>JAWWEU010000050.1:11020015-11037871 GCA_035583155.1 Acropternis orthonyx | reverse complement strand
CCCACCCCACCCCATCCCATCCCATCCCACCCCATCCCATCCCACCCCAACCCATCCCATCCCACCCCACCCCATCCCCTCCCCAAAACTGGACATTCCTCAGGGAGAAGCCACTTCCATGCCCAGCTCCCCATGGGATGCTCAGAGCAGGAGGAGCTGGGATTGGGATCCTTCTGGTCTTTTCCCTAAAGGATAAAAGGTTTTCATCAGACAGCAAAGAAAAAAAAACCCACTGGTTTAACCAAAAATAGGTAGTTAAGAACAAAATTATCTTCACTTAGTGGATAACACTGGCTTAAAAGTGAAGTTATCTTAGACTTGGCTGACAGAAACGTGCTTTGGTGACAACATTCCCAAGGGATGAGGGAAATCCCAGCAGCAGGATTTGGGAGCGCTGGCTGCGAACTGGAGGCAAACAGCGGCTCGTGTCTCAGCCTCCTGCCCGGACAGGAACGCCCCTGGAGCAGAGCCTCGTGCTGGCATAACACTCCAGCTGTGCCAGCTGTGCCAGCTGTGCCAGCCCTCAGGATGGCCGGGATGACCAGGATGGCCGAGATGATGGAGGTGGCCGGGATGACCGGGGTGGCTGTGATGACCAGGATGGCCATAGACATGATGGGGGTGGCCAGGATGACCAGGATGGACGGAGTGATGGGGGTGGTTGGGATGACCAGCATGGCTGTGGTGATGGCGGTGGCCAGAATGGCCGGGATGGCCAGAGTGATGGGGATGGCCAGGATAACCTGGGTGGCCGGAGTGATGGGGGTGGCCAGAATGACCAGGATGGCCAGGATGACCAGAGTGGTGATAGGGGTGGCCAGGATGACCAGGACAGCAGGGTGATGAGCTGGCCAGGTTGATGGAGGTGGCCGGGATGACCCGGGTGGCTGTGATAACCAGGATGGCTGGGGTGATGGGAGTGGCCAGAATGGCTGGGATGGCCGGAGTGATGGGGGGTGTCCAGGATGACCAGGACGGCCGGAGTGATGGGGGTGGCCAGGACGACCGGGACGGCCCCAGTGACGGAGGCGGCCGGGATGCCCGCGATGACGCGGGATGCCCCGTGTCCCACCCCCGGCACCGCCTGCTCGCCTCCCAGCGCGCACCGATTCCCGCACGGCGCCAATCCGGGCTCCCTGCCCGGCGGGAGGAGCCGTGTCCGGCGGGAGGAGCCGTGCCCTGCCCGGCGGGAGGAGCCGTCTCCGAAGGGAGGAGCCGTGCCCTGTCCCGGCGGGAAGAGCCGTGTCCGGCGGGAGGAGCCGTGCCCTGCCCCAGCGGGAAGAGACGTCTCCGAAGGGAGGAGCCGTGCCCTGTCCCGGAGGGAAGAGCCGTGTCCGGCGGGAGGAGCCGTGCCCTGTCCCGGAGGCGGGGCTGGAGCCCTCTCGGGGCCGCGCTCGCCCCCTCCTGTCTGGGCGGCTCGGCTCGGCTCGGCTCGGCCAGGCTCGGCTCGGCCAGGCTTGGCCCGGACCGGACGGGGCGCACATGGCGCTGTACGGCGCGGCCGCCGCGGTGCTGGCGGGGCTGGAGCGCGGCCAGGGCGGCCTCAAGAGCCTCGTGTACAACAGCGGCTTCCCGGTAGGGGCACGGGGGGACGGGGAGGGTGAGACCCGGGGAAGGGGCACCCCCGGGGCCGGGGCCAGTGCCGGTGCCGCTCACCCCGGAGCGCCCCGCAGCATGTCCGGCAGCTCTACGCGCTGGTGTCCGAGACCCTCCGCTACGCCCCGGTGCTGGAGAAGCTCCTGGATGGCGCCGCGCTGCTGCAGGCCGAGAAGAAGCTGCAGCCGCAGCTGGCCAAGGTACGGGGGTGGTGGAGGGGTCTCTGGAACCGCGGGGTCCCTGGGGTCGGGATGTCCCTGGGGTCGGGATGTCCCTGGGGTTGGGATATTCCGGGGCCGGGGTGTCCCGGAGCTGGGATGTCCCAAAGCCACGTTGTTCCGGGGCCGCGGTGTCCCTGAGGCTGCGATGGCCCCGCAGCAGGGATGTCCCCGAAGCCGGGATGTGTCCCGAGGCCGCGGGGTCCCTGGGGTCGGGATGTCTCAAAGCCACGTTGTCCCAGGGCCGCGGTGTCCCCGGAGCTGGGATGTCCCCAAAGCCACGTTGTCCCGGGGCCGCGGTGTCCCCGGAGCTGGGATGTCCCCAAAGCCACGTTGTCCCGGGGCCGCGGTGTCCCCGAAACCGCAGTGTCCCTGGGGTCGGGATGTCTCCAAGCCAGGATGGCCCCGAAGCCGGGACATCCCCGAGCTGGGGGATCTCTGGGCCACCGTGTCCCTGGAGTCGGGATGTCCCAAAGCCACGTTGTTCCGGGGCCGCGGTGTCCCTGAGGCTGTGATGTCCCCGCAGCCGGGATGCCCCGAGCTGGGATGTCCCCAAAGCCGGGACGCCCCGCAGCCGGGATGTCCCCAAAGCTCACAGCGTGCCCTCCCGGTAGGTGCTGGTGTACGACCTGCTCTTCGGCAAAGGGCTCAAGTGCGGGGGCCGCTGGAAGGCGCTGGCCCGGCGGCACCGGGCACGGCTGGAGGCAGAGCTGGCCCGGCTCAAGGTGCGGCACAAGGTGAGCCGCAACGAGGACCTGCTGGCCCCGGCGCAGGCGGCGAGTGCCGCGGGTGAGTGGGCTCGGGGTGGGTGGGCACCGCGTGCTGGGAGCCGTGGGGGGCTGTGGCTGACCCTCCCGGCCCCCCCAACAGCCTCCCAGGTCCCGCGCTACGTCCGGGTCAACACCCTGAAGACTTGTGTGGATGATGTGATCGACTTCTTCAAGCGCCAGGGTTACTCCTACCTGGGCAAGGCAGCCAGGTGAGGGTTCCTTTCTGCTAATCCTGCCTCTTACCTGGGATGTCAGTGAGTGGGAAGGGCTTGGGATGAGGGCTGGTGGGTTGGAGAGTTGTTGGTATTGGTGCTCAGGGTGGCTGGGTTGGGGTTTCCATCACCCCACGCTCTCAGTTTTTGTCTCTCCAGGTGGTGCCTGGAGCTGGGAAGGAGCTGTGGGATGGGGGCTCTGCTGTGGGCATGGGGAGCCAGGACCATGTGTATTCATCTCCCTGTATCTCTTGGGCAGTTTGGAGGAGCTGAGGGCCCTCTCTGGAAAGAAGTTCTTGCTGGATCTTCATCTCCCGGAGCTGCTGGTTTTCCCTCCGCAGACAGACCTCCATGACAACCTGCTCTATACCTCAGGACACATAATTCTGCAGGATAAGGTGGGGGGACTGGGGAGCAGGAGGCTGCAAGGGTGGGAAAACCATTCAGGGTCAGCTCTTTGCACAAGGACTGGACATTGCTGCAGCTCTTCAGCCTTAGCAGAAACGGTGGGTGCAGATTTCCCTGGGGCTTTGATTCCAGAGCCTGTAGGTTTGGGATGAGTTCCTGGGCTAAAAAACCCTCCATAAGAGCTGGGGACCAGCAGAGCTGGGAGAAGCACAGGGCTGTGGGCTGGGCAAGGCTTCCAGTGGAGGGTGGTGGTGGCCTTGGCCACTTGTCACTGCGTGGTCCCTGTGACCCCTGCAGTGTCAGCCGTGCTCTGAGGAGGGGTTGGGGTGTTGCTTTGCCCTCTTGCAGGCCAGCTGCCTCCCTGCCTTCCTGCTCAGCCCTGCTGCTGGCTCCCACGTCATCGACGCCTGCGCCGCCCCCGGGAACAAGACCAGCCACGTGGCTGCCATCCTGAGGAACAAGGGGTGAGGGCAGGGTTGTGTGTGGGGATGGAGGGAGGGGGGGAAGGTGGCCCTGGTCCTGTGAGCCCACAGAGGAGCACGAGAAGGGCAGGAAAAGCTGCAGCTTGGCACCCTGCCCCCAAAAACTCGGATGGGCTGGTGGCTCTGAGAGTGCTGGGCCACTGGAATCACCTTGAGGGGACATGAAGCCCCTGAGGTGGGAGCAGCTCCCAGGCTGTGCCCACCCGGTGCCCGCGGGTTCCCAGGGCTGGGTGGGATGCTCACACCTCCCCTGGGGGACGGGCTCTGCCTTTCAGCCAGATCTTTGCCTTTGACGTGGACCCCAAGCGCGTGGCCACCATGAACACGCTGCTGGCGCGGGCAGGGGTCACGGGCTGCCGGCTGGCCCAGCAGGACTTCCTGACCGTGGACCCCGCAGACCCCAAATACAGCAGGGTGACCCACATCCTCCTCGACCCGTCCTGCAGCGGCTCAGGTGACACCCGTGGCTCGGGCTGCTCCCCCGGGGGCCGGGCTGGGGGTGTGCAGAGCCCGGGTGACAGCGCCTGTCCCGCAGGGATGGTGAGCCGGGGGCCGGGCCAGGAGGTGGCCCCGAGCGCTGAGCGGCTGCAGGCGCTGGCCGGGTTCCAGCGCCGGGTCCTGAGCCACGCCCTGAACTTCCCGGCCCTCCAGCGCCTGGTCTACTCCACCTGCTCCGTGCACCGGGAGGAGAACGAGGATGTGGTGCAGGCTGTGCTGCAGGAGCGGGGCTCGGACTTCAGGTGGGTCAGCGCGGGGACCTCCGCGGGGGGGGTGGTTTGGGCAGGGTTTGGTGCTGATCCCCGTCCCCCTCCACAGGCTGGTGACCACCTTGCCATCGTGGCCCTGCCGAGGACTCGCTGCCTTCCCTGGAGCAGAGAGCTGCCTCCGAGCTGCCCCCGCAGAGACCCTCACCCACGGCTTCTTCGTGGCCGTGCTGGAGCGGGGCGGGCAAGGGGCTGGTGCCCCCAGGTGAGAGGAGGGCATGAGGGGCACCACGGCCAAGGCCAGGGCTGCCAGGCAGAGTGGAGGAGCTGTGGCACAGGTGGGCGAGTGGCTCAAGGCTGTTTGCTCTTGTCTGCAGCTCCCTGCCTGTGGCAGCTGAGGAGAATCCACAGCCCAGAGAGAGAACAGAGCCAGGAGCGGCTCCCAAGAAGAGGAAAAGGAAAAAGCAGCGGGTGAAAGAGTGAGACAACTTTTTGGACTGCCCCTCCCTGTGCCAGCTGGGGCTGCAGGGAACACTCCTGCTGCCCGGGCACAAGTCAAGCTTTGTGCCAGCTTCAGCTGCGGGGGGGGGAGTTTGTAATCCCTGGGATTCAGTGCCAGCCCTGTGCCAGGGAGGGGGAACTGGTCACCCAGGTTTGCCCCCAAGGCAACCCCCAACTCTGCACCCTGCAGGGCTGGGGTGCTCCAGCTGGATTAAGGGTGTGGTTTTGTCGTGTTCCCCCACTCCCCAAAAATCCTGATCCCAGCCTGATGTGGAGTTTGAAAAATGTAGAAATGAAGCAGAATAAATTTTCTCTTTCTCCACTGTCTTTTCCAGCTTGTTTGTGCATTCCTGCCCTGAAACTGCCACTGCTCATAGCAGAGGCAAAGTGAGTGGAAAAAAGTGAAAATATTAAAATAATAGTAGCAATCCTATTCCTGCACCTGTCTTTGAACAGGAAGAGCAAGAACACATGAGCCAGTGTGCTGGAAAGTGGCACCTGAACCCCACCAGCATCACCATGCACTGTCCAGCCCCAGGAATGGCACACGGGCACAGCTGTGTGAACACAGTCGTTTTATTTTAAACCAGGGACATAAGAAGCAAGGAAACAAAAATTGCACATTCACACTAAAATCCTCATCAGCCACACCAGGAATGATCCAAGTTTCAGTCAGTTAAAATCCAGCCTCCCCCCAGGCACAAGGGGCTCTCCTGGCAGAGGCTGTGTGGCAGGGAAGGGACAGCCTGACTCCTCACAGGGCTGGGGTTTGGGAATACAGGGTGCCCTCACCTTGTCTTTGCTCATTCCCATCTCCCTCTGGCACACAGGTCTTGCTGGAGCTGACCTGGCCAAACCCTGGCACCCCTGAGGACAGGGAGTGGGCGCTCTCCTGGCCCACCACCCTGCCCTGGGCAGAGGGTGGGACCCCCAGGGTCAGTCTTGGTGGGCATTAACCCTGTCCCAGCTTCTCCCTCAAAACCCCAAGGACACATTTTCCCAGCCTGGCTGGTCTCAGCCCACTGCACCCTCCTTTGTGTCCCCTCTGTGCCACACAGAGCCTGTCACCTGCCCGTCCTGCCAGGAGAGACACCTTGTCCCTGGCACTCAGCACCGTAACATGAGAGCTCCTGCTCATCACCCTTGGAGAAATAATTAAAAAAAAAAAACAAAAAGGTTTAGTCACATCCACATACATCACATTTAAAAGGAAGGGGGATGATGTACAGCAGGGGAGCACAGCAGAGCCCACGGGATGCAGCTGCCTTTCCCAGCACAGCATGTTCCCATGGGCACTGCCAGGATGGGAACAGCTAAACACTAACAGCTGGCAACCTCACTGAACCAAGCTTGAAGGAATTTGAAGGCAATTTAGCTTAAATATAAAAATAAATTTTTATTTTGTTAAAAAACGTTTAAATATTTGTAATTTTTTTTTTTTGTCTTTTTTTTTTTCTTGCTTTTTTTTTTTTTAATTTAGACCTCAGCAGACACACACACTCACACGGCTCGGAGAGTAAAAACCTTGGCAGCAGAGCACTCCTGGGAATGGGGTGCCCATCCCTCACCTGGAGCAGGGCAGGGGGGTGGCTCTTGGGTGACCCCCCCAACTCCAGCAGTCTCTTCCCACAAAGCTCCCAGGCAGGGAAGGGTGGAATCCCCATTCCTGTACGGGGACAGGAGAGGCAGCACCGCAGCTCCTCGGAGCTGGTAAAACCCAAAGGCAGGGAGGTGAGCTAAAAACAAACAGCTTGGATTTGGAATGGGGGTGGGGAGAATCCATCCCCTCTGGACTCCTGTGAGCAGCTCCACAGCCCCCCAAGGTGGGGAGGGGGCACCAGGAGAGAGGGGAAGGGAGCGGGGAGAGACTGCCAGGGTTGGAACCGCCCCCCTGGCCCAGCTGCCTTTCAGTCACGACATGGAAGGGACAACTCCCCAGCACGAGCAGCCACGCAGTGATGCTACTGTCAACACCCAATTAGCCGGGGCACGTCCCACCCCCCGAGGGACCGGCGCCCCCCAAAAAAGAAACTCCAAACAGCAAATCCGGCATAACCAACATGCCGCCACACACACGGTTCAGCTCTTCCTCCAAACTCGATTCAGTGAGCGCACAACGGGGAGCACGGATAAAGCAGAACGAGGCAGGGAGGAGCGGGCTGGGGGGGCAGCCCACAGCCCCACGGGGCAGCCGGGGTGGGACAGGGGTGGGGGGGGATCCCCATCCTCACCCCGTGCCTCCAGCAATGCCCCCTGGGGTAAGTGTCCCCGCCTGGGGGTGTCACCAGGACAGCACCAGGCTGGCACCAAGCCAGGCCGCCGGGATTGGCAGCGTGTTCACCGGGCCACGGGATGAACAGTGGGAAAGATTTCGGGACCTGGTGAAGACGGTGTATTCCCAGCGGGACACAGCCACAGGGCTGGCTGAGGGCTGGGGAGGGGCACAGGAACAGCTAAGAAGAAGCAAATGGGGGAAAATTTACACGTTATTAAACATGGCAAAATAAAGTGAGGGAGGGAACGTTTGCGGATATGTACAGAGGGTCGTCCAGCCTTGGCTCTGAACTGTTCAAGTAACGAGAGTTTGGTTTATCCTGTCCCAGCCCGGGCGCTGCCACCTGGCACGGACTCCGGTGGGCATCAGGGCCGGGGCCTGGTCCCCCCACAGGGACAACTCCAGCCTGGAGCCCCCCACACGTGGGCCAGAGGGGCCCAGCAGCACTGGGGTTACTTTTTGCGGGTGTGCTGCCTCCGTGCCTGCAGCCGCTGGCGAGCGCCCGTCTTGGATCCTGACCCGATGGAGAAGGTGGGGGTGGACGAACCTGGAAGCAGAAAGGTTGCTCAGGTCTCTGCAGCCTCGGGGGAAGTGTGATCCCAACCCCAGGAACAGTGTGATGCCAACCCCAGGAACAGTGTGATGCCAACCCTGGGAACAGCATGATCCCAACCCTGGGAACAGTGTGATCTCAAATCTGGGAACAGTGTGATGCCAACCCTGGGAACAGCGTGATGCCAACCCTGGGAACAGTGTGATCCCAACCCTGGGAACAGCGGGATCCCAACCCCAGGAGGAACAGAAGGTTTGGGGTCTCTCAGAGCACAGCAGGTTCCACCTGAGCCAGCTCCCCGACAGAGCTGGCCCTGCCACTGTCCCCAGCCTGAGGGGACACTGTGACCCATGAGCCCCCAAGGCTGGAGCCCCATCTCACTCCTTACCAAAGGACGAGCCGACTCCTCCAAAGCCTGCGGCAGGAGTGCTGGGTGTCCTGAAGGAAAGGGTGCTGCTTCCACTGCCCACAGCTCCTGGGACGGGGGTGCTCTGCCCAAAGGTGGGTGCAGGAGCTCCTGGAAAGCAACAGGTCACTGTGAGCTGGGGTTGGCAAAGGAGGAAGAGCCTCTGGGAGCCAGCGGTACCCACAGGAGGCACAGGACTCTCTATGGGTCTGAAGCACCGCAGTGTGATGCCCAGGACCAGCCTCTGCGCCCAAAAAGCCCTTTTAATGCCAAAGTTACACTCTCTCAGTAATCCCTGGGCTCTCCTGGCAATCCCCGGGCTCTCCTGGCAGCAGGGCTGCACAGAAGGATTTACCAGGAACAAAGGCCTCTGTCTTTCTACATCAAACAGCTGCTCAGCATGTGAGTTTCAGTTCTGGGGGAAGCTGGGATGGCCCAGCTAGGGTGTGAAATGTTAGGGAAACCCTGAGAACGAGGGCAAAGAGATGGCAGGCACTGGCTGGCAGCTTTCCTGCTGGCCAAGGAGCTCCAGGTGGCTGTTAGGGAGTGGCACCACCTTGGCTCCTGCAGGACACCCGGTTTAGGGATTCCCCTCTACCACTGAAGGCTGAGATCCTGGACAGGGAGTAATGGAAGTACCACCCCTTTGCACAGCAAGGCTCTGCCCAGCAGGAGCAGCAGCCTCTCCAGGGCTGTGGAGCCCAGGAGCTTGGCAAGGTCCTTCCGGAGTGTTGCTACCCAACTTCAGACCCCCGAGAGGGCGTATCTGCCCTCAAGTGACAGGACAAGGAGTAATGGGTTCAGACTGAACAAGGGGACATTTATGTTATGTATATGGAAGAAATTCCTGGCTGAGAGGGTGGGCAGGCCCTGGCACAGGTTGGGCATCCCTGGAAGTGTCCAAGGCCAGGTTGGACGGGGTTTGGAGCAACCTGTGCTAGTGGAAGGCGTCTGGAACAATATGACCTCTAAGGTCCCTTCCAAACCACACCATCCCACCACGACTCACCTCCGAACACAGGCTTGCTGTTGGGAGTGCTGCTCATGGTGAAGGCGAAGGGGGTGCTCTGGCCCTGCGCCGCCAGCGTGCTCTGCTGCAGGGAGGAGCCGAACGGCGTCGCCGCCGGGGCCGCCCCGCTCTGCCCAGCCCCGAAGCTGAAGGCCACGGCCGGGGAGCCGCTGCCGAGGCCCGGCGTGCCCATCCCGAAGGTGCCGGCGGAGGGGCCCGCCTGGGTGGTGGCCCCTCCGAAGGTGAACGGCGACGGGGTGGTGCCGAAGACGGCGGCGCCGGCGCTGCTGCTCGTGGTCTGGGTGGCGGCACCGAAGCTGGACGTAGTGGAGGTGGCTGTTCCGAACGAGAACACCGAGGTGGTGGTGGTGGTGCCGCCGAACGCTGCCTGGGTGCTGCTGGTGCCGAAGGAGCCCGGGGCGCTGGTCGTGCCGAAGGCCGGTTGGCCACCGCTGCCGAACGCCGGCTGAGCCGCCGACTGCGCCGGGGGGGCTCCAAAACTGAACGGGGTGGCGAAGTTGACGGGGCCAGCGGCGGGTTTGCTGGCGGGCACCTGGCTCTCGGCAGCCCCGGCGCTGAAGGCCGGCTGGTTCCCTGCGCTGGGGTACGGCGGCGGCTTTGAGCCCGCGCCAAAGGAGCTGCCGAAAGCTGAAACGGAGGAGCCGAAGGTCAGCGGCGCCAGAGCTGTGGTGGCCGGGGCAGAGGAGGTCAGCGTGGTGCTCCCAAATATGCTGAAGCCCGTGGTGGTGGCTGCAGCTGTGGAGCTGGAAGGTGCCTGGCCGAAGGTGGGGCCTCCTGGCACAGTGGTGGTGGCAGCGACCGTGGCCGGAGGCAGCTTCCCGAACTGGAACACGGGCCCTGGCGTGGCAAAGGTGGTTTCTGTGCTGGGAGCGGAGCTGGCCGGGGCCCCGAACAGGAAGGGCTGTGCTGCACCGGCGGAGCTGGCGGCGGTGACGGTGACGGCCAGGCTGGCAGCGGGGCCGGTGGAGGCGGGCGGGGTCAGTCCGAAGCTGAAGACTGGTTTGATGGTGGCATCCGTGGAGGAGCTCTGGGTGGTGGCAGTCGTGGCTGCAGTGGTGAAGATGATGTTGGGAAGACCTGTGAATACCGGGGCAGGCGAGGAGGCTCCTGGCCGCTCTGGGGCCGTCGGTTTGAAGGCGAAAGGAGAGACTTTTGCTGGAGACGAAGCTGCGGTGACGCTGCCAAAGATGGGCTTGAACATGGTGGTGGTGGAGGACGTTGAGGAAGGGCCTGAGCTCGCAGACACGGTGGCCGTGGTGGAGGTGACAGCCGTGCAGGCTGCTGTGCTCTCGCTCTTCGGCACAGCACCAAAGATGGGTTTGAAGATGGGGGTGGGCATGGCAGTGGTCGTGGTGGGCACAGCAGCGGCTGTGGTGGGCACGACAGTGGCCACAGTGGGCATGGTAGTGGCCACAGTGGGCATGGCAGTGGCCAAAGTGACCGCTGGCTGGCTGGCAG
This sequence comes from Acropternis orthonyx, assembly GCA_035583155.1. Taxonomy (NCBI): domain Eukaryota; kingdom Metazoa; phylum Chordata; class Aves; order Passeriformes; family Rhinocryptidae; genus Acropternis; species Acropternis orthonyx. The sequence continues at coordinate 11,027,258 of JAWWEU010000050.1, read as the reverse complement.
GAGGGGTGTTCAGCATTCCAAACAGGATGCTCGGTTTTGGGAAAGAGGGAGGCTTGCTGGGGGTCGGGCCCAGCTCTGTGAATGGAGGAGGTGCCAGGCTGCTGGGGGGCTGCACCCCCAGGGCAGGGGGGGCAGCGGGGGCAGGTGTGCTCAACACAGGCACAGGCTTGGTGTCTGCAGAGGCGGCAGGCAGAGAGCTCGACTCCAGCGACACTGCGGGAGCGGGTGGCTGTGCAGCTGATGGAGGTGGCTGGGGTGCTGCTGCAGCTCCAGAGGAGTCTGGAAAGGGGAAGAGAGCTTATTTAGGGATAGAGGGGCACCTACAGACAGCCCACCCTTCTGCCAGGAACCCACCTGCTGGTGTGAAGACTCCTGGAGCAGCACCCAACACACCCAGCCCTCCATACTTACCAGAGCCCCCAGCAGGACTGGGGCCTTGGTGTCCCCAAATGTGCCCCCTCAAGAAGACCTGCCTGCCGGCATTTGAATAGGGGGTTTTGTCACCTGCCTCACACAGAGGCAACGTGGAGCTCCTGCTGTGACTGCCTGGCTCTGTGCTGGAGTCCCACTCTGCTGACCCTCCTCCTCACCTGTGGGTGCAGCCTGGCTGCTCTGCATCTTCTTCAGGCTGTCCAGGAGCGAGGAGCTGGCCGGGGCAGGAGCTGTGGAGGCAGGGGCAGGCCCTGGGGAGGTCACCGCGAACGCCACCGGCTTGGACACGGGTGTCGTCTCTGCAGTGGTGCTGGGGACTGCATCTGCAGGGAAGGAGCACGGAATCAGGATCCACAACTGGCTGTGGGGAACAAACGCTCAGCAGAGCTTCTCCAGCAGGCAGGGAAACTGCACCAACACCCCACAGCCCTGGGGAACCTCACCCAGCACCCTGGGGACGCTGAGGCATGAGATCTCCTCACACAACAACAGCACCCCCAGACACGAGGCAGGGCTGACCCAGGAGCTTCCCCAGCCTATGGACAGCCCCCTGCCCTGCCAGCTCTGCGTTTGCTCCCACCGCCCTCCGCGTTCCCAGCCCGCCCTTACCAGCCTTATCCTCCAAGACACTGTTGAACCACTGCAGCATTGCCTTCTTCTCCGCATCCAGGTCCTCCGAGGTGATGGAGTAGCCCAGCTGAGGCGGCGGGGGCTGCCAAGAGAGAGCAGCAGCAGCTTAGCTCCTTCCCAGGGAAGCGGGCAGAGCCTCTCGGAAGGTGTGCTGGCGACTGGCCGCGGCGAGCCCCGTGAAGCAGCTGGTCCTGCCGCAGCTACGGCGGAGCTCCGGTCCCCAACTCCGGCGGGCCCCCGGCGTGGCACTGAGGGCACGGCAGGCCTTCCCCAGGCCATTACCTGGTCCGGCAGCAGGCAGCACAACCACGCACAGCCCACCAGACACTGGGGCTGGGGAGAGCGTCACTTCCCACTCGGCCAAGGACGGGGCCTCCTTCCTGAGGGCAGGCAGGTCAGTGTCCCCCCAGCCCTGCAGAAATTGCAGTGAGCACATTCTATTGCCAGAGCGGGGCCAAAGGGGCTGCGAGACAGCGACGTACCAGCACCAGCTGGTCCCCACGGAGAGACGACAGCAACGGGATCTTCCGCTTGCGCTTCCCGCTGCTCCCCGGCGCCGAGGGAGGGCTCAGGGAGTTCTGCTTCTTCCACACCGGCGACTCCACCACTACAGGAGGAGACAAGTCAGGCCCAGCTCTGGGCAGAAGTGGTTGGTTGTGCTGATGGGGCTGTCCTGACTCGTCTCTTGGATGGCCCAGCTTGGAGGGCAGAGCCAGGGGCAAGGCTTGAAGCCGAGGGGAAGGCTGCGATGCCCTGGAAGAGCAGCTGGCCCCACATACCCAGGGGGTCTGTGACAAGAGCCTGCTGGGGCTCTGTGGGACAGTGATCCTGTCCAAACAACATACCCTGGGACCCACCTGCCACGGGCACAGAGGATTTCCTCTCCATTTTAGCTGATGAAGCATTGGAATAAGCTCAGCCTGGAATCTGATCAGGGTGTTGCTCGTACCATAGCAGGTCTTGGCTCAAGGCTGACACCTGAACCCGTGCCGGGTTGGGAGCTGGAGTTCCCCCCTTGCACCTGCGAGCACCCTGACACTGTCAGCACCCCCTGATCACCGGGAAATCCCACCAGGGCAGTCGCTGAGGCAAGAGGTGCCACCGCCTTGGGAGCAGCACATTCCAAGTTTCCAGGTGACCTCTCAAGCCAATCCCACTGCAGAGCTCAGTTACCTCCTGTCCTGCTCTTGCTCACACTGGTGGCACATCCAACCCATGTCCACCCTACACTCACCTTTCTCTGTCTGCAGCTCCTTGTCTGACTTCACTGGGGTGGAAGTGTTGGAACGATGTGACTCCTCTTCCCTGCCCAAGCAGGAGAAAGCCAGTTAGGGTCAATCCCAGGCTCAGCCCCATCCCAGAGAGCAGGACAAGACTGAACACGCTGAGGACTCCCACCAGCATCCCTGGTGTTTCTCTGCCTCCTGCAAGCAGACCTCAGGACAACAGCTTTGCCAGCTCCAGGCAGAGGAGCTGATTCCTGCTCCAGACCCAACTTGGCTGGGCCTGCTCACCCTCCTCAGGACAGGTCAGCACTGGGGGTCCTGGATGGGAGTCACTGCCCCTTGCAGGTTGGACCCACCCTGTCACCAGGTGATTGTGTCAATCAGGTGGCTGTGTCAGTTTTAGTTTTAAGCCCAGGCCCCTCTGAGCGGGGAGAAAGGAGAACATCGGGCTGTGTTCCATAGCAGGTGCTAAAATACAACCCTGGAATTTGATTTTGAGGAGATGGCAAAAATCAGAGCCTGTTTCTTCTCAATGTTGCAGCAACCCAGGCCACACCAATGCCATAAGGCACTGTCACCTCTGCAGCAGCTTGAGCCCTTAAATCTCTGACCTGGTTTGGGAGCAGGGCAGGGGTGGCAGCGCAGAGTGGCCAATCAACACAACACGGGGGTCTCCACACTGGTGGGTGACCCACCATCACACCTTGGAGAGAGGCCTGGACCGTCCCAGCTCCAGTGGAAAGCAAGACTTGGGCACTGGGATGGCTGGGAAGGTGACTGCTCCCTCCCCAGCTGGCACTGTGACTGGCTGGTTACCTGGCTCTCTTGAGAGGCCACTCCGGGGTCTGGGGCCGAGAGGACGCTGGGCTGGACAGTGGGGACACGCTCACCCCACTTCTCTTCCACAGCTGGAACACAGAGACACATCAGCAGTAACTCAGTGTGGGGCTGGGAGGGAGCCCAACACCCCCTTCCCCCTGCTCACCCCCACTCAACCCCATCACCCAGGGCTGTGGCTAATGAGAGCAAGGAGCCTCTCCTGCTTCACCACCACTTAACTCCTCTGCACAGTTTGTCTGGTCACACCAAGCTGAATCCATGTGGGGAACAAGCAGCCTCCAGGACCAGAGCACTGCTGGGCCGGCTCTTGCCTTCATGTGACACAGGCAGAGGCCCGCCCAGCTGTCTTGGACACCCTCGTGTGTGTGGGGCTGTTCTGGCAGGAGCAGCCACCTCCTTGAGGAGTTCAGAGCAGACAGATCCAGTGCAAGGATCTGACTCTCCCCAGTCCCTGCAATCCTCTCCCTACCACTACCCGGAGCAAGTCTTTTCCCACACAGACAGAGCACATGTACAAGCCCAAGCAGGACACAAGCAGTGCTCCATCACGGTCAGCAGCTGCGACATGGCTCAGAGCAGGAACACACAGCTCCCACACTGCTGACTCCAGCTCAAAAGGCATCAGCACAGCAAAGCCTTATTTTTTTCCTTTCACCTGGATCTATCCAGCTTAGCAGACCGGCAAAGGATGAGGAAGGAGGCAAAAACAGCCTCATCCTTGGTTTGGTGCAAAAGCAGCAGGACAGCTCAGCCTGGGACTCCCCCCAAAAAAACCAGACAACATTGCTGCTGAACCCACAGCCCGCCTGACCTGGGCACTGAGCCACACCCCTCTCTCCTCAGGAGCCTGGTGCTGGGATTACACAGGTGATCCCTGAGGAATGTGGAGCCCAGGTGTCCCTACCTGTGCCAGGCCCCTGCTGGAGCTGTAGGAGCTGGCGATGGCATTGCGGATGGAGCTGGGGATGCCGCCAGCGTAGGTGTTGTTGAGGGAGCTCAGGGAGGAGGTGCGGGACCTCTTGTTCGAGCAGTCGTCGGGGCAGTGGGAGACAAGGCCCCTCTTCAGAGAGCCTGGCCTGCAGGATGGGGATGAACACTTGGTGAGCTCCCCACTGCTCTGCCCACAGGTCCTTTCCACGCAGGGCAGGTGGAAGAAGGCAATCCCACTCCTTATAGGCTTGGGAACAGCCCACAGCGGCAGCATAGCCCTGCTGTCACAGGGTGAGAGCCTATTCTGCTCTCCCCTGAAGCCAGGCTCTGTCAGCAAAACCCAAGCCCCTTTTCCAGATCCCACAGATTTTTTGCTCCCCCCATCCCAGGAGCTGCTTTTGGCACTTACTTGGGTATGAGAGAGGCAGGGGCACCATTGGCTACCAGCGGCTCAAAGGCCGATTGCCCACTTCCACTGCTGTCGTGGCGCCTGTGGGAGAAAGGGTGGAAGCCTGTGGGGGTGTGGAAGCCTCTCCCAGACTGAGGACGGGCCCCTTTCCAGGCAGGCTCAGCACTGGGAGAGCTCAGACCCCGCTTTTTTCCTGGTACTCAACACCCAGGACAGTTTTTCTCTCTCCCTGGGCCTGTCCTCACTGATTCTCAGCCCAAACAGCAGCTGCTTGCTGGGCATAGTAGTTGGGGCATAAGAAAATAAAAATCTTTGCTCAAAGCCATTATTCTAAGCCAAAATACCTCCAGAAATGAGCTGCTGAGTCTCTCTGAACAGACCTGAGGTCTGAAACTCCCATCTCCAACCTTTTCCTAACCAGTGCCCTGGGCTGTTTGAATCAGAAACCAAATCCCCCTTCCCACAGTGACTCTGTGAGGATCTGAAGTGTGAAAGTCCCAAAGCAAACCCTGCTGGAGGTGTGGGACAGTTCCCCTCAAGCTCTGAGTATGCCGACCCCACAGCACAGGCTCTCCAGCTGACACAGCTCCTTTCTGCCCTTCAAGGTTCTGGAATTTTCTGCCTACGAGCATTCCTTGTGCTTTCCCAGACATGAATGCCTTCCAAATTGGCTTCTGTGGCAGAGCTGTGTACTGGCATGTTAAAAAAGTTTAAAGAAAAAACCCTGAGCTCATCCTGTCTGTGAACCCATCCTGTTTGTCATCCTGCTTGGCTCTTGTGGGGCTCAAATCCACCAAGCTGAGCATCCAGAAATGGGAATTCAGTGCTGGGGGAGGATGGTGTGCCCTCCTTGCCCTGCTATGTCCCAGCTCCCTGTCCCAGCCCAGAGGGAACAGCCTCCATGGACACAACTGGGAAGGAGGAAGCAACTGTTGGAGGAAGCCCAGAGGAGGCCACAAAGTTGGTAAGGGGACTGGAGAACCTCCCCTGTGGAGAGAGGCTGAGGAACTCGGGGATGCTCAGAATACAGAAGAGAAGGTTCCAGGAGACCTCATCAGCCTTCCAGGATCTGAAGGGGCCTACAAAGAAGGTCTGCATCAGGAACTGTAGTGACAGGACAAGGAGACATTTAGGTTGGATATACAGAAGAAATTCTTGGCTGTGAGGGTGGGCAGGCCCTGGCACAGGTTGCCCAGGGAAGCTGTGGCTGCCCCATCCCTGGGAGTGTCCAAGGTCAGGTTGGACGGGGCTTGGAGCAACCTGGGCTGGTGGAAGGTGTCCCTTCCTGTGGCAGGGGGGTGAAACTGGATGGGCTTTAAAGGTGCCTTTCAGCCCAAACCATTCCATGACTGTTTGTGTGCAGGACAGTGAGGCAGTGCCGTGCCTGGGCTGTTGGGCTCTGCATCCCCTGTACTCAGGATTTACTCCTGGTTCTTCCCAAAGGCACTGACAAAAACACAGCACCCTCCTTTCGTGGTGCTCAGGGCTGGAAGTCGCTGACCTTGACTAACAAAAGCAGCAAACAGTGTCTCTTGTTTACCCTTGTGTTTCACCTCCCTTTGCTAGCTCAGCTCGTGAAAGAAACTGCAGAGCTTTCCAAAAAGGGATGCTTCCACCTGGGGATCACACCACAGACACCAGCGCTTCCCACCACGCTTTCCCAGTCTGCCAATCTCCACGGGGACAGAAGCCAGGCTTCTCAAAATCCCAGCCCCTCCTAACCCCAGCCAGGCACAGGAACACACTGGACCCACACCTAAACCACATCTCTTTGATCTCAAGGACAACAGGAGCTTCAGAGGACTGTGTGACACAGCCCCAGGGGCCGGGTGATGGATGGGGTGTGCCTCCTCTCTGCAGTTCACTTCCCACAGCGCTCTTCCAGCCCAGACTCCTGGTCACACCAAGCTTAGCACTCCCTGGGACACATCCCATTTGTCACCACTGGAGCGAGAGCCCCCTCTGTGACCTTCCCAGCACACCATCAGAGACTCGAACTGCTGCCTCGTTACCGTCTCTTGCTCTCCTGATCGTTCCCAAAAGTCTGGTCCTCCTCCTCCTCCTCTTCCACAGCCCTTTTCCTGCTCTCCCTGATGGCATTCAGCACAGTCTCCTTGGCACAGGGGTCAGGGCTGCTGGTGGCTGGGAAGGCCAAGGGTGACACCAGCTGCTCCAGGCTGTGGGGCAGAGCAGAACACGCTGTTAGGCTGGCTGGGATCTCTGCTCAGATTCTCCTCAGGGAAAGCAGGAACATGTGCTCTTCCCGGGGTTTGGATCACACCATCCTCCTGGCAATGCTCGGGATGGGACCAGGACTAGGATGCTGCTCCCGGAGCTCAGCACAGAGGGTTGATAACCGGGCTTCCCCTGGTGTGTCCCGATCCCCCCATGTGTGACAGACAGCCGGGCTTCCCCCGGTGTGTCCCGGTATCCCACTGTGCTCATCCCCCGCCGTGTGTCCTGGTGTTCTTTCCATGGCTGATAACCGGTCCCCCCTCGGTGTGTCCTGATCCCCGCATGGCTGATAACCGTGTTCTCCCCGGTGTGTCCCCATCCCCTCCATGTGTGATAACCGGGTTCTCCCTGGTATGTCCCGATCCCCCCATGTGTTATAACCGGTCCCCTCCCCGGTGTATCCCGATCCCCCCATGCCCAATACCCAGTCCCCCCCGGTGTATCCCGATCCCCCCATGCCCGATACCCAGTCCCCCCCGGTGTGTCCCGATCCCCCCATGCCCAATACCCAGTCCCCCCCGGTGTGTCCCGATCGCCCCAG
>JAWWEU010000050.1:10998864-11019252 GCA_035583155.1 Acropternis orthonyx | reverse complement strand
GACAGGGCGAGCGCCAGCTCGGCGGCCACGGCCAGCGCGGCCCTCCCGGCCCCGCCGCGCCGCCCGCCCGGCCCCGCGCCCGCCATCGCCAAGCGCGCCCGCCGCTCCCGGCGTGCTCTGCGGGGCGGGCGGGCGGGGCGGGGCTTTTACCCGGGGGCGGGGCTTAAGGGTAAGCGGGGCTTAGGGGGGCGGGGCTTCCCGCTGAGCCCGGCCGGCGCTCCCGGCGCGTGTTGAAGGGCGGGGCTTAAGGGATGGGCGGGGCCTCCGGGCTAAGCGGGGGTTTATGGGGGCGTGGCTTATGAGCGCGCGCGACTTCACTGAGTGGGCGTGGTCTCCCTTGTCCCCGCCCCCGCGCCCCCTTGGTGGCCCTGTGACCGTCCCCCGGACCCGCCGTGTCCCCTCCCGGCCCGAGCGCAGGGCTGGGCACCATCGGAACGCCGCTCTGGCTGGGTGTGCCAGGGGACATCCCAGCCAGGACCGTGCCAGGGACCAGGGATCGCGGCAGGAGTCATGACAGGGACCGTGGCAGGAAGGGACAATGGCAGGAAGGGACAATGACAAGGACCGTGGCAGGAACCACGGCAGGCAAGGGCCACGGCAGAAAGGGACAATAACAGGGACAATGGCACGGACAGTGGCAGAAACTGTGCAGGAAGGGACAGTGGCAGGGACCATGGCAAGGACAGTGGCAAGAAGGGACAGTAACAGCAATCATTGGCAGGGACAGTGGCAGAAAGGGACCATGGCAGGCACAGTGGCAAGGAAGGGACAATAACAGAGACAATGGCAGGGACAGTGACAGGGCCCACGCAGAGCAGAGCTGTGGGGACACACCATGGCTTTCATGAGGCTTTCTGCAGTGCAGGGGGCCAGGTGGCCCTGGGGACACGCAGGTGACTGTAGGGGCTGGGACAGTAGTGACAGAGGCTGAAGGTCATCACGCAGGTTACTTCCACTGCGTGTCCTCGAGTCATTTTGGGGGTCACAGAGCCCGGCACCCCCCGGTGACACCGGTCCCCTGTCATCACCCCCTCGAGGCGCAGGGCTGGGCTGAAGGCTTTATTGGAAAATCCAAAACACACGACGCGGTCATTATTTATCATACAATGAGAAACCGAATCGACCCGCCCTGCACCGGGGCGGGGATACCCCCCTGTCCCCGTCACCAGCACCGGGGACACCGCGGGGACACCGCGGGGACAGCCCCGCCCGCGCCCGGCCGAGAGACAAAAGGGACAATGGATTCGGCCGAGGGCAGTGCCACTGTCCCCAAGCCCCCGCTGCCACCGCGACCCCCGCGCCGCTCCCCGGCCCCGAGGCCTGAGGTAGTTCGGGGTGCAGGCGAGACTCCCCCCCACCAAAAAAAAAGGGGGGGGAGGGTTTTGGGGCTCCCCCGTGTCCTGCAGGAACGGGATGGTTGGTATTGCACCCGAAGGGAGCCAGCGCGGGTTGGGACGGGGAGGCGGCGGGACAACTCCCCCGTGGGGACCCCCGTGGTCCCCCCAGCAGGCTGGGGGTGGCAGCAGGGCTGGATGGGGACGTGGGGACACTGGACGGCTGCGCTGTGGGGTGGCAGCTCCGAGGCCACGGTGGTGGCAGGTCCCGCTGCTCCGGGTGCCAGCGGCGGGTGCGGCGCTGAGGGATGTCACTGGGAAAGCACACGGTGACAGCCCGGCTGCTTCCCAAAGCGAGAAAGGCCAAATCCTGCCCCCAGCAGGGGAGGGACCCAGCAAGAGCACCAGCAGGACCGCAGGGGACGGGGACATCGCTGTGCGGTCTGTCACTGTCCCCGTCGCAGCGAGACGAGCCGGGGGGCCCGGAGATGGCAGATGCTCCCCCTGCCCTCCGAGCCCCCTGCTCAAGGCACAAAGGTTCCCTGGCTGGTGCCAGCCCCATGGCCATCCCTGCCCACGGCCATGCTGGCACCAGTCCCCCCCTGCACCTATGAGGGTGGTGATGACACCGGGATGGCACCAAGGCGAGCGGGGGCAGGGAGGTTCTTGCTCTGGCTTTGGGGTGCTCTGGTTTTGGGGCACCCTGGCTGCCTCCACAAACCCTCTGTGCTGCCCTAGAGCCACCCCCTCCATCCCCAGGAGCTGGTGGCTTGTGCGGTTGGCACCGTGGTGGCCCAAACCCGCGCCCAGCACCTTGCGGAGGGTTTATTGCTGGCAAGAACACAGTGATCTGTCGGGGCAGGGCAGCCCAGCTCAGGGGGGGGATTGGGAGAGGGGGGCGTTTTGGGAACCTGGGATGCGAGGCAGGAGCTCATGGCAGTGTCCCTCCTGCTGCCTGCCCCTCTCCCGGCACTCCGGTGTCACCAGCCAGGGTATTATGGCATGGGAACGCCACCCCGCACCCTGCAGTGGCCAAAGGCACTCGGTGCCCCCACCGAGGGGGGGCACACCTAGCACCAAGCCCAGCAGCACCCCAGAAAGCTGTCCCCCACCCGCTGGCACCCCCGGGGCCCTCAGCAGGCTCATTCCCGGGGGTCGGGTCGGGGACGATCGCGCCGAGCCACGGGCTGGGTTAAGGCTGGAAAAGCAGCGAGAGGCGAAAGAAGCCCGAGCGCTCTCGCTCAGCCAGAGCCGGCTCTAAGAGTTCCCAGAATCTGTGCAAAAACAAAACTAAAGGGTTAAAAGATCCACCCCCCACCCCGGAGATCCCCCCACCCCCCAGCAGCTCTAATAAATACACGTGCGGTTTTGCGGAGCCCCCGGCCCCGGGCGGCGCCCGCCGCTCCGGTGCTGGAGGCGGCTCCCCGGAGGCGGGGGGGATGCGGGGCAGGGCTTCTGCACCGGATCCTTGGGGATCTTCCCGAAAGGCTGCACTGGGCGGGGTCCCAGGGGTGGCCCCCGTGGGCTGCTTCTGCCGCTGGTGCTAATCCGCAGCTGGAGGGGGAAGAGAGGGTCAGGGACAGGCGCCCAGCATCCCTCTGTCCCATCCCTCCAGCAGCATCCCCAAGCCCTTTGCCCAGGCGTGACGTGGATGCCACAGGTTGGAGTGTGTGTGCCAACCATCCCCAGGCTTGTGCCAGCTGAAGTGAAACCCAGTCCTGCCCACTGCCAGGACAGCAGGCAGGGCTTCTCCATCCATCCTGCCCCATTCCTTCCTAGAGCAGTTTCCCAGCTGGAGCAGGGCTGGCAGCACTCACCATCCTCCTCCCAGCCCTCTGCCACTCCGGCCAGCTCGTAGTGCTTCTTGCGCAGCTCGCCCAGTTTCTGCCGCTCCTTCTGCAGCTGATTCTCCAGCTCCAGCACCCGAACCTGGGGGACATCACCCAGGACATGCCCACCCAGCCCCCTGGCATGGAGGTGGGATGAGCACCCTGCTTTCACATCCCTTATCCCCCCAATATCGAGCCCCAAACCATCCCATGAGTGCTTTGCTGACAAGCAGACCTGGGGAGGGGATGGGGTTCAGGTGGGTGCTCTGAGAAGGGGAATTCCCCAGGGCTGCCTCATGCCAGGCAGAGGTGGGTGCTGTGGGTGGCACATGGGAGGGGACATGGGCTGGTTGTGCCACGATGGAACAGCGCTGGGGAGGGACTGAGGACAAACTGCACGTGGCTCCCGGGCAAACCCATCTGTTGTCTTCACACCTGCCTGGGGGCAGCTGGGCAGGGTGAGCCCCCCAGTTTTGAGTTCTCCCCCAGCCTGGGCATCCCAAGAGAGACACCAGTGGGTGTGCTTCCCAAAATACGGGAACCTCCTACCTGTGAATCCATCTCCTGACGCTTGATCTGGGTGAGTGTCATGCTGGAGAAATCCATGCTGTCTGCAGAGAAAGATACCACCAGCACCCCTCAAGCTCTGCTCCCCTGCTGGGACCCCTCAGCAGCTCCCGTGCCATTGGCAGGGTCTGGCACCATGGGATACACAGGCAGGGAGTGAGGGGCAGCCAAGGGCAGGGACCACCAGGGCACAGCCCACTGAGGGTGCTGAGTGCCAAGAGCAGAGGTTTTGGGGCAGGTCTGTTGGCCAGGCACTAGGACCAGAAAAAATGGCCTCACGTTGTGCCAGGGGAGGTTTAGGTCGAAGATTAGGGGAAATTTCCTCCTGGAAAGGGTTCTCAGCCCTGGCACAGTCTGCCCAGGGCAGTGGTGGAATCACCATCCCTGGAGGGATTTAAAAGCTGTGTAACCACCACGTGCTTAGCGGTGGCCTTGGCAGTGCTGAGGCAACAGTTGGACTCCATGGTCCCAGAGTGCTTTTCCAACCGAAGTGATTCCATGACTCCATGATCCCTGCAGCCCCACACTTACCTTTTTCTTCCACCTGTGACTTCCCAGCCTTGGTGGAGGCCACTACACCAGCAGTGGCCTGGTTGACTCCCCGAGAGGCTTGCTGGAGCTTGCAAAGGTTGGCGCTGTCCTTGTCTGCCTTCACCTGCCAGGACACCCAAGGAGGGGTCACTTACACCCCGCTGGGTGAGCACAGGACCAAGCCCCACGATTTGGGGTGACCCCAGGGACACCCCAAGGCACAGGGAGGGGAGCAGCCTTGCTCCTACCTTGGAGGCTGCCACCAGCTGAGCGGTGCTGGCCGCGATCTCCCGGGAGCAGACCATCAGCTCCTCGAATGTCCCCTTGCCTTGCACCACCAGGTCAGCAGCGTCACTGCCGAGGGCAGAGAGGGGCTGGAGCACCATCCTGCCACCCCCTTGTGCCCTCCCTGTGGGGACAGCAAGACTCTGCCATGCTCTCCACGCTCTGGTGACAGTGGCACTTACACCATGACGGTGGCACCCCAGCCCACTGCCTTGGAGGCGGAGATGAGACCCTCGGTCCAGCGGGAATTCTTGGCGTAGAATTCCTTGGGGGATGCTGCGCCCTGCCGTGGGGAAAGGCACGGTTGGGGACAGGGGATTCCCCAGCTGCCCACTCTTGGGGGAATGCAGGAGGTAGGGGTGTCATTCAGGGAGCTGGGGAGACACTGAATTTGGGGGGTCGTGGGGAAAGGGAGATCAAGGATCTCTGTGACACCCCATGGAACACAGTCAGGGGCAGGAGCTGATGAGGAAGCTCCAATGGGCCAAGGGTTGGAGCAGCACAGTCCAGCAAGTGCAGGGTGACTCCTGGCTGGCCAAACAACCCTGTCCCAGCTTACCCGTCCACCCTCCACGATCTCTCTCTGGAGGTCCTTGGAGGCCAGGACCAGGATGTGGATGGCTTGCATGAGGCCTGTGCAGGAGCCCAGGATCCTGTGAGACAAACTCCCCTGAGCCCTCTGTGGGGTGCCTGTGGCACCAGTCCCATCCTGCCAGCTTGGCTCTCTCCAGTGGCCGGACCGACACTCACCTCTCGTTCACTTCCAGTTTGACCCCGGTGTCACCAGCCCGTGCCTTGCTCAGCATCTCCTGGCAGAGGGGGGAGAGGCTGTGCTGAGCCCTGTGCCCGGTGGCAGCCCCGGCACTGTGCCCGTGGGCACCTCACGGCACACGGAGCCCTCACCTCGATGCGGGCGGACGCTGTTTCGATGGCCGCGGCCGTGGCCGCCATCTCCTTGTCCACCAGGTCACCCAGCTCCTCCTGCTTGACATCCAGCCCTCTGGGACGCAGCTCCTGGGTTTGGGATGGGATGGGATGGGATAGAAGGGAACGTCCAGGGGCGGTGCCCACCATGGCCTGACCCCGTCCCACCAGCCCTCCTGGGGCACCCACCTCCCCGATGGCGCTGATCCGGCCCAGGCAGGCTGTCACCAGGCTGCAGTTGGCATCTGCCACCGTCCCTGGGTCTTGGAGGGCGCTGAGGTAGCTCACGGCCTCGCTGCCACACTGCCTGCACAGCTCCAGCAGACCTGCGTGGGCAGCACGGGGGCTGAGGGGGCCACACGGGGGGATGGAGGTGTCTGCTCCCTGCCTGCCCTGGCATCCTGCCCATCCTGGTCCTTGCCCACTCCAGGACCTTACTTGTCCCAGCATCCTGGACACATGGTGCCCTGGCTCTTTTCCACCCCAGCATCCTGCCCACCCAGACCCCTGCACGCCATCACCCCTGCCCACCTTGGTCTCAACTGCTGCCTGTCCCAATTCCTGCCCACTCCAGCATCCTGCTCACCTTGGCACTTGTCTGCCCCAGTCCCTGCCCACCCCAGCCCTTACCTGGCTCCAGAATCCTTCCCTGCCCACCCCATCCCCTGCCTGAAATGAGCCTTGCCCACTCCAGCCCTTGCCCACCTTGGCCCCCACCTGCCCCAGAATTCTACCCAGCCCCTGCCCATCCCAGCATTCTGCCCATCAAATCCTCTGCCCACTCTGATCCCCCAGCCACGCTGGCCCCTGCCCACCCCACGCCCTGCCCGTGGGGCAGCACTCACGGTCAGCGGGCTCCACGGGGGCCACGTGGGAGGTGGCACTGCCCTGCAGGAGGGTGTCACTGACCAGGTGGGCGAAGAGGGCCAGGCAGGGCAGCAGGGAGCCCACGGCTGCGGCGGGACAGCGGGCACACACACCTCAGCCCCTGCATGCCAGGGCTGCCCCTGCATGCCAGGGCTGCCCGGTGCCCCTCCCCTGCCCGGGGCTGCCCGTTCTCACCTGTGCCATCCGAGAGGTACTTGCTGTGCGCGTCCTGCAGCCGCCCCACGCACTCGGAGGCTGCCAGAGTCCGGGACAGCAGGCACTCTGCGGGCACACAGCGGGCAGGGCTCAGCCACGACAGCAGGGCTGGGATTAATGCCAGGTTTGGGAGCACCAGGGGCCTCACCTGCCGAGCCGGTGCAGCCGATGTGGGCGGGATCCTCCATGCGGGCCAGGGCATCCCGCACCATCCGCTCTGCCTCCTGTGCCGTGCCCTGGAGCAGGGATTGCTGCTCCTCGGCCAGGCGCCGCCGCAGCGCCTGCTCTGCGCTCTCCTGCCCGCCCCGCACACGTGTCAGTGTCCCTGCTGTGCCACTGGGCATCCCGCACCCTGCCCCGCCCCACGGCCCGGCGGGATGGGAGTGCCGGGATGCCCCGGGGTACCACGGCCCGGCGGGATGGGGGTGCCGGGATGCCCCGGCGGGATGGGGTTGCCGGGATGCCCCGGGGTACCACGGCCTGGCGGGATGGGGGTGCCGGGATGCCCCGGCGGGATGGGGGTGCCGGGATGCCCCGGGGTACCACGGCCCGGCGGGATGGGGGTGCCGGGATGCCCCGGCGGGATGGGGGTGCCGGGATGCCCGGGGGTTACCTTGTCTCTCAGCTGGGTCTGCAGCGTCTCCAGCTCCGTCCTGCTGCTCTCCTGCTCCCGGCTGAGCGTGTCCCGCAGCTGCTGCAGCTCAGCCCGCAGCGCTGCCACGTCCTCCCCGTGCCGCTCCGCTGCCTGGCTCAGCCTGTCCCGCTCCTGCTCCAGGCTGGTGATCCGAGAGTTCTGCTCCGCTCCCGCCTGAAAGGGTGGTCAGGGTTGTGCCGAGGGTGAACCCTCCAGTTTGGGGACTGGTTCCTGGTCCAGGCTTGGGACAGACCTCTTGCATCACCACCTGGCAGTGATGACCTCACCTGGTGACAACTGAGGCTCCTGGGGAGCCCTTTCACTTTTATTCAGTGAAAATTCACTTTTATCATGACTGTCACCGTCCTGATGGAGGGATGGATGTAGGGTGTGGCTGTGGCCCCGTCCCTGTCCTGCTGCAGCATTTTCCCACCCCAGGAATGAGTAACTGCATTTTCCTGCCAGCTTCTGCCTCCTCCAACAAGCCTGGACACCTCTGCTATGCTCCACAGCTCCACAGGCATGGGATACCCCGTGGCATGTCTTGCAGTGTGATGGCACACTTACCACAGTGGGCAGAGCTGCTGCCTGACCCTGTTCTTGCAGGGTTTTTACTCCATGATCCCTGCTGCTGGAGTTCATTGCTCCACATGCTCCTTCACCCAGTAACATGAAACCCTCTGGTGTTACCATCAAACCCCCCCAGATGTGGCGAGGAAGAGGGCAGGGAGTTGGTTCTCAGGCCAGTGGTGGGTGTATCATGTCACTGCCCACCCTAGGGCTGCGTGAGGGATTGCAGGGACCCCCCACATGCTCTCACCTGTGTGCTGGACTCCAGCGTGCCCTGGAGCACTTGCAGCTCCTGTCTGCTGGCTGCCAGCTCCCGCTTCAGCGTCTCCAGCACCTCTGCCTGCTCCTGAGACTGTGGCAAGGGGAGAGGTTGGCAGCGCTGGTGCCCCCTGGAGGGCCCCCCGTTCATCCCTGGTGTGTCCCCTGCTGATCCCCACTCACCTTCCTCTGTGCCTGCTCGCTCACCCGCTGGAAGGAGTCCTCCAGCTCCTTCTTCTCCCGCTCCACATCCCCCTGGGCCTGCCTGGCCACTGTCACCTGCTTGGTCACCTCTGCGTTCTGGCGACGGCAGAGAGCGACCTCAGCATCCCCCGGTGCCAGGGGGGCACGGCCGGGAGAGGGGGTGCCAGAGGGGATTTTGGGGAGCCCACCTTCCTCAGCAGGTCGGCGTGGTTCTGCACCAGCTCGCTGTACTTCTCCTTCAGTTTGCTGTAGCGCTGCTCGTTGGCCTGCGCCCGTCCTGCCGTGGAGGGACCCTGAGGTGAGCAGTGGGCCCCCCGCCAAGGCTCACCCCACCCCAGGGCGCTGCCAGCTCTCCCCGCTCACTCTCGATCTCCGTCAGGCTCCGCTGGGCCTTCTCGGTGTCCTCCCGCTGCTTCTTGAGCTCCTCCAGCTCCGCGCGCAGGAACTCGCTCTCGTCCTGTGCCTGCTGCTTCAGGTGCTGCTGCTCGGCCAGCTCTGCCTCCAGCTCGCTGGCACGGCCACGCAGCTGCACCGCGCCCCGCGCGCTCTGCGGGGGCAGCCGGGGCACCACGGTGCCGGTCGGTGCCTGCCGGGACCCACCCAGCACCCACCAGTACTGCCCAATGCCCACCAGCACTGTCAAATGCCTACCGGTACTGCCTAATACCCATCAGTACCGTCCAATACCCACCAGTACCAACACCCATCAGAACCATCCAATGCCCATCAGTACCATCCAACACCCCACTAGTACTGCCCAGTGCCCACCAGTACCATGCAATACCCACCAGTACCATGCAATACCCACCAGCACTAATACCCATCAGAACCATCCAATGTTCATCAGTACCATCCAATGCCCACCAGTACCAACACCCATCAGTACCATCCAATGCCCATCCATACCATCCAACACCCCACTAGTACTGCCCAATACCCACCAGTAGCATACAATGCCCATCAGTACCATCCAACACCCCAGTAGTATGGCCCAATACCCATCAGTACCATCCAATGCCCACCAGTACTGTCCAATCCCCACCAGTACCATCCAGTGCTCAGCAGTACCACCCAATGCCCACCAGTACTGCCCAATACCCACCAGCACCATAGAGCAGCCCCCACCATGGGTACCACCCCACAGACCCTCAGATGCATCCAGGTGAAGCCCTGAATGTGCTGAGGCCACCTCCCTGCAGGGCTGAAGCCCCTGGCACGCCTGGAGACCCCCAGGGGAGAGGGCAGGGCAGAGATGGGGTCACCATCTTGCGCACCCAGGGACAGAGCCACCACCCCACCCCACGTTCCCAGCGTGAACCTCCAGGTCTCATCCTGCCCACCTGGTTGTCACCCACCTCAGCTTTGAAGTTCTCCAGCTCCTCCTTCAGGGTTGCAATCTCCCCGTAAAGCTGCTCAATTAGCCGGTCCCTGGGAAGGGGAGACACAGGGTCACACCCTCAGTGCCATGGGGACACATCCTGGGAGGGGAGGTGTCCTCTGTGCCACCAGGTTGTGGTGCCATTCCAGGGAGGATCCCAGCTGCTCCTGGGACTGCTCACTTGTCATCCTTGTTCATCCCGTTCTGGCTGTTGAAGTTGAAGGGGTCGCAGGAGAAGGAACTGCCAAAGATGTCATCAAACTTGTTGTCAAACAGGCTCTGTGGGGAGAGCAGGATGAACCTGGAGTGACCCCCTCCACCACGTGGGAACCCTCATCCCTTCCATGTCCCCAAGTGTCACTGCTGAGCCACCCCCTGAGCTGCCTGGACACCAGGGCTGGAACCCTGCACTGCCCCCAGGCCACCAAATGCGTCCAACTTGAGGAAAATGGGGCATCTCTGGTCCATTCCCAACTCCCATGGGGAGAAGATCCTCAAATCCATGTCACCATATGCCCCTTCCCCTCCTCCCTCAGCCCCTGGGAACAGCCCTTGGTGAAGAGGACAATGAAGACCTGAAGGTCTCCGTGGCGATGCTCGAAGCCAAACCTCTCCTGGCCCATCACCGGAGGGCACCACATCACTGAGCGGCACTGGGAGATGAATCCAGGCTGGCTCAGCCCTGGCAGCACCCAGATGGCACACTCAGCACCCAGATGGGACGTCCAGCAGTGACACTCCTCAGTTCCCAAGGCCATCCCTGCTGTCTCATCCTCGATGACGGTGTGGATTTGGAGAAATAACTCCAGGCTTGGAGCTGGAGGACCCCTGCCATCCTCACCTGCGAGGCCGTGTCCATCTCCACCAGGTCTGTGATGGGCTCGCTGTCAGGTGAGGACGCCTCGGCGGGGATCACCACCACGGGGCTGATGTGCTCCGACAGCGCCGAGGCACGCAGGAAATTGGGGGGGTTCTGGGGAGGGAGGGAGGGAGCAGGGTGAGGGGAAGGGCTGGCCCTGCTGCAGGGCTGAGGGCATGGCTGGGTGAAATCCTGCCCCAGAGCTGAGCTGGCCGTGCCTTGACCCGTGGGAACAGAGCCAGGGCTCACACGGATAGAGAGCCAGGAGAGGGAAGGAGCCAGGACCCACAGGGTTGGAGCCAGGACCCATGGGAATGGAACCAGAATCCACAAAGATAGAGCCAGCATCCAGAGGGATGGAGTAAGGGCTCACAGGGATAGAGTCAGGACCACAGGGATGGAACCAGGACCCACAGGGATGGAACCAGGACCCACAGTCATGGAGCCAGGAGCCATGGGGATGGAACCAGAATCCACAAAGATGGAGCCAATATCCAGGAACCACAAGGATGGAGTCAGGCCCACATGGAACCAGAACCCACAGGGATGGAACCAGAACTCATAGGGATGGAGTCCAGGCTCACAAGGATAGAGAGTCAGGACAGGGATGGAGCCAGAACCCACAGGGATGGAACCAGAATCCACAAAGATGGGGCCAGCATCCAGAGGGATGAAGCCAGGACCCACAAGGATGGAGTCAGGACCACAGGGATGAAATCAGGACCCACAGGGATGGAGCCAGGACCCATGGGAATGGAACCAGAATCCACAAAGATGGAGCCAGCGTCCAGAGGGATGGAGTAACGGCCCACAAGGACAGAGTCAGGACGACAGAGATGGAGTCAGGACCACAGGGATAAAACCAGGGCCCACAGGAATGGAACCAGAACACACAGAGATGGAGACCAGGCTCACAAGAATAGAGAGCCAGGACAGGGATGGAGCCAGAACCCACAGGGATGGAACAAGTATCCAGAGGGATGAAGTCAGGACCACAGTCATGGAGTCAGGACCCATGGGGATGGAACCAGAATCCACAGATGGAGCCAATATCCAGAAGGATGAAGCCAGGACCCACAAGGATGGAGTCAGGACCACAGGGATGGAGTCAGGACCCACAGGTATGGAACCAGAACACATAGGGATGGAGCCAAGACCAGCAGGACAGAGCCAGGACCCTTGGCAAGGGCTGTGGGTTGGTGAGGGAAGGGATCCCAGCCCCTGGCCAGAGGGCAGCTCCATCCTGCCAGATGCCACCCAGAGAGGGATGCAAGGATGATCCTCAGGCCCCATGAGCTCCACGCTGCCACCAGGCCCAGGAAGCCAGGTAAGGTGACAGGTGGTGTTTTTAGGGCCTCCCCCAGTGCCACCGGCCCCAGAGATGCCCCTGGCCATGGGGACAGGGAGTGTGGGGTCTCACCTCTGGCAGCTGTGGGATCTGAATCAGCCGCTTGAAGTACTGCAGGTTGCTGGAGCGGTAGAAGAGGTCCTTGAGCCTGGAAGGGGCAGGGAATGGTGAGGGATGGCTCTTGCTGAGCCTGGATAATGGGAGTAGCCCCAATCCTTTGCCTGGCCCCAGGAGGTGTCACCTGGCAGGTGGTGTGTGCTGCCACCAAACCCACAGCAGGTCCTGGGAAGACCCCACTGCCTGCCTCCCTCGTCTGGAAAAAATTGACTGCTGGAGGGTTTATCCCATAAATCCAAGGCCTGATGGGCAGGGAGAAGGACCTGGAACTTGAGTATCCTGGTCAAGTGGAAGGTGTTCCTGCCCACAGTAATGCATTGGACTGGATCATCATCAAAGGTCCCTTCCAACCCAAAGCCCCCATAAGCAGGTGGAGGGGCTTCCTGCCTAGAGCCCACATCTGCACCATCACCTTCAGTTCCCACAGGAGCATCTCCCCCAGGAGAGGGGAAATCCCTCCAGAATTTCCAGTTCTGGGGAGGAGCAGCAGTGCCCAACCACACCAGTTCTGGCTCCCATCACTCCCAACCACCTCAGAACCCCAGCTGGGATCTCAGAGCTGTTGATATCTGTCCCAAGGTTAGTCCCTGGGTGGTCAGACCCACGGCCAGCCCTGCTATCTGCAGTCTGTGACCTTGAATTGATCTGTCCCTCGGCACCGTGACATCCTCCCCTTGTTCTCAGTAGCCAGTGTTTGTTTTGGCTACCCTAAATACTCACATACCAGAGGCCACAGCACGTCCCTGCTCAGATTTTTAATCTCAGTGCCCTGGGAACACCCCTGGAGCAGCAGCAGCACTCCAGGTCTGGGCACTTACTTTCGGAACTGCTCCAGGAAGCGATCCCGGTGGCCCTGCAGCGTGTCCGCCGGCAGACCTGGAAGAAGCAGCAAGTAGAAACATCGCTGGGTGTCTTCATGGATCAGGGGACAACCCACCAGCACAGCCACACGGGGATGGGTCTTTCCCAGAGATGGCTGCCCTCCTTTGGGGGTCTGAATGCTGCAGGATGGGACCACAGTCCCTTCCCACACTCTCCCAGGGCAGGGAAAGGTGCTGGGCTGAAGGTCAGGCAATTGCCACCACAATTCCAGGTCTTGAGGGATGTGGGTTTTGCACTTCCTTGCCCTGATAACTCCCTTCATCCCCCCCCAAGAAAAGCCAGGAAGAAGATGGGGGTGAACAGCCCAGCCTGAGCAGGGTGGTGACCTCCGGTGTCTCCCTGTGTGTCCCCAAGTGTCACTGCTGAGCCATGCCCTGAGCTGCCTGGACACCAGGGCTGGAACCCCGGTGGTGGCGCTGGGGACACTCACAGGAGTGGAGCTTGAAGAGCAGCTTGACAGTGTAGTCGTAGAGGTGGCTGCAGTCGAGGATGACCTGGATGAGCGGGGCCAGCCGGCACTGCCCCGCCGCCGTCACCGACACCGAGCGCGACATGTCCAGGGAGCTGAACACTGCGGGGAGGGAGCGCGGGGGAGGGATCGGGGAACACCCGCGGCACCGGCCAGGTGCCACGCTGTGTCTGCCAAACCCACAAATGTCACCCGCAGCAAGAGACCTCCAGGTGGAGCAAGATACCCGCCGGCCCTCGGGGACCCAACGTGGTGCCCTGCGAGCCTAAGCGGGAGGGGAACACTTCTAGGCACTGTGGGCCTCCAGCCGGGCTTGAGCCCGGCCACATTGCCTGTCAGAGCTGACATGCAGCCCCTGTGCTCTGTCTGGCACTGTTGTGCCACTGGCACTCGGGTGTGCTGCCAGGGAGATGCTCCAAAACCAACTGGGAGCAGTGGAGACCATCCCATTCCAACTTCCTTGCCACAGGCAGGGACACCTCCCACCAGCCCAGGTTGCTCCAAGCCCCATCCAGCCTGGCCTTGGACACTCCCAGGGATGGGGCAGCCACAGCTTCTCTGCCCAACCTGTGCCAGGGCCTGCCCACCCTCCCAGCCAGCAATTCCTTCCCAATATCCCATCTATCCCCGCCCTCTGGCAGTGGGAAGCCATTCCCTGTGTCCTGTCCCTCCATCCCTTCTCCCCAGTCCCTCTCCAGCTCTCCTGGAGCCCCTTTAGGCTCTGAAAGGGGCTCTGAGCTCTCCCTGGAGCCTTCTCTTCTCCAGGTGAACACTCCCAGCCCTCCCAGCCTGCCTCTGTGGCCTCCTCTGGACTCTTTCCAGCAGTTCCATGTCCTTCTGATGTTGAGGACTCCCTAACTGGAGGCAGCCCTGCAGGTGGGGTCTCACCTGAGCGGGGCAGAGGGGCAGAATCCCTCCCTCTCCCTGCTGCCCACGCTGTGGGATGAGCCCAGGCCACTGGTGACTTTTTGGGCTGCCAGTGCACATGGCTGGGGCATGTTGAGCTTTTCACCTCCTCACACCTCCAAACCCTTCTCATCAGGGCTGCTCTCCACCCCTCATCCCCCATCCTGAACTGATACAGGGGGTTTCCCCCACCCAGGTGAAGGGCCTTCCCCTTGGCCTTGTTGAACCATCATTCAGGTGAAGTGCCCAGAAGAGCTGAGCTGTGGTGCCCTGAGCCAGAATCCCTCACGGAGCTTCCCCCAACTCGGATCAGCTCCCCCCCCCCAAACCCTCTTTCTCAGGGTAGCACAGGGGCTTACCTGTCTGGAAGAGGTTCAGCTCACACTCCAGGTAGTCAAACATCTCCACTGTCAGCTGAAAACTGGGAAACAGGGATAAGGATGGTGGGGGACAGTCCCTGTGGCCACCCATGGGGCTCAACCTGTGCCAGGTGCCACCCTGGCAGGATGAGGGGTGCCCCGGTGTGGATGCACCAGCCTTTGCCAGGGCTCTGCCCACTCCCAAGCAGGGCAGAAGGCAGGGGGCAGGTCCCACCCCTGCTCTGTGCCACCAGTGGGGTTGGGCAGACCGTGCCCCCCTGGCTGCAGCCACCCCTCCCTCACCCCACCCTGCCCTGCGCTCACAAGTTATTGACGTCGTTCTCCCCGGCCTCGTCGAGCTGCCGGTCAGACATCTGCAGATTGCCAGGGAAACGGGGATTCTGTGGGGGAAAGAGGACTTGGGAAAGGGTTCCAGAGGATCTCCTGCTCTGGGCACAGCTCTGGGAGCAGCGGGGTTGTGATCCTGTGGGCTCGGATCGAAGTGAGCTCTTGGATGTGCCCGGGGAATCATGTGGGGCTGAAAGGGCTCTCCAAACCCTGTGTGACCACAGCATCCCTAACCCACGGTGCCTGTGTTCTTCCCACCAAGAAAAGCTGACTCTCCCTGGGGTAAGAAACCTGCTGAGCAGGGAGGAGAGCTGAGAGCTGGGAGGGGACGGAGCCAATATCTGCCCCGGGGACAAAGCCTCTTCGTGCTGTGCTGGCCTTTTGGGGGAGGTCACATCACACCCCCAAACTGGATCAGGGTGATGGGAACAAAAAACACCTCTTTGCAGCACCTCTGCCCATCTAGGAGAGCTGGGAGGGGACAAGCACTCCAAAGCTGTGGGGTCTCATTGCTTCCTATAGCCCACCAACTCCCATGAATGAAACTCCACCCGGAATCCTGCCACTGTGTTGGTCCTCGGTCCATTTTTGATCCAATTTTGATGGCCACTGGCAGCTTGGGGAATGTTTCATGGAGACAGCAAGACGGCCACAACAGAGGGGAGGACCCGAGGGGGTGACAGCACTGGGAGGGCTCTGCCAGGCCCTGTCCCGTTGCCGTCACCCCTTGCTGCAGTCTTGGGGACTCACCTTGGTGTGGAACTCCATCTTAGTTCTCAGCAGTTTGAGGTAGATGCTGCAGAGCTGCCCGTAGCCCTCGCTCAGGTGGCCCTGGGGACCCCAAAAAGCTGTTGAGACCCAGGACAGGCTGCAGACAAGCCTTTTTCCCCTGCAGAAAGAGTGACCCCTCCCACTGGCCAAACCCTCCTCGCTGACACCCAGCAGGTTGGCTTTACTGAAGGGGTTTGGGTCAGGACCTTCTCATCATCTCCTCTGCAGGTTTCAATGTGGCTTTGGACAGTCAGAGCTGTTTTTTACCAGGCTTTGCCATAAAATGGGAAGGAGGCATTTGATTTTGGTGGAAGGGGACACGAATGTGACCAGCAAACCCAGCCCAGGGAGGTGATGGCAGCACCAAATGAGCCCTCAGGACCTGGATCCTCCTGGGAGAGAGAGCCCCCCCAGACTACACACCCCCAGCCTGGTTGAGGGACCCCCAGGGTGTCCCCACTGTGGTGGCTGGTGGGGATGGCCACTCACCCACATCCTGCTCATGTCACTCAGCTCATTCTTGTATCTCACGGAGTCTTTCAGGACCTGGAGGAACGATGGGGACAATCAGCAGGCAGAGCACCAGGAAACAACGTTCCACACTTGGACCTGGCATTTGGGGTGAGGGAAGGGAGGTCTTGGTGCATTCCCAACCCCTTTGTCCTGCTGGTAGTGTCACCACTGCCTCAGTTTCCCCATCCACACAGGGAGCAGGAGGATCTTTGCTGATGGCTCCAGCACTGAGTGGTTTCCTCTGGCACTGGCACTGCCATTGGCACCAGGGTTTGGAGCACAGGGGTTTGTGGGCAGGGCAGCACTGGGGGGGCTCTGGCACCAGTCCCCACCCAGGACTGATCCCCAAGAGGGCACTGATCCTTTGGGAGGGCTCCAACACTGATTCCCACCCAGGACTGATCCCCAAGAGGGCACTGATCCTTTGGGAGGGCTCCAACACTGATCCCCACCCAGGACTGATCCCCAGGAAGGCACTGACCCTCCAGGAGAGCTCTGGCACCCATCCACTCCCAGAACTGATCCCCAGGAGGGCTCTGGCACCAATTCCCACCCAGGACTGACCCCGAGCAGGACACTGACCTACCATGGGGGTTTCTGCACTGGTCTCCACCAAGAACTGACCCCCAGGAGGGCACTGACCCACCAGCATCTCCCACTGCCCCCTGCAGCACCACAGGGAAAGGATTTTGAGCTTGGGGCACTCACATTGGAATGTCCATCCCGGAGGAGCTTGTGGAAGACGTGGCAGAACTTCCAGCAGAGCACAGCGTTGCCGGACAGCGGCAGCCGGTTCACCACCGACCAGAAGGTCTGGGCTCCCTTCTCGTGGTGCGTGCCCAGGATACACGGTGCTGGATGGTCAAGGAAACACTTTCTGCTTTCCCAGTTTTTCCCATCTGCTGATGGAGAGTGGTCACCTAAAGCCAGCTGGACCTGTCGAGCCCAGGGGGGCCAGGCTGCCCTGTCCAGGCACACGCTGTCCCCAAGGGTGGCACATGCTGTCCCCTCTCCCCCAGCCACCCACCACCGCTCCAGGAGCACCACGGCACATGTGAAGCTGAGGCTCTGCCTCCACCAAGCCTTTCTAGCTGCCTGGCCAGGATGTTGGGGACCCCCTTTTAGTGGCAAGGGGGCTCAACATCCCCACCCCAGGACCCCAACCTCCCGTGGGCACCTTCCCCTCCTGCCCTCCCATGGGATGGCACAAGCCCCCCGACACTTGGAGGCTGTGGCAGCAGGAGCAGGGATCTCGTGCCATGCTGGAAACATCCCCAACATCATCAATACCCCCCCAGCACCCCGGGCACCTCTCCCCACACCCCCTCTTGCTGCAGCCCCTTTGCCAAGCAGCCCCAGCCCCGCTCCCACGCTCCTTGTCCCACGGCCAGCTTTGGGAAGGATATTCCTGGCGTGTTTCTCCTTGACAGCCACTTCCTGTGCATTAATGGCCTTATTGATGCTGACGGTCTGCAAGAGAGAGGTGATGAGGGGGGTGAGATGGGAAGGGTTTGAGTGAGTTTCCCCCTCACCCACTGAGACCCCCCGGCTCTGTCAGCACCTGCCAGTGCCTGGGTGCCATCCAGGCCCCTGGCCCTTGCTCGTGCCAGCTGGATGCTGACCTTTCCCGGATGCCTTTCTGGGATGTGGTTGGCATCTGCCAGGTTCAGCTGCTGCCAGGACTCATTTACTCAGGATAATAACGATGCAATTAAAGCAGAGCCCACAAAGAACCCTCTGCTGCCCTCGGAGCGCTGGGACAGGCAGAGGGAAGGAGAATCCCTCCTCTGCCCTTGGATCACGGGCAGCAGCTGGCGGCTCCTGCCCTGCTTTCAGGGGGGCACCAGGAATCGGGCAGCAGGATGGCAGCACCACCTCCAGGGCTGCCTGGCAAGGTCCCAGCTGCTCCCTGGATTAGAGGGACAGGAGCTGGACCCACAGGCAGGACACTGAGGAGCGTGGGCAAAGCCAGCCACCGTTTATCCTAAGGTGGAAGCATTTTCCAGGCAGGATTTTTAACCCTCCCCCATTTCTGATCCTACACGAGGGCACAGCTCAGGGTCACCCTCTCCTCAAGCACTTCCCTGGCACCTGCTCCATGAGGATGGAACCATCTGGCTCAGCATTGCCAGAAGCAGCTCATTACTGATATAAACCAATTGAAGCAGTGGGATTAATCCTGACACCTTCCTCACTGCAACCCTTCCTCTGCTTCCTGGCCCTCTCCAAGGCAATCCCACACGGCTTCATCCCTACAGGTCCTGGTGACTGTGCTGAGCAGGGCTGGGGTGCCCACAGGACCCCAAATACGGTGGGATAAAGCCCAAATCCCCCAGGAAATCCCCCTGCCACCAAAGTATGAGCCAGCTGGAGCAGGAACAACGATGGGCTGAGACAGAAATGACTCCACCCCCATCCCAGAGCTGAGCACCTCCTTGGCTGAAACTGTGTCCTGATATCCCAGCAGGGTATCAGGGATCCTGCTGCTCCATGGTGTTTGCAGCCCCATCCCTGTGGCACATCACACTCCCCACTTACTGCTGACCAGGGAGGTGACCATGGGAGGCGACCCTTGTTTTGGGGTGTCAGGGACCCATCCTAGGCACCCAGAGCAGAACCTGGATCTCAGCCTGGTTTTTTAAGGAACACCAGCAGTGGAGAGCCCCAACCCCACCAGACACCCCTTCCTGGGGGGCTGGATGGAGGCAACAGGTTCCCAGCACATGAGGGCAAGGGTGGGAGTCACTTTTGCAGCTCTGCCCATCCCAGAGACCGCAGCCCCTTGTCAGGAAAACCACATAATTAAATTCAGCATTAAAAAATTCCCAACAAAACCCTCAGGAAGGTTCCTCTGGCAACAGCCACAGCCTGGAGAGGGATGTCCATGTCCCAGAGGCTTGGACTAAGATGCTCACATCTCAGCATCCCCAGCAGCCTGGGGGATGCCTGTGTCCCACCAGCCATGCCATGGATCCAGCTCCAGGTGCAGCTTGTCCTCATCCAAAATCCCAAAGTCCACAGCCACAAAGGCAGGGTAGCTGTGGTGGGAGAGCTGGCACAGTGAGGAGCACCACAGCTGGAACTTAAACACACGTTCCACCTTGGAGCAGCACTCCTGGAACCACAAGGAACAAGCCAAGTGCAAAGCCAGAGCTGATGAGTGGAAGCTGGAGGGTGGAATCTGGTGGGAAACAGTGCCAGGGGCCACTGCATTCCTGGGAAAGCTGGAAACGGAGCTCCCAGTTTAACTGCTCTTTCCTGCTGGCTTTTCCCGGTAAAGCAAGGTCACTGTTTTCCAGTAACCCCCCGGAGTGGGAGGGTGATGGGGCTGGCAGCTCCCAGCTCCAGTCAGTGTCCTCCAGGATCTTCCATTCCCAAGCCCCCACTCCCCACAGTGTCCATGTGGATGGTAGGAAGGTTTTCCGAGGTAAAACTGGATCCCACATCCCTATCCTTGGGAGTGCTGAGGACACCCCATGTCCCCACTGCATTCCTGGAGGGCAGGGCAGGGATCCCATCACGTGGGAGATGCCTGTCCTGCAGCTCTGGCAGCGCCCACATGAGGAAACTACAGGAACACGGAGCAGCAGCAGCTGGGAAGAGACACCTCCGAGGAATCAGCGGGGTCATGGAGGGCGATTTGGCTGCAAAACTGGGTCAGGAGGGAGGGAAAATTGGGACAGCGAGCCCAGACTCCTTCCCTACGGAAGGTCTTTCACCCTGACTCCCAAGCGCCGCTTCCCAACACCATCCTACTCCTGCTGCCGGTGGAATTGGAATTTTAATTTAATTATGAGCTTCTGACCCTCCAAGCCGCGTGCTGGGCAGCACCACTCCGGCTCTGGATTTGTGCCCCCATCCCATCACAGGGAGGGTGACTCTCCAGCTGCCGGGAACAGGGCGGGGGACACGGGGGTGGGGGGTGGGGAGGGCGGTCCCACATCCCACCCGCTGCAGGGACAGGAAACCCAGGGGTTTCCTCTTGTGCAACAGGCGGGGAGGGAAGTGGGAGGAGGGGCCCGTTGCACAAGGAGAGGTGTGAGGGCTGACACTGCAATCCGGCCACCCCTGGGGACACAGCTCAGTGGGGAAGGACTTGGGACAGGGCTGGGAAAGGGGACACAGCTCGGTGGGGAAGGACTTGGGACAGGGCTGGGAAAGGGGACACAGCTCAGTGGGGAAGGACTTGGGACAGGGCTGGGAAAGGGGACACAGCTCG
>JAWWEU010000050.1:10956921-10970286 GCA_035583155.1 Acropternis orthonyx | reverse complement strand
CCTCAGGCCGTGCGTGCGGCCTGGCCCGTCCCCTCAGAGCCGGGCCCGGGGTGTGCCGCCGCCCCCTCCCCGCCCCGGCCCCACACGCGTTCAGGGCTCCCCCCAGCCTGAGCGGGTCCGTGTGGGGCTTTGCTCCCCCTCCGGAGCGCGGGGGGTGCTGCGGGCACAGCCGGCAGGGAGGGGAACTGGCAGAGGGGCAGAAAAAGGGGTTACAGGTTTCTGAAACGCGATGGAAAAGCGCTGGGAGGAGGATTTGGCGGCTCCCCGAGGAGCTCAGCTGGGGTTTGGCATGACCTGGTCCCGTCGCACATCAGAGGGTTGTGTAGGTTGGATGGGATATTGGGAAGGAATTCCTGCCTGTGAGGGTGGGCAGGCCCTGGCACAGGGTGCCCAGAGAAGCTGTGGCTGCCCCATCCCTGGGAGTGTCCAAGGTTGGACAGAGCTTGGAGCAACCTGGGCTGGTGGGAGGTGTCCCTGCCCATGGCAGGGGGTGGAATGAGATGGGCTTTAATGTCCCAACCCAAACCACTCCATGATTCCCTCAGCCTGGTGAATTGCTGCACTGTGGGTGCCTCCTGTGGTTTTTGACCAGGAATCCCATCCCACTCCAGAGGTGAATATCCCACTTGGAACATTTCTGCAAAACTGGGACAAATCAGGATTTCTGTGAAGAGACCGAAAGCTCTGAGGCTGCTCCCCAGTGAACCCCCAGAGATGGCAAAGGGCTGGGCTCGTGCCAGCTGGATTCCTGCATCCTTAAAACACTGTCTTTGCTGCAGCTGTGGAAAACCCTCCAGTGTGCCCTGCCAGGGTGATGGGGCAACCTGGGAGCAGCAGTTTAGGATGTGGGCTGTCAGGAGTTCTTTTGCACGAAATTCTCCCAAAATAACTCTTTTTTTTTTTTTTTTTTTTTTGTGGCTTATTTTTCCGCTGGAATCATTCCCACAGCAGGACCCTCCTGGAGCTGCCCAGGGGGACTGTTTGAATCACAGACCTTCCCAGTCACTGTACCTTTGGATATCAGATTCCAGCTGATGGGAAATGGCCTGCATGGAGCAGCAAGGCCATTCCTCCCACCCCAGCTTGTCTCGACTCCCTGTCTGCTTTCTCTCTAATGCACTTTCTGGAAACCTGCCTCCTTCCTTGGGGCTGCTCCCAGGGGAGCTTTGATGGGCTTAATTCAGCCACTGTTGCAGTGAGGTGATTAATAATTGAAGCAATGAAGTCATTGCTGAGTAGAGGGGGAGGAAAGGAGGAGCAGAGGAGGGCACTGAACCAAGGACAGCATGGTGCTCTGGATCTCTCCCACCCCTTGCCCAGCTCCTGGATCCCACAGTGAGGGACCTGTCTGAGCTGCTGCCTCTTCCTGAAGAGCAGAGTCACATCCTCTTCTTCCCCAGGCAGAGCTCACCACCTAAGTCACCCACTGTCACATTCCTGGGGCTTGGGCTGGGGAGCATGGCCACCTTCCTGACTTTCAGGCGCTCCCTGGATTGTTTCACTTGAATATCCTGCGCAGGATGGAGACCACGGGTGTGGACATGGGGAGGACACCTTGTGCAGCCCAGTGCTCAGCAGGGTGTGACACCCATCAAGGGCTGGCTCAGGCTGGGCAGAGGGGACTGCAGCTCATCCTTCATGCCCTGAGGCTCCTGTCCACAGCTCCTGCTCCACCAGGACAGCCTCAGCCCAAAGGAGCTGCAGCCAAAGGGGAAGGAGAAGGGGCCAGAATGGACTGCAGAGCTCAGGGATGCTCTTTCCCAAGGCTCCCTTTCCAACCCAGAGCTGGGAGAGTCCCAGGGTGCTGCTGGGACTGGCCCAGGCTCAGGAAGAGCACAGATCCCCCTTGTTCCAGCAGGAAAACAGAGGCACAGAGAGTCCCACAGTCCTTCCTCTGTGATCCCGCTGGCCGTGCTGGAGCGGGCGGGCACAGCGCTCTGAGCTCAGATCCTGCTCTTTCACCCCTCCAGAGGTCAGAAAAGGTGGATTCCCTTCATGTATGGATCCCAAATGCATCCCTTTGGACACCCCAAGGCACGATGTCCTGATCCCACCCAAACCAATGAGCTGTCCCCGGGAGGCACTTCTGCTTCAAGTTGGATATTGGGGAAAATTTCTTCATGGAAAGAGTTGTCCAGCCCTGGCACAGCTGCCCGGGGCAGTGGTGGGGTCCCCATCCCTGGAGGGGTTTAAAAGAAACATAAATGTCACACTTAGGGACGTGGTTTAGTGGTTGATGATGTTGGAGGTCTCTCCCAACCTTAAAGATTCCATGATTCTATAATTTCCATGACACCAGTGCTCTCGTGGAACATTGTTTTGTAGATTGCTGCAACCCCACGGCCTGACTTGCAAATGTCCCCTGTACCTCCAGCTGGAGACAACAGGAGGCAGAGTGTGCAAGGGCAACGCTGGTGCTGGGCAACCTCAGGTCCTGCCTCCTCAAACCCAACACCAAATGGCTTTATCTTCATTCCTCTGAACCTCAGTGGCTGAAACTAAACCAGCCATTCGGTGCTGAAGCTTGCTGGGCAAGCCCTGCTCAGCTCCAGCCTGGTGGCTGCTCGGTGCTGAGGGCGTTTTGGGGGGGGGAGGAAATAAAGGTATGGTACAGCAAAGGCATCATTTGGCTGTAATTTGGCACAGGCAGCCTGTGACTGCCCACCAAATTTCTCTGAGGGCCACCTCCCACTCCTCAGGCTCTTGGTTGTGAGGCTTTTGTAGGTGCCCCAAATTTATCTTGCCAAGTTGCAGGAACAGCAGCAGTGTGTTTGTGGCTCGCTGTGTGCTTAGGAACACATTTCTGCTGGCATTTACCGAAAATATTCATCCGGAGGCATATCCTGGTCTATAAATTTCAGTGCAGGGATTTCAGATTTCTGTAGCCCTGATGGTCCTGTAGGACCAGCTGGTCCTGAGGAATGAATCAAAGATGAACAGTCCCAGAGGATGTAGACTAAGGGTCCATCTAGACCAGCCTGAATAACTCCAGATGTGGCCACAGCAGAGACCTTGAAGAGAAAAGCCACTATTTGTGCTCCCACCCTGGAATGCACTCCCAGCCCCCAACCATTCTCATTTTCCAAAGCTTCTTGAGCTTGTCCCTCTGAAATCCAAGCCCTGACTCAGCCACAGGGAAATTTCCTTGCCATCACCATGTTCCTTGGCAAGGAGCTCCTGGTGGGAAGAGCTGCTGCCTTCTGTTCATTTTGAATCCAGATCTTGCCAATTCCATTGGATGGTCCATGGTTCCTGCTGCAGGAGAGACAGGAACTATTCACTTTGTCCCTCTTTCTAGGCCACTCATCATCTTGCAGACTTCAATTCCCATGTGGAAAGTCTCAATTCCCATGTGGAAAGTCTCAATTCCCATGTGGAAAGTCTCAATTCTTCTCAAAAACACATCTCATCTGAGATCTTGCTGTGATCTCTGACTTCCTCCAGTCATTCCCTTTCTGTTTCCAGCTGATTTGCTCCCAGTTCCACCCAGTTTCCCACATTAAGTGATTAGAGGTGGTGTGGTGGAGCAAGGCTGCCTTCAGGGCTGAGCAGAGGTTTCCTCCTGCATCCCAAAACTGTCCTGGTGATGGATCCAAAGATACCATGTGTGGTTTCTATCAATAGATAAAACACACCATAAGGCAGAAGGTTTACAGTCTCCATAAATAGCCACTATTTAGGATGTATGATATGGAGGAGGTTTTAGAAGTCAAAATATTTAGAGATTTGTATTATTTGTCTTGGCAGGAAGGAGCAGCCAAGACTGAAATACAGAATCTTTAAGGAAGGAACAGAGTTGAGGAAAACAGTGAATAGGGGAAATAACAGAGTTGTCACACCCTCCAGGAATTCCTTCTGGATGAATGGAAGCAGGAAACACGGTGTATCTGAAAGGAGGGAGAATTCATTGACAGTGTTGAGGCACATTCATATTCCTGATAGAAAAATACTGATTCTTCCAAACAAGTCTTGACATTTTGATCAAACATGTAGTTGGATGTTGTGAGAACACCCAGAACACTCAGCTAAAAGCAGCTCTGAGCTGGGCTGTGTTGGTGTGAGCCATCAGCGAGGAGGCTCCAGCTCATTCCCCAGCCTCTTCGCCTCCTCTCAGTTTTATTCTGGTCCCCGTGTGGAGATGTGTCAGAGGAGTGGAAGGCTGCTCTGAATGGGGAGTGTGTGAAAATTCTGGCCTGAGTGTGCTGGTAGAAACGGCAGAAGGAGGGGATGGCAGGGGGAGATGTTGGTGGCACCTGGGTTAGCAGGTCATCACCATCATCTCCTCATTTCACTCCAATCTCAATCTCACCTCTCTGAGTGTTTCCCAGTCTGCCAGTCAGCCAGATCTGTCTCCAAGCTTTTATCTAGTATCCAGAACCTCAAGCTGCCCCTTGTACCCTCAGCAGGGCTGTCAGCTGAGGTGTGTGACCTTGTTGTCACCTCTCCTGTCTCCTGTCCATCAGCTGTGCACAACCAGCTCTGTGGACAGGGGACCAGGAGCTTCACCCACACCTTCCCCAGCATCCCTGAGCAGCAACAGGGGAAAGAGGGTGCCAGGAGCTTCCAGAGGAGGGGAATTGTGAGAGCAGGGTGAGGGGAACACTTGTGGCTGGGCTGGAGGTGTGGCATGGCTGGATTGGGAATGGGGATGGGTGGGAGCTGCTGTGTCTCTGCTGGAGATGTGGCATGGTTGGATTGGGAATGGGAATGGATGGGAGCTGTTGTGTCTCTGCTGGAGGTCTGGTATGGCCAAGGTGGGAATGGGGATGGGTGGGAGCTGTTGTGTCTCTGCTGGAGGTCTGGTATGGCCAAGGTGGGAATGGGGATGGGTGGGAGCTGCTGTGTCTCTGCTGGCTGTACAGTGTAGGGGGGAGTGGATGCAGCCCAGGATGTTGGTGGTGGGACCTCATGCCCTTGGAAGTGCAGGGTTTCATCCCTGTGTCTGAACGGGCTCTGGGGCACAGGACAAGGAGGGTTATAGAGCAGGTGGAATCCCAGAGGAATCCCAAGCTCCTCAGCTGTTCAGAGCAGGGTAGTGAGTCCTTCTTTTCCCGAGCAAAGCCTCAGCCTGTATCCTGACTGTCTCCGTTGACTCCTGCTGTGGGAATCCAGCATGAGCTGGGATGGCCGGGAGCCAATCCATGGGGAAAGAGCTGCAGAGAAGGGCATGGATGTGCCAAGGCCTTGCAAACTGGGGACTGAGTTGTGATGGCAAGGCAGGAACCATGGGCTGTGTGGAGCCTGCCTGCTGTGGGAAGGGACAGCCTGCCCCTGCTAAGGAAATGTCTTTCCCAGAGCCCCAGCAGTGTGCCCTGGGTTCCCAGGAATCAGCCAACTGCCCAGGCTTGTCCCTGCACCTCCATGGCAGGAAGGAACCCCTGCGTGGTGTCCCCCAGGCTCAGTTTTGCTCATGCTTAGTAACACAGTGCTGCAGTGAGAGAAAAAACTCTGTGTAAACCAGACCCCACCCTGGCCCCCAGCCCACACCCTCTGCCACCCTCTGCCACCCTGTAACCCTCTGGTTCACGTCTTCATAGAGTTCAATCCCCTGAGGTGTACTGATGATGTGCCACTTGGAATCGACTCTTCTTCAGCCAGTCCAGAAAACCTCTTGATTTCCCTTTGAGTTCCTCCTCTGGGTTCCTACAAGGCCTCCACTTCTCTTTTGTGATCATCCTCCCCACTCAAGAGAAGCAAGACCCCTTTTGTCACTGGACCATCAGGAAAGGCAGCCTGCTGTCCTGGCTTTCCCATCGTGGCTGTGGTTGTCCAGCACCATGGAGACCTCACTCCTCCTCCACTCTCCCGAGGCTTTGCCTGGAAGCCAGCAGAGCCCTTCTGGAGGGACGTAGCATTTCCGACAGGAGTTTTGCTGCCAGTGCAGTGACACCATTCCTGTCCCAAACAACATGAGCTAAACCAGCCAGTCTTCTTCTCTGCGTGTTTGTGGCTGGTGGGACAATGACAGAGCAGTGTCAGGAGGGTGTCAGTGCTACTCTGCTGGAAGCAAATGATCATCTGAGCCAACATGGTCAGGAGCTCCTAAAGCTCTTGTGAACATCAGTGGCTGATTCCTGTGTCCTCAGAGAGCTGAGAACCATTTTAGCTGGCACTGGTGAAGAAGCTGTGACGTAGCAACAGAACCAACACCAAGGACTTGCCACAAGGCATGGTCAAGGGCAGAAGAGGAGCCCAGATCTGGGATGGCACCACGCTCCACGCTCTGCTCTGCGTGTTTATGCACCGATGGCCTTCGGCGTCCCACGGAGGAAGCCCCCCTTGCCTTGGGGCAGTGCTGCACGTGGGACCCAGCATGGCTGTGGTGGGCACTGCTTGGTCAGCCTGGCTCATGGACTTGCCCTGCCCCAGTTGCTGTGGCAGAAGTGAATGCCCTGTTTGCCCGTGATGCAGATGTTCTAGGGAACACAATCGCATGGCAGCCACGGTCATTCTCCTATCCACTGGTGCAACTTCTAGGGAAGAGGTCCATGTACTGATCTTCTGAGTCACTAATTCTGGGTTCTCTACAGAGTCCTTTGGTCAGGGGAAAGGAAATGACAGGTCATATCCTGTTCTCTCTCCTTTCATGGTATCATACCATTGATGGTATTGTACCCTGGGCCACGTTGGGGCACTTCTCCAGGCAGTTCCTCTGCAGGCCTGTGTGGTGTCCTTGACGCTGCACTTTT
Source organism: Acropternis orthonyx (assembly GCA_035583155.1). Lineage (NCBI taxonomy): Eukaryota > Metazoa > Chordata > Aves > Passeriformes > Rhinocryptidae > Acropternis > Acropternis orthonyx. The sequence goes on along the minus strand of JAWWEU010000050.1, from coordinate 10,963,597 downwards.
TCCATCATGTCATGACTTTCAGTAGTGTTTCCATCATGTTTCCGTTCTTGGTTTCTGTGTCCCTCTATAAAGAGGGCTGAGCCCAGGGATCCCACACCAGGCACAGCCAGGGGCACTCTGCAGCACTCCAGCCTGACTCCGACAACTCATCTCCACCCGACAGGACCATGAAGACCTTCACAGCAGCCCTTGCTGTACTTTTTGTGGCTGTCCTCTGCTACCAGGTTTCCTCTTCTCCACGTGAGTCCAAGCTCTCCTCCCTGAGGAGCTCTCTCCCCTTTCTTCCCGCTGTGTAAGGTCTAGGAATGCTTGGCAGCTCTGCTTTCCCAGCATCTGCTGTGGGAAAGGGGAGGCATGTCCTGCCTTGGCTTCTTGAGGAGAGGGTGGCTGTGGTGGGAGCAGCGCTTCCTCCAGTGGGGATCTTCTCATCTTCTGCCCCCACTTCTCCCCACTGGCACTCCTCCTTATCTGGTGTAATGAGCAAAGTTAACTTCTCTTCCAGTTTCTCTCAGCTATTACGGTCCCTGCTGCTCTGAGTTCATCACCAAACCGTTGCCCATGGCCCGTGTGAAGAGCTATGAGCCCACAGGCAGTCACTGCTCCTCACCAGCTGTGATGTGAGTACATCTCCTGCCCTGCTCCAGGGCACCCTGCTCGGCCTGGCAGTGCCAGGGCACCCCACATCCCACCTCACCCTGCCAAGGTGGGCTCTCCCATGTGAAAAGAACAGCCTGGGAACATCTCAGGCGGCAATCCCAAATCCGAGGCATCCAGTTTTTGGATGTCCCTGTAAGATTTGAGCCAAAGGAGCTTTTGCTGGTCACCCCCCTCATTCCCAGATGGTGGGACCCCGGCAGGATGGTGGGGACAAAGTGGCTTAAGTGGCAGAGAGCAGGACACCTGTAATGACATGGAGCCACCCCCCACCCCGCTCCCCTGGGGCTGTTCTGCAGCTGTAGAGGTGTCTGCTCTGGTGGGGTTCACTGGTGGCAAGGAGCAGTTGGTCCCACTCAGTTCTCCCTCTCCCTCTCCTGCCCCTCACTGGATTTCCTTCTCCAGATTTACCACCATGAAGGACAGGCTGGTCTGTGCCAGCCTTGATGACGAGTGGGTCCAGGACATGGTGAATCAACTAGACAAGAAACTCAGTGGATGAGCAATGCTCTGCTCCCTCCAAGCATCACCTCAGCAAGGACTTGTTCTCACAGACACCTCCGAGACAAATCCCTGTATTCTCACGGCCTGGGAATTCGGCAGAGTATTTAACACAGCGTGTTTAGCTCTCTTATTTATGTTTCTGCAAAGGCAAGCTTAATTTATTTGGCATTTTCAGTGGAACTGTTCATTCTCTTTTGTACTGATTGTGTTGAAGTTGTTTTTGTATAATAAAAAGGAGCAAAACCTGCAGCTTCTCCCGCTGGTTCTTGGGATGCTCCACGGAGACTGCGGAGGGCAGCAGTGCCCGGGTCCGGGTGTGTGTGTGGTGGGGTGGCACCTGGCTGTCCCTCCCGTCCCTGTGCCCTGTCCCGGCACATTCCCAAGCTCCGGGCTCTCTGCGATGGGTGGGATATTTGGGAACGATGCCGGCGTGACGAGGCGAGGGGGTCACCGAGCTCAGACGGCGCTCAGGTGACATCGGGGCGACACCGCACCAGAGACCACCCCGACTCCTCCTCCACCCCCACGGCCACGGGTTATTTCTGGCACTGCCTGATCTGCCCCGTTCTCCCCGGCAGGGTTTCTCTTTCAGTTTGACCCGCCGGGCTGGACGATGTGCCAGCCTTCGGGGCTGGCTGCGGCTGTCCCGTCCCGTGCCAGCTCCTCCCCCTGTCACCACCGAGGCTCCCTGGCCGGTGCCACACGGCAGCAAGGCCGGCTTGCCCTCCGGGTGCTATGGCACTGCCGGCGCTCCCTCGCCGTGGGGCTGCGACAGCCTGCGAGCCGCCCTTTGCCGGCTGACACCGAAGGGGACGAGCCCGTCGAGGCCACCGGGCCACCATGGCCCTGGCAGGCGCCCTGGAGCGGCTGCAGGAGGAGGCCATCTGCCCCATCTGCCTGGAGTACATGAGCGAGCCCGTCAGCATCGACTGCGGGCACAACTTCTGCCGGGGCTGCATCGCCACGCACTGCCAGGACAGGGGGCTCTGGTCCGACGGGGGGCCCTTCTCGTGCCCGCAGTGCCGCGCCTCGTGCCACCGCAGCGGCTTTCGCCCCAACCGCCAGCTCGCCAACATCGTGGAGAGCATCCGCCAGCTGGGGCTGCGGGGCGAGCTGGCACCCGAGCCCGAGCCGGGCACCCCCCTGTGCCCACAGCACGACGAGCGCCTCAAGCTGTTCTGCGAGGAGGACGAGGAGCCCATCTGCGTGGTGTGCCGGGAGTCGCTGCACCACCGCCCCCACACCGTGTACCCCATCGAGGAGGCGGCGCAGGTCTACAAGGTACGGGGGGAGGGGGGTGTCGGCACCGGGAGAGCCGGCCGCCAGGAACACGCCGAGCCTCTCCCAAAAGTCCCAGTGGCACCACTGGGAAAGCAGAGGGAAGGTTGGTGGGGATGGTGGCACCCACCCGGCTGCTCTCCGTGGATCCTCCATGTCCCAAACTGCAGGTGGATCCAGGTTCATACTGTCCATCCAAGTCAGGGAGGCAGCATGATTTCCTGCCCCTCCTGGACCCCCTGGAGAAGCTGGGGCAGCGGAAACCCTCCAGGACCCCCTGGAAAAGCTGGGGCAGTGGAGACCCTCTGGGATCCCCCAGAGAAGCTGGGGCAGTGGAGACCCTTCAGGACCCCCTGGAGAAGCTGGGGCAGTGGAGACCCTCTGAGATCCCCCAGAGAAGCTGGGGCAGCGGAGACCCTCCAGGACCCCCTGGAGAAGCTGCCCTGAGGACATCTTGCCTCAGGTGCAGCAGTGTTGGCACCCAAACCCCATGCCCAGCGAGCAGCACCACCAGCCACCCTCCCGCTCAGCATCGAAGGGGAGCTGCCACTTTGCTCTCCAGAACATAAATAGTGAGGGGAAAAAACACCAGGAAAAGCCGAGGAGCACGGGGAGGGTTAACACTGCGAGCGGAGTGAAGAGCACAGCTGCTGGGTTCGGGTGCCAGGGCTGGCACTGCCTGGCACAGGGTCACTGTCCCCCCTGGGCAGAGGGAACCCAGCCAACCTGCGGGTGCTGCTGGGTTGAGCTCAGCTCAGTTTCCCTCTTTTTCAGGTCAAGCTGCAGAAATCCCTGGAGAACCTTCTGAAGGAAGCGGAGGAGGTGAAGAAGCGTGAGTCATCTGAAAGGATGAAAACCCAGGAGTGCAAGGCAGGTGCCTGGCTTAATTCTTAAAGGATGAGCTTCAGAGATAGCAGCAGTTAAAAACATCACCCTGAATGGTCTTGGGAACATGGATTTGTCATAATCTCCAGGATGTCCTGCTTTGAGCTCTAGGAACCGGGCTCAGAACTGTGTGTGGCTCTGTAAAAAGGTTTGGAAGGAGCAGCAGCCAGCTCCTCTGGAATCACCAGGGCTTTGTGCTGGTTAAACAAACAGACACAGGCTATTTTTTATTGCTTTTTGGTTTACAACATTTGCTCGAGTTCCAAGCCAGGTGTGAGCCGTGTGGTGAGCCCTGCTCCACGTCAACAGGAACCAGGAGTGTTCTCATTAACGAGAAAACCTGAATTACTGCATCTCTGCCCCACTCCAGATGGCTCTGGGCAGAGCAGACACCAACAAACAGCTGCATTTCGTGTCCCTCAGGGGGAAAACTGGAAAGTAAAAGTAACTTGGAGAAAAGGAAATGAGGAAATGAAACTGCTGGATGGAGTTATCTAGCCCTGAATTTGAGCTGATGATGAATCAGCTCTGGCAGGGAAAACAGGTTTCTCCAGGGCCCCCTGGCTGATTATTCAGCTCCCTTGCCTGGGCAGCCCAGCCAAGGGCTGGTGGGGTTTTTGGGGTCCCCTGAGAGCCCACTGTCCCCGTTGGCAGATTGTGAGGGCTGTGTCACTGTCCCCCCTGCCTGAGTCAGGTGCCTCCAGCTCCCTCTGGTTGTGTTTTTATAGTAAAAGGAGAAAAAAAAGTCCCTTTCTAGTGGTGGAGGAAGTGGCTGTGCCTGTCCTGGCTTATGAAGCTTTCCTGACTCACACCCAAGAAATCATATGCTTGGACAGAAAAGCAAATGGAATTTAGTTTCCTTTTCTTTGTCTTCTTCATTCTGAGGTTTCCTCACTCACACTACTGGGAATTGTAGCCCTGCTGCTCCAGTTTTCCAGCAAAGGGCCAGTTTTTAGGAACGAGGGGGAAAACTAAAGCAGTGGCAGACCCTTCCTGATGCTGGCTCCTCACCCTGTGGTGACACACCTGGGGAGCCTTCCCTGGATCCTCCTTTCCATCCCTCCCCAGCCTTGGGGCTTCTTTATGTGGACAGAGAGTGACAGGACAAGGGGAAATGTTTTTAAACTAAAAGATGAGAGATTTAGATTAGATATTAGGAAGAAATCCTTCCCTGTGAGGGTGGGCAGGCCCTGGCACAGGTTGGGCAGAGAAGCTGTGGCTGCCCCATCCCTGGGAGTGTCCCAGGCCAGGCTGGACAGGCCTTGGAGCAACCTGGGCTAGTGAGAGGTGGAACTGGATGATCCTTGAGGTCCTTTCCAACTCAAACCATTAGATGATTCTCTGATCCTTACACCTCTTTCCCTTCGCTGTGGGTTTTCCCAGCTGCCCAAGCAGTGGATTAGCCTGGAATTGGCTGGAAGTTCCAGTTGTTCCTCTAGCTGTACCTACTCAAATCCTTCCCTGCCACCTGAAGGCGCCTCCTTGCAGCCCAACATCCCCCTCCCCCCAGACATCTGGGGTCCAGCCGAGCAGAAACGCCCTGCGGCAAAGTCCTGCTGCTGGTAAATCTGGGATGTGGAGCGGGAATTCCGGTGAGGTGGAAGCACAACAATTCGCCTCTGGCTGCTTTTTAAACTTCAGGCTCTTATCTCAAAAAAATGTGGGGGTTTCCCAGCTCCATCTCGGCTGCCTGGATAATTCTGTCTCTCTTCACCTCATGTGTCTTCTTCTTCTCACAAGGAAATGGTGAAGAAAAAGCGGGAGAGGATTGTAAGCGAGTTTGGGAAGCTGCATCGGTTGCTGGCTGATGAGGAGAAGCTGCTGCTCCAGAGGCTGGAGGAGGAGGAGAAGCAAATTCTGCTGCTCGTCAATGAAAACCTGGCCAGGCTGGCAGAGGAGAAGTGTTTGCTGGAGGACCTGATCCTGGAGATAAAGGAGAAGAGCCAGCAGCCGGCTGATGGTCTGCTCAAGGTCAGGCCATGCCACCAGCCCCACTGGCTCTGCCCTTTGCCACCTGGGGTTGGCTGGTGGGCACGAGGGGCTGAGCCACACACCCAGGATGGGTTTTGTCTTCTCCTTCTAGGACATGAAAAGCATCCTGAGCAGGTGGGTGTCCGTGCTCCTCCCTGGTAGGTACCCAGGATTATTCCTGGTTGTTCCTCCTCCTGTCTTGGCTGCCTCCAGGCTCTGAGGGAGGTGTTCATGTCTGCTCCATACCAGCCACCCTGTTCTCCCTGCCCAGCATCTGGTTTGGCCCTCCTGGGTTAGACACAGGAGACACTGAGACAATCCCCTCAGAGTTTCCATCCTCAGAGCCAAGGTTTGTGACATGTGACACGTGTCCCCTCCTATGGGACATGGTCCTTCCTTCCCAGGGACTGGCCCTGCTGCTCCCTGTGCCATTTAACTCTGATCCCTTTGGGATTGCTGATATGCTCCTGGTTATCCCTAGTTCTCTCCCCAGCCACAGAGCTCCATGGAAGCTCCAACACAAGGGCATTATCCCCCCTCCCAGCAGGAGGGGCTCTGGATACAACCTGTGAGCATTTCTGTCTTCTCAGGTGCGAGGGGGTAAAATTCCATTCCCCCAAGACTGTGTCTGTGACCCTGAAGGAAAACTACAGCATCCCTGAGCGCTGCCTGGGCATGAGGGACATGCTGAAGAAGTTCAAAGGTAAAGGGAGCTGCTTTTGTGCCAGCTCCTGCCACATTTGGCTTCTGGTTCCCCCCGTACTCTGGGGCATGGGGAGGTTTTCCCACAACAAGCTGGTCCCAGTTTGTGCACTGGTTTCATGGTGGGGAGACCTTCCTTGTTGTGATCTTGGATGGGCTGGAGGTCACTCAGGGGTTTCAGGCACCAGGTTGCCCATGAATTCTTGCTTTCAGTGTCATCCCTCTCTGAAGCTGCACAGCCACCCTTGTTCTGCCCCAGCTCTGCAGCCAAATACCAGATATTTTGAGTGGTTTATGATTACTTCAGTTATCTGTATTGCACTTCCCCACTGCTGGGCAGTGCCAGGGGCTGAACAAAGGCACGAGGGAAAAAACAGCCAGGGCAGGTTGGCAGGCCTGGGAGAGCCCAGCACCCACAGGCACACAGAGGAGTTGAGGCTGCAGAGCTCATCTGCTCAAACAGGCCACAGGCAGACCCCCAGAGCCTTATCTGTCTTTCCACCCTTTCCCTCCAGGCAGAAATGGACTTGGGGGTACTGATTGACAGGAGGCTCAACATGAGCCAGCAGTGTGCCCAGGGGGCCAAGAAGGCCTGGATCAAAAACAGCGTGGCCAGCAGGAGCAGGGCAGTGATCCTGCCCCTGGACTCTGCCTTGGTGAGGCCACACCTGGAGTGTTGTGT
>JAWWEU010000050.1:10927298-10937987 GCA_035583155.1 Acropternis orthonyx | reverse complement strand
CTTGGACACTCCCAGGGATGGGGCAGCCACAGATCCTCTGCCCAACCTGTGCCAGGGCCTGCCCACCCTCACAGGGAAGGAATTCCTTCTTGTATCTAATCTAAACTGACTTCCTTCAGTTTAAAACCCTTCCCTCTTGTCCTACAGCAACTAAAACGTTTGTCCCCATCTTTCTTGCAGACCCCCTCCAGATGCCCCCCTGACACAGTCCAGATCTGTCCTCGGCCTTGCCCTCATCCTGTTTTGCTTCCTAAGACAAAACAGAGCTTTTTTCCTGGTGTTTATTTTTTACCTCCTTCAGTTATAGACCAGACTTGGCAGCTCTGAGGCTGGGAAAGCCCCTCAACCTTGCCTTGTGATTTCTCTGCAGTCTTGTGTTTTCCAAGGCTGGAAAGTTCCTGCAGGCAGGAGGGCTCATGGACACCCAAGGAGCAGCATCCCAGTGAAGGGCAGCCCGTGTTGTGTCCCAGGAGGTGGTGCTGGGCTGGGGGACCACATGGAGAGATGGAAATCTGCAAAGGGGGGGTGTATCCTGAGTGGGGCTTCCCACTGTGTTGTGAAACATGAGAGCAGAGTGGTCCCTGCAAGGTGGGGTGGATGGACAGGAGCAGGAAAACAGCCCAGGAAGGGGGTGCTGGGGGTCTCCTCTACCCCTGAGACCTTTGTGACCCCGAGTTTGGTGCTGCAGAGGAGCTGCAGGAGCCCCAAACAGCCCTGCTGTGGGACTCCGTGTGCTGAGAGAGGTTGGAGGATGGATGTTTGGGAGAAAAGGAATTCTGGAGGGGTCTGGGGTAGTGCAGAGCACAGGCTGGGGGGGCTGGAGGACTCTGTGCTACAGCTGACTCCTCTCCAGACAGTCCCTGGCCTTGTGCCCAGGCACTTGTGGGAATTTCCCTCTCCAGCCTTCCTGGTTTTGGTTTCCAATTGCTGGATTTAGAGGGCTTTTCTTTCACTGCCTGTGTCTGGGAGAAGCACCAGGAGGTCGGGAGACCCTCATGGGCAAAGCACTGGGTAGACTGGTCCTCTCTGGTCTGTTTGAGAACAGGAACCCTGTGGCTCTCCCATCTCTCCCAGTTTCACTTGGAAAAGCCCTGGGAAAAGAGCTGTGGAGACTCTCAGATCCAACCTCTGCATTGTCACTCTGCTGGTCCCTCCTCCCAAATCCATCACGAACCTCCTGACACGACCTCTCCCTGCCACTCTTAGTGGTTTGGCCTTGGCCTCGCTCTTCAGCCTCTTTGATTTCTGCCTTTCTAACCTGCCCTGGCTGCTCCGTGTCACTCAAGAAGCCTTTCTCCTAAACCCACCCATTTATATGTCCCAATCCTGCTGCTTCCCTGTGGGAAGCTGGGGCTGGATGGATCAGTGCTGAGCACAGACATGGTCTGTGTGTCTGCCAAATTCCTGGTGGGAACTTGTCTCTCTGGTTCAGCCTTGTTGCTGCCCTCCTCTCCCAGTCCTGCTCTGCTCCAGGTGAATCCTCCCAGAATCATGGAATCATTTAGATTGGAAAAGACCCCTGGGATGGCTGAGTCCAACCATCCCCCTGCACTGCCAAAGCCACCACTGCCCCATGTCCCCAAGTGCCACATCCACATGGCTGTTAAACCCCTCCAGGGATGGGGACTCCAAACCTCCCTTGGGCACCCTTTTTGTTCCCAACCTCTGCCTTGTGGTTGGTTTTCCCTTTCCTGTAGGAAAAAGTGCTCATGATGGTTCCGCAATTCCTGAGGAACAGGCATGACTTTCTCTGACCCCGTGGACTGGAGTGTGACCTTCTGGGAGTGTTTATTCTCTGCTGCTTGTACAGGTTCTGTTCCCTCCTGGCCCTATGGATTCACTCCTGCATCCCAAATCTCTTCCAGCCATTCCTGGTGATTCACATCCGCTTGGCAGGTTTTCCAGGAAGCACCTGAAGGAGTGCTTGCACACCCCCAGCAGGTGCCAGAAGCTGTGTGGGAATGGGCAGGAAGCCCTTGGCTCTGCCCAATAAAATCCTTCTCCGTCTTGGCCCTGAGAGTGGGACTGGCTGGGGTGAAATCTGGGATTGGCCATGGCTCGGTGCTGACAAGGGGAGATGATTTCCAGCTGCCAGGAGAGGGCACAGTGATGGTGGGATGGGTCCTGTGGAGGGAGGATGAGAGGATCTGGGGGGTGCAGCCACCCAGCACAGGCCAGGAAGAGCTCTCAGGCGAGGAGCTCAATGGGCAGCAGAGCAGTAGCCACAGTGGCTACCAACAACACACTCCACGGTGGCCACTGTGGCCTGTGGACCTTCTGGAGCCACCAGTGAGCTGAAGCAGAGCCTGGTCTGACCACAGACCTTCTCTGGTGTCTCAGCACTTCCCCCTTGCTGGCTGTCCCCACCCCAGACAGGGGTCACAGAGAGCACATTCCCCAGCCCTGGTGCTTCCCTTCCCCACCACAAGTTTTCCTGGTCCTCCCCATTCTCCAGCTCCACCACCAGGAGAAACACCAGGTCTGCACTGTCCCTGGCTCTGTCTGGGTGAAGACATCTGTGAATTTTTTGGGGGACATGCTGCCATGGTCACCCCTGCCTGGTTCCCCCCAGTGCTTTGGGAGCTCAGGGGCAGCCCCAGCTTCTTCCAAAGGAATGATTTTGGTGTCTTGCCTGTCACGGTCCTGTGGGCAACAAAGTGGGACCTGTGGCCTCCTCAGGGGGTGCTGGTCCCCTCAGCCCCCCTCACCCAGCCTGGCCCTGCAGAGGTGACCTTGTGCCTTTATTTGAGGGACAGCAGTGCTTAAAATAAGCTCAATGAGCCACGGTGTGAAATCAAACCAACACCGGCACTGTTGGATTATTTCATGTTCAGGGAGACCTGGCTGACCCCCTTCCTGCTTCCCCCCACCCCCAGCCGGTGTGCCAGGGTCCCCTTTGGCACACAGGGCACTGCCAGAGCTGCTTTGCAGAGGGATGTGAAACAGAACCTTGACCCTCTCCCGTCCCTCTGAGCTCCCTGCCCTCCCTGCAGCCCTTGGGTCCTGCCAGAAAAACACACTTTGAAGCTGTTAAAAAGGATCTGCTGGTTAATTAAGAAGGGATGTGATGATCACATTAAGTGGTGATGAGCCAAGGGGAGACCAGGAGACAACCTGAACATCTGCAGGCCATTGCGGCACCAATTGTGGTGTTTTATGGACATTTTATCTCCCACTGCTTTGCTTGGCCCTAATCATGGGGCATTGTTTATTGTGGCAACAACAGGGGCCTGAAGAAATCTCTCCCTGGAGTGGTGGAGTGGAAAATGTCCTGGGAGATCCTGCAGAAGCTTCCAGGTGGGATACTCTTGGCCGAGGGTTGATCCAAAAGCTTCCGAGGTTTTTCTTCAGCCAGGTCTGATGGAGACAACCCAAAGAGTCCCCATCCCCCCTGCAGAGCTTCAGCAGAGGGAGGTGGGACCGGCAGTTTCGTTCTCTACCCACAGAGTTATCAGCCAGTTTGAAATGTCAACCACAGGCTGATAAAGTGTTTTTGTTGGTTTTACTCGGTGTAAAACGTCTCTTGTGCTTTTTTTTTTTTTTTTCAAACCAAATTTGGGTTTCCTTCCCCAGGCAGGTGCAGAACAAAAAGGGGATTGGTGCCTGTTCTGCAACAAAACACCAATGGAGCATCATTCCCAGAGGAGCCTGTGCTGGGGATGTGGTCCTGGCTGGCCAGCCCATGAGCCCTCCCCTTCCAGCTCACTGCAGGGACACCCCTGCACCCCCACCCTGAGATTCCCAGACATCCCTTTGCCCAAGCTACAGTGGCAAAGCCCCCCCAGCTCCCAGCCCTGGCTATGACAGGATGAGGGAAAGGGTTGGGAAGGAGTTCCAGCTCCACATCAGCGCTGGGGGAACAGGCAGAAGGGAAGGCTTTTAGGGCTAAGGAGGTTGAGGCACTTCCAGCTGGGAAGTTCTTCCCCTGCCTCTCCCAAAATATTTGCAGTGGGGTCCTACTGGCCCAAGCAGGAGGGGAACAACCAGAGGTGGCACAGAGAGAAAACAGCTTTATTCTTTGGCGTCGGCAAGAGACAGTGGTTTGGAGAACAAGGCTGAACAATGTGGTTCCACAACGAGCAGCCTGTCAGTAACCAGGGCACCACTTCCTTCTCTAGGGAGACAGATCTGACTCAGCATCTGCTGCCCCAGGGCAAAATTCAACCGAGCTGGGTTTAGCTGACAGCACTCAGACCTACTTCCAACAGAACACCACCCACCAAGAGCTCTGGGGGGTGGAATCCCCCTCTCATTCTAGCAGGGGGGGCACAAGGAGGGCTCGGTTTAGCCACGTGTCACACAGAAAGGTACACCCAGATGGGTCTGCCGGGCCAGGAGGTCCCCAACATCACAGCTGCCCTAAGGGTGGTTGAGTTATTGTGGATAAATGACTCCTTTGCAAGGCAAGAGGAACTTTGGGGGGGTCTCAAGGTGGTTCAGCAGGTGCTGGTGGCTCAGCAGCAGCGGTTTTAGGTGTGTGCCAAGCTCTGCCAGGTGGACTGGCAGGATTTCTGAGCTCCCTGGGTTCATTTTGTCTCCAGCTTGTTCACATATTGCATCACCCACTTGTCATGAGGGTTGGCACAGACCTCCAGGTTCTTCTGGGTGATGAACCTGCCAAGGCAGAAAAGGGACATGAGTGACCTGGGTCACCTTTTTGGATCATCTCCCACAAACCCCCAAGCATCAGGAAGCTGCAGAGCCCAGGGGGAGATCAAGGCCCCTTGGGAGACCACCCCATTCTTGGATGTTCCTGTCCATGTGCAGTGCAGAGATGAGCCTGAATGCAGTGTGGCATTTTGTGTGCATTGTGCTCCTCACCACTGCAAAGCCCTGCTGGCTCCTGACCTCCTCCCCACACCTTATTCCCAGCACCAGGATGATCCAAGGGACCTCCTCAGCTGAGGAGGGTGAGGGCTCACATGCCGCACGTGGGATGTGGGTGCCCCATTCCCTTTATCCAGGTGTAGGATCCCACTTCCCTCCTGGCCCCGTGGGATGGGAAGCCAGGCCCCCAAAGGCTGGCAGTGCCCTCCCTCAGAGCCCAGAGCAGGAGCTGGTACTCACACAACTGCTGGTTTAGGGCACAGGCTGCTGGTGTAGAAATATTCCTTCACATGAGCCTGGGGCAGCTTCCTGGGGATGTAGTTGAAGCAGCAGACAGTTGGGTCAGATCCCACTGGAAGAGATCAGGAAATCCATCCCTCAATAAACTGCACATTCCCCAGCCAAGAATGTGGGCATTCCTCTTATTTGGGCAGCCCTTTCTCCTGTTTCTCCAGAAGATCATCCAGAAGTCAGTGTAAGCCCCAAAGCCATTGCTAGGATCACTTCTGAAATGTTTTACACTCAATTCCCATGATAAAAATCCCTTTGGTTTACCCCATTCTAAAGCCCAACAACAAAATCAGGGGAGATGAAACCTGAAAACTTTGATACCAGTAAAATACATCTCTGAGGTAAAAGGATGATAGAAAGGAAGACCAGTGCCCATAGAGCAGGAGAAGATATTCGCACAGGTTTTCAACCTTTGCAGCTGCATTTTTTTCCCCAGTTCTGCTGCAAAATTACAGGTAGTCAGAGCTAAAATCCACCCCAAGAGAGCAGAGGGATGCTGTACTCACATGGAGCAGGAGAGCCCTGAGAAAAGAGGGCATCAATGAGGATGATGGAGAGGCAGAGTGTGGAGACCTTCATCCTGGACAGAGATGAGCTGCAAGGCAGAGGCAGGATCAGAGCAGGTTCTGTTACTGATGTGAGGTGCTGGCTCAGGTTCTTGCTTTTTATAGGCCAGTGGCCAGCCCTGTCAGTCAGATTTCAAATCAAATACTTAGAATTTCCAAAACGTGATAGAGCTGATGTCATGGCACCTTTGCCCCAGAAACGGTGAAAGAAAAAAAGGAAACAGCTGGTCTTAGATGTCCCAGAACAGCCTTTGTGTGAGGAGAGGTAAGCCTGAGCACATTAGCACCCACTGACCAAGACAGGATGTGAAATCACCCTTGAGCAGCAGGTCCACGCTTTGATCTTCCAACACAACAGCTGTGCTAAACAAACTGATCTCAGCATCCTCCCTGAACCACCTGGAGAACCTCAGCTCAGTCAAGTGACCAGGACAAGGGTGCTCTGACCCTCAAAACGGCCTGTGGACAGGGCAGGTCCAGCCAAGGGGTCCCTGCTCTGGTGGTGGGTCTGGGAGATGTCCATGGTGGGTGCAGGGGCACAGTGTGGGCAGCAGGAACACTCAGGGCTGCTGGCACCCTGCAGACTGGCAGCAGGTCTGGGCTGGCAGTCTTGGCACCACAAAGCACAGGCCCCTCAAAGCTGTGCTTCCAGTGTGGAGCTCGGGGCATGCAAGCTCCTCCTAACACCCCCAGTGAGGGAAGTGCCTGGGAGTCCCAACTCCATGGGAATTGCGTCTTCTCCAAGTGCCAGCGTGGGTTTGGTACAAGGTGGGATGGCAGAGGGCAGAGCAGGAGCTTCCCCTGCGTGGGCAGTGGAGAAGGACCAGCTCTTGTGCAGGAGACCCCAACCCTTGTGCACATCACAAGGCTCATGGTGTGCCCGCCCGGAGACCCTGGCACTGCTTTTGCCATGACTTGATGAGTTCCCCTGGATGCCCCAGGGAGCATTTCCCCTTTTCCACCTCTCTTTTCTCAGCAACAAGCCCCCAGTTTGGCAGCTCTCTGTGGTTCCTCGGGGTGTTTTCCTGCCCTGCTGCTGCTCATGAGGCACCATGAGCTTGTATTCCCGGGATTTCCTCACTTCCCACGGCCCCAGTGCTGGATCAGGGACTGCAGGGCTGCTCTGCTGCCACCCCCCTCCCCAACACACCTCGTGGGTCTGTGAGGGCCACTCAGACACCTCCCAGTCACCGTGGTGTCCCCATGGTGTCCCCAGGAGGGTCTCCAGGGCAGGATCAAGTGTCCATGGCTTTCCCAACTCATCCTCCCAGGAGCCTGGGGGTGGTGGGGACACTGAGGATTCCAACCTTCACGAGCAGGAGCTGGAGCTGAACCATGTGCCTGACACCACAAAATTGTCACAGACACGTGGTGGCTGCACTTTGGAGCAGCACAGCAACAGGTTGAAGGTGCTCAAGCTTTGCAAGGATCTAAACCTTGGTTGGAATTTGCCAAGGGCCATCCCACTGTTGGAGTGTGTGGAGGGATTATTCCCCTGTTGCACATACTCCAAAATCGGTCTGGCTAATTTATTTATGCCCTAGACCCACGGAGGGGTGCAAAGCAAGGTCTTATCTCCTCACCACAACAGCAACTGCGTTTTGAGCAGAGCCTTGTCCCTGCTGCTCCAAGGCTCTTCCTGAGGCTGGGATTTTGCTTTCCAAGGAGCGGTGCCAACACGCAGCTCCCGGGCTGTGCCACCTCCTGGCTGCATTTGGTGGGTGGCAGTCGCTCTCCTCCCATCCCAGACGGAGATTGTCCTGTCACGGGACACCCGAATGAACCTGCTTGGCGTGCCCAGCCCCGCTGGCACACGACACAACATCTGGCAGGGCCAGATGCGGATCGAAGAAACCACAGGGAGATGCCCCGACCGCAGGGCAGCCGGAGCCCACGCTCTGCCCCGGCTCCCAAACCACGACAGCCGCTTGTGGCTCCGAAAGCCCCGGGGTGGCTGAGCCTCAGCCCGGCACAGCTCCCTCCTCCCGCTCCCGACATTCCCGAGGGACGCCACGCTCCCGTGTGACCCTCGGGGTTGTTTTTTTTTTGGGAAGCGCTTTTTGCAGCCCTGACCCTCACGGCGGGGATGCCAGAGCCTTGGAAAGGTGCCAGGTCCTTCATAGCGCCTCCGGGATGGCTCTTGATCTTCCTCCTCATCCCCTGCCTCCCTTTGCCCTCTCCTGCTCCCCAGGGAAAGGTGTTGCCAAAGGTGGCAAGCTGGGATTCACCAGGCACTGAGGGAAAACTTGGGAAGAGACCAGGACACCGCAGGGGGAGGGGAGTGAGATGCCAGAGATCCCACTGGGACCGCAGTCGTGGTGAGGTTTGGCCTCGGATGGAGAGGGGACCTTCACTGGCCATTTTTTGGGAGCTTCATGGGACAGGGGAAGGCACAGAGAGGTTTCCCCGCTTTGTGTGCATCGATCCCTGAAAATCAGAGGGTTTTTCTCCCTCTCCATTTACTTCCCTTCCCAACCACACGCGAGCATCCAAGGACCACCGGGCCCTCTGCTGTTCTGCTCGGGGAGCGTTCCTGGAGCTCTTCCACTCACGCCCGGCTCAGCCGCGGCTCATCCATCGGCTCAGGAGCCCTGCCCGAGGGACATCCCTACTGGAGACACCCCGAGGTGCAGGGACAGGTGACACTTGTCCCGTCCGCTCGAGCCCTTGGGCTCCCTGTCCTGGGCAGGGGTCTGGGACTCTGCAGAGCCCTGTCTTGCTGCCCACGCTGGCGGCAAATCCCTGGGGAATGTGGGAGGGGTGTGGGGGGGACATTTCCAGCCCTTCTCCATCTTCCTGTTCATCAGGAAACTTCTTCCTTTTCCTTCTGTGGGGTAAAGGAAGGCAGAAATCTCTGCTCCCTCCAAGGACTGTCTGGAAACCAGCATCACCTACTGATCACCTGCTCCTCACAGCTCCAGATGATGTCCCAAAAGATGGTCCCAACCTGCAGTTTTCTCCTGGAAAAACAGGACGCCAACGTCACTCCTGCAAAACCAGCGGGAACGGGGATTCCAGACGCACTCCCAGACCTCTTTCCCTCCCCAAGGGAAGGCTCTGCTGACCCTCAACCTTCACCTGCACTGTTGTTTTTCTCCCCAGGTGACCTTGGGGAGGCACTGGCCGTGCACTTGGAGCCAGGCTTGTTGTGTCCACGGTGCTGGGTCACCTGTGCCCGGTGGGGGGGGGTGTGTGTGTCACACCAGCCTGGCCACGCAGAGCAGCCCCAAGGGCGCCTGTGGTCCAGCAGCAGCAGGACTGAACCTCCCTGGTGAACCCCCAGAGGATGTCTTCTTTTGAACTGTTGGCTATCATTGCCTCCCCCAAGCCTGCCTTTGGTGGTGATTGGAGTCCTGGCATAGCCACCTCCTGCTTCCCAGACCTGCAGAGGTGGGGTCCTCTTGCACAGAGGGGCTTCCCAATGCCACAGGCATCCCTGCCAAGTCCCCCAGAAGGGCTGTGGCATCCATCTGCTCTGGTTCTCTGCTTGTGCTGCAGGGAGCAACTGTCCCTGTCCCTTCAGGGCTTTGCTGGTGCTACCAGCAGGTTATCCTGGTGGTGGTCACTCATCCCTGGTGGTCACCACCCATCCCTGGTGGTCACTGTCTATCCCTGGTGGTCACCACTCATTGCTGGTGGTCACCACCCATCCCTAGTGGTCACTGTCCATCCCTGGTGTCCATCACTCATCACTGGCAGTGGACACTGATCCCCGGTAGTCACCACCCATCCCTGGTGGTCTAGTGGTCAGGATTCGGCACTCTCACTGCCGCGGCCTGGGTTCGATTCCCAGCCAGGGAAGGGGCTCCTGCAGCCACTGCACATCTCAATTTTTCCTGCCCTGGAGCAGCTCCTGAGGGTCAGTTCAGCACCGGGTTCAGGAGCTCCCACATCCAGTGTGTGGGGCTGGATGAGGGTGGGATGAATTTTGGGGGGTGGCAGCTGCCCCCTGCCCTCCCAGTGCCATCAGGCTGCACCTCCCAGTGGAAAAATCCCCCTGGGAAGGGCAGCCATGAGCCTGTGGTGGTTGTAGGGAGCAGAGTGACATGGATAGAGGGATCAGGAAACAGTTCCATGGGTTCCACACATTCAGGCTTATGTGGAATGCTCCAACACCACACCCACTGAGGGGTTTGACACTGCCTGATGTGACACTGTGGAAAGGAGTCTGGGGGTGCTTTGGGGGCTTCTGATGGTTTTATGGCCCCTTCTGGTGCTGTTTGGCCCTGTTTTGATCCCTGTTTTGTTGTGCCACTGTGACATCATCAAAAGGAAGGGAATTGGCATGATAGAAGAAATTACCTCATCTCCTCAAGATCTCTTCCTATTGGCCTTTTCACTTATCTCTGTGAGGCACTGTGTTTAAGATATTAAAGTCTGGCCCTCAGGGACACAATAAATCACAGGGCTGAAGTAATTTGTTTAGACAAAGTTTGGTCTGTCACAGAGGGGTGACACAGCTGGAGGAGGCAGGACAGCTGTGGGAGGAAGCGGGACAGATGCAGGGAGCAGGGTATGGGCTGTGGGAAAAAGGGTGACACATCTGTAGGGAGCTGTGTGACAGATCTATAGGGAGCAGGTGACACAGCTGGAGAGAGGAGGGTGACAACTGTAGGCAGCAGGTGACAAATCTTTAGGGAGCAGGGTGACATGAGTGCAGGGAGCAAGGTATGGGCTGCAGGGAGCAGGGTGACACATCTATAGGGAGCTGTCTGACACATCAGGTATAGGGAGCAGGGTGACAGGGCTGCAGGGAGCAGGGTGACAGCTGTAGGGAGGAGGGTGACACCACTGTAGGGAGCAGGTGACACAATTGCAGGGAGCAGAGTGACACAGCTGGAGGGAGCAGAGTGACATGCCTGTAGGGAGCAAGGTATGGGCTGTAGGGAATAGGGTGACACATCTATAGCGAGCAGGGTGACAGGGCTGCAGGGTGACACATCTATAGGGAGCAGGTGACACAGCTGGAGGGAGCAGGGTGACACATCTATAGGGAGCAGGTGAC
>JAWWEU010000050.1:10866880-10898610 GCA_035583155.1 Acropternis orthonyx | reverse complement strand
TGGAGCAACCTGGTCTAGTGAAAGATGTCCCTGCCCATGGCAGGGGGGTGGAACGAGATGATCTCTAAGGTCCATTCCAACCCAACCCATTCCATGATTCTGTAATTCCGGATGTAGGGATGGACTGCTTGAAAAAGAAGAAATTGGAGCTAAATTTTCCTGCTTGAACCCACACAGGGATTTAACACAAAAGTCATGCTCATATAAGTATCAGAAGTGCTTTCAAAGCCTTAAGCAGGTTGTTCCTTTTCCCAGAGTGGCTCCTGGATGAGTTGGAACAGCTCCTCCTGTCCCAGATCTCCTTAGCCCTGTCTGATCACTAAATGAGACACAGTTTCACTGAGACTCTGCTTGGATCAAAGTGCTGAGTGTCCTGGGATAGAAGGGAAAGAGAAAGAGGGAAAAGAACCCCATAAAAAGGGATGAACATCTGGTGGTTACCTCCACATCTGCATTTGGAGAGCTCTCCTTGGGGTTATAGTCAAAGGCAGCCACCATCCTGCGAGGAGTCAGCAGCTCTGCTTCTATGTCTTCATGTTTGTGTCCTGCAGGACCAAAATGAAGCAAAACCTCCTGAGCTGGAAGTGTTGGGGCAAAACCCCAAATCACAGCAAGCCCTTCAGCATTCTTGCAAAAAGAACAGTTGGGGGAACTGAATGGAGGTGTTTGGGGGAGCAGTTTTCTGATCTGTATCACCTCATAAACACAGAAGTGGGTGGGGACATCCCTCATTCCGTCATCCTGGTGTTCTGCCTGTATGTAGGAATGTTTTATTTTATGTTTTCCATTTCTACACACACATATATATGTGTATATGAGTGTACATACACACAGAGCACAGAAGTCTCTTTGAAGTGTCTCAAATTGACATTTCTCCTCCTGCTACGCACAATGATTTGCTCTTGAGCTACAAAATTCATCCTCCCAGTGCCAGGGGAGCAGCAGCAGAAGGGAATCTCATCCTCCAGGGAACACACAAGCCTCCACAAGCACCTGCCTGCTCACCCCATTATCACAGACCTGCTCTGAGCCTACAAAAGTCATATCTGTGTTAGAGAAAATACATTGCCCTGTCCTTCCTCTCATGGATTTTTCATGTTTCAGGTCAGCACTGGAGGGGCTGGCAGGAGGTTTGCGGGTTTGGCTTCTCTGGAGATCAAAAGATGAGCAGAGTGAGCACTCTCTGAAGGGATCTTGGATCTTAACGAGGAGTGAGAGACTTTCCCTGCTCTCCCACCGCACAGTCATGTGTGCCCTTGGCCACTAAGCTAAAAGAGCTAAAATTCCTCTTTTCTTACAGTCTGAAGCAGCACCACAAACCGAGTCTGTATTTTGGTCATGCATCACCTTCTAGCAAAAAAGCCCAATTCTCACCTGGATGAGCCTTGTACTTCTCCTGCTTATCCAGCCCTGCTGGGGGAAGAAAATGCCTCATGAGTGAGAGCTCCCCTTCCACCAGTGACCACATGACACAAGTGACATCCAAACAATAAAAAGACCAAAGACCAAGGCAGCAAACAACAGAAGCAAATTGCTCATGCAACTCAAAAGTCTATGCCAGTAACTCAGGGACGGAAACAAGAAGCAGAGGTCAAGCTCCAAAACTATAAAAGACATCACTCTTGTTAAAAACTTAACACCAGCACAGGGGATGGGCTCTCTTTCCACTTCCTAGCAGTCGTACAGAGACAAACATCTGGGGCTCCTGGAAGCAAGTAGTAAAAATTCAATGCAGTCTGTAAGCCTAGTGCAAAACTCAGAGAGGAAGCAGTGGGGGACACAGACCTTTCTTGGAGCGTCTGGGTTTTGGAGGAGGGACGGTTTGGCGGCGTGGAGGTGGAGAAAATGTGCCATTTCCTTCGTAAAAATACCAAAACAAAGAAAGGGAAAAAAAAAAAAAAAAAGGCAAATAAACAGACAAGAGAAACAGACAGTGAATGGAAAGTGAAAAGCACCTCGAAGAGCGAACAGGACGTGCCTCCCCTGGGAAGCTGACAGCGATTTCTGTGGGCACAGCCCAGAGCTGCAGTCCTTGTATGTGGACTCGGGTGAGGCACCATCCACATGCCAGATACACACAGAAATCCACACGGTGCTCATGCCTCTCAGCCATTCCACAGGCCACAGCACACAGGCTTTGCTAAAATTAATCTTTCAGAAGCAGCAGCATAAGGACAAAATAAAACCATTAAAACCTGGGAAGTGCCAGGTGAGGTGGGCAGGGATCTAGGGAGGTCTCCAGCTAAAGCTCCAGTGCTGAGCAGGGTCAGCACTGCATGAAATCCCAAATGAACCTGCAGGAGTGCCCAGACCAACCCCCTGAAGCATTTCCTTAGTTACAAGGCTGTGACAGGGGCTTATGGCAGCAGGAAAACAGCAGAGGGACGGACAGCCAGCCTGGCTGCCCAGGAATCAAAACCCTTAAGGTCGGAAAGGACCTTTAAGATCATGAAGTCCAACCCACCCCTGGCTCCCCCCTCCTGTCAGGGAGTTGCAGAGCCAGAAGGTCCCCCCTGAGCCTCCTTTTCTCCAGGCTGAGCCCCCCCAGCTCCCTCAGCTGCTCCTGCTGCTCCAGCCCCTTCCCCAGCTCCGTTCCCTTCCCTGGACACACTGCCTTTTTTGCAATGAGGGGCCCAGAACTGCCCCCAGGGTTCAAGGTGTGGCCTCAGCAGTGCTCAAACTGTGCTCACTGTCTGCACACACATGAAGTACATCTTTTTCACCCTCCTGAAAGCTTCCAAACTCTCCATGAAGCCTCAGAGCTAATAAATGCCTTTATTTTTCCAGGAGTAGGGCAGGGGACAGAGAACCTTTTGTATCCAGAGGGACAAAGGCCATCTCAGACATCCAGCCATTTCTGAGCACTGGAGGAGACACACAAGAGAAGGAGTATGGATGTGAAAAACACCTTCCTCAAATCTCCTCTCCCCAGACATGAGAGAGGCTGAAGGACAAACCTACCAAAAAAATCCCATGGTGAAAGCTTCAGGTTCCTTCAATCCCTCAGGATCAACCTCCCAGACACCCACATTTAGCAGCTGGGCAGTGTCAGCCCCTCAGAATCACAGAATGGATTGGGATGGAAGGGACCTTAAGGATCTAAAGGGGGCTGGATACTGGGTCTCCCTGCACAGAAACGGGAACAGGCTGGACAGTTTCTTTTATTCTTGGGATTTCTTCTTTTTGGATTTTTGGGTTTTATCCTCCACTGCCTGTAAGAGGCAGAGGAACAGCTCAGGCAGTGCTGTTTTTCCCTGCTGAACTGGTAGGGAAACAGGGGCCATAAAAAGGAATTTCCTGATGTTTTAACACGTGGAGCAGGTCCAACAAATGGCACAGAGAGGGTGCAGGAGGAGATATGGGAGGGACAAGGGACAGGCTCTGGGATACCAGTGTTGACAGCCCCTGAGCCTGAGCTGTGCTGGCTGCACATCCCAGGGATGGCTCCTCTGCTCTCTCCAAGGACAAGAGTGGGAAGAAACGGGAAAGCCTCTGCAGTGCACAAAGCACTGAGCCACATATTTCAGGGAGAAAGGAAGGAGGCACCCAAGCACCAGCTCTGCTCCCTGCACGCTCCTGACTGCCGACCTTGTCTCACACCTTTCCTCCCCCTTCCCAAGTCACAGATCCTCTCACCCAAGAGCAGGGTCATCCCCACGGGTTCAGTGAGAGAACAAAGCGAAAACCTCTGTTCACATCCTTCAGCTGCTCTCCAAACCTTTGTCTCCCCTTCCCCAGTGAGGACCAGCCCCACTCAAACACTGCTGAGTTCACACACCTCAAGCACAGCAGCAGCTCCAAACGCTGCAGTGGAGTCAGGAATGAACTGGGAGCTGGGAACACCTTCCTCCCTCAGCCAGTGAGACCTCCCTGCTTGTGCAGCCACCAAAGCAAGCTGCAGATCCCAGGGAGCCCTGTGGATGGTTTTGGTGGGCTGCACTGGCCACACAGCTTGACAGCACACTGAGCTTTCCCCAGTTGAGCAAAGAACCCGGGGAGCAGGACACGGTGATCGAGTACCTCGGCCCTCCGTGGGCATGTTAGCAGGCAGGAACCCTTGCTTTAGGAGCTGCTTCTTGAGTTCATTACTCTCCACCTGGACTTCTGAGACCATATTGCATGGAATGTACCCCTCCCTTCCTGCACATTCACCCCTGTAAAAGCCATCGGGGTCCTTGTCTCCACAAACCTGCAAGGCAAAGGACAGGCCAGAGACTGTTTATAAACAGGGAATGAGAGGCACAGAGAAAGAACCATGGAGTAGCCTGAGCTGGAAGGGATCCACACGGATCATCAATTCCAACTCCCAACAATCACACCATGTGCTTAGAGCATTGCCCAAACATTCCTGGAGCTCTGGCAGCCTTGGGGCTGTGCCCACTGCCCTGGGGAGCCTGCTCAGTGCCCGAGCACCCTCTGGGGGAAGAGCCTTTGCCTCAGATCCAACCTGAGCCTGCCCTGACACAACTCCAGTTGTTCCCTCAGGTTCTGTCACTGGCTACCAGAGAGAAGAGCTAAGTGCTGCTTCCCTCCTGAGGAAGCTGCAGATCTCCCAGGGGTTATGCTATCCCTGGAACACCACATGGATCCACAGAGTAGATGCTCCCTGAACTCTTACTTTCAGGATCTGTCCCTCCTTAAACGGGAGCTCCTCTTCTGCTGCATCAGGGTTAGGAGACATGGAGACAGGGTCATAGTCAAAGAGAGCCACAAATATCCTGATGCCATCCTCTTTCCCAGGGGTTTCAGGAGCGGTGCTGCTCGGAGGACCTGCGCACACAGGGACAGGGAACATGAGCACCACTCCCAATGCCAAGCCCTGCACGGCTCAGATGCTTCCTGCTTCTTCCAGGAGCTCCCCTCTCTCCTGCTGCCCATCTTTCTCTCCCTGTTCCTGCTCACCTGGACTAGAGAGCAAAGGTTTCTGCATTTGGCTTCTTCTTACGCTCTTGCAGCGTCTCCTGCTGGGAGCCTGCCAGGCGGCCGTGCCGGGCGACTCCGGGCCCCTGGAATCTTTGGGACTGGATGCCTGCAATTGGAATCACCAGAGTTAGTAGCAGCCTCTGCCTTCCTCCTCAGTGAGCAGCGCTCAGCCCACAGAGAGCACTCCACAAAGAGCAGCGCATCCAAATGCAACATTCCTCTTCTGGGACACTCTAGAGCTGGAAACACCAAGGGAATTGGAAAGCAGAAGTGAGGACAGGCAGGCACCCTGCCAGGCCCCCAGGGATGATGCCCTTGGCGAGGGTGAGGAGGCAGGAAAGGGCATTTCGAGGGGAGGCAATGACACTGCAGTCAGGATCTACACAAAGCTTTCCCCAATGAGCTTATTTCAGCAGGAATTTTCATTTGGGTCCTGCCTTGGGATGCAAGACCCAGCGTGAAAAGGAATACTGCATGGGTGCCACTCGGTCAGGGAGCAGGGAAAGCAGAAGCAGCTACTACAAGAAAAGCCACGGAGCAGCACAGAACTACAGAATCTCTCAGATATTCTTCCAGACAATCCTAGAGGAGGCTCCTTTCTCTGGACAACACCGAACAAAGCAAGATACAAGGCAGGCCAGGGAAGCAGAGGGAAGCCAGAGCCACTGCAAGCTGCTTCAAAGGCAGAATAGGAAAAGTCACCCAACCCTTTTGTGCAAGGAGGTGCTACGTATCCCCTTCGAAGGATGCTCGAGCCTCCTTCTCCAGCCAGGTGACTTACAGTCCAGCTCCCAGCCCTGCTCCTCAGAACTGCTCTCACATCTCAGGGCTTCCTTCTCCTGGCAGAAGAACCGCAGGCGCCGGCTCGGAGACGTGACCCACTCCATACCCTGCTCTTCCATCGCCTCCAGCCTGCTCAGGTCCCTTCTGCCATCTGTGTGGGGAGCCTCAGACTGGCTGGAGCAATCACTCCACTCCCCCTGGCAGCTCTGGGGCCTCTCTGGCCACAGCCTGCTTTCAGGGGAGGACGCACAGGTCGAATCCTGGTCGTCTTCGGAGTCATATTCGATGTCTATTTCCAGGCTCCTGGGGCTGGGGCAGCGCGTTCCCAGCGCAGCGGGTTCTGCTGCACCCCCCGCTTTCGGGGGCTTCTTCCTCAGGGTGCCCTGCCTGGCACGGCTGTACAGATCCGAGCCCTCCCTGCCACCGGCAGTGACCAGGTTCAGCTCCTCCCTGAGGCTGGGAGCTCTGTATAACCCACTGCCCATCTGGCTGCAGTTGCCCAGCAGGCGACTGCAGTGCTCTGTTAGATCGCTCTGTCTCTTCCTACCCGTCTCGGGACGGCTCCGGCCCTTCTCTCGATGATTGCTTCCCTTCTTCTTGCTCCAAGAGGGACTTGCCCCACTCACAGACTTTGGATCATTCTCTTGGTAGCCCCAGTTATAGTTTGCCTTCTTCTGACCCCAGGCCAGCTGGCCAAGGGCAGGGTTTGCACGCTCAGCATCCCCTCTGCTCTCCTTAGCACCGTGCTCCTCCCGTGGGGTCTGAGCAGACACCACAGGGCTGTTATTCCCGTTTCCCTTTGGAACTGGCTCCTTGCTGTTGGGAGGCTTCTCTGTTCTCCCTGAATGGTGGGTGTGTGTTTCCAAGGAATCTTGAGGATCCACCTTTTCTTCTGCGACACACTTCTCCTCCTCCTCTTCCTCCTCATCCTCAGTGACCTCAGGGATGCTGAACAACTTCTTGCTGTGGTTCTTCTGAAGCGGGAGCTCCAGTATCCTCTCCAGAATCTCCTCATCGCTGTCAGTATCACAAAGATCCATCTGTACACCCAGACCCCGAGAAAAGCCACAAAGCAAAGGAAAAAAAGAGAGGAAATATCCATTAAAAAGAGAGGCAAAGTGACCCTGGTTCCCTCCCAGCACAGCAGGATGGAGAGGCGGCCGTGGCTGCAGCCAAGCGAGGGGAGGGGGCAGAGGCAGCGATGGATCCTCTGGCAAACACAGTCGGATGAACCAGCAATGCAGCGGGAAGCAAGGAAGGCAAATGCATGGAAAAGCTCCCTCCCAGCCTCTCCTCTACATACACAGAGCTACCTGCAGCACCTCTCATCCTGCCAGGTGATTCCCAGCACCCCCAGGCTGGGATGAGGGGCAAGGAAAGCTCATCCCTCCCCGTCAGGGGCTCCTCGCTCCGCGGGGCTGAGCTCACACACGGGCCCTCAGTCTCACCTCCCCTGGAGCACAGGGAATGGCCCTGTGCAGGAAAACACCCCTTGGAGATGTGGCTGCTATGGGAGGACCTGCCCTGGGCCCATCCAGGTGAGCAGAGTTCCTACAAACACACAGGAAACCCCTTTGCCTCAAAGGGTCACACGCGCTTGTATTTCACTTGCAGCCCACCAGGTTACAGAAAACGTTAAAATTTGTCATGGACCAACTGTAGAATTTATGGGTTTGTTCCTTATTATATTTACAGTAAAGTAAAAGGTAGAATCCCAGGTGTAATTTCAATTGGAAGACACCTCTGGAGGTCTCTTGTTCAACTTCCCTGACAATTTATGTCATTATTGTGTCCTAAAGACATTTACAAAGAGTTTACAAAGCATGTGTAGCTATTGATGTTTGAAGCTACAGGCAAGAGCAGGTCTGTTCAGAGATAATTACAAACTGAACCACAGAAGAAACAAAAGTAGTTGTAAGCTGCCTGCTGGCTGTTCCAACCCCCATGGCCTTCTCCAAGCAAAAGCTGCTCTTAAATTACATTTCAGGGCCTCCAGAAGTCTCCAGTTCAGCCCCCTCATTGCAGCAGAACTGCTGCCAACAACAAATCAGCGTCTGTGCCAAGCTGAGGCTTCAAAACACGGATAAATGAAGATCCTGAACTCTCTGGGGAGCTGTCCCAAGGCTGCAGCACCCTCCTGGGAAGGAGGTTTGTCCTCAGCTCCAACACGAACCCCCCAGACAGCAGCTCATGAGTGTTGCCTTTTTTACAAATCACCAGCCAGGAACAAGCAGACTTTGATTCTCATTCTTTTAACCATCCTTCAAACCCACTCACATCCTCTACACCAAACAAGCTCCATTTCCTCACACTCTCCTTACAGGGCATGCATTTCAGGCTCCCACCCTGGAAGAAGCAACAAAGAATAGCCCACTGAGACTTATTTTACCTGTTTGCAACGCTGCAGCTTCTGCTTTTGAGTTTTAATATATTACACGGTTTCAGAAATTAAACAGCTTATTTGAGGATAACCATTTGAAAAAGCAGCACCTCTCCTTGTTTTCATCCTTCATGTCCTGAAAGAGTTGGCTGAGGAGTCCAGAGATAACAGAAAACACACAGAATCCCAGAAAACAGCCCTGCTGGGACTTGGCCTGCTCCAATCCCCACCTTCCTTCACTCTGTAAGGCAGTGCTGGGAGCTCTGAGCCCTAAAGCCTCCTCAACCTGTCACTGCCAGGACAGAAAACAATCACTTTATCAGGTCAAGAAGCACCAGTTTGCTCAGCTCAACAACAAAAAAAACAAAAACAACAAACCCCCAAACAATTAAAACCAAAATCATTCAGGCCAATAAAACACCCAAGGCAAAAAAGACAAAAAACGGTGTTTCTTGAATGTTCTCATTTCCTCTTCTCGCAGGAGGTTGATTTTCTACTGGGTTTTTTCCCCCAGTGCAATCCCAACAACTCCTTCCCAGGCAGCCCCAGCCCCTCCTGGAGCTCCTGATATGCTGCACTGCAGGTCCAGCCCCTCACCTGGGAAGCAGAAGCTCCTTCAGAAGGAGAAAAAAGGAGCAGCAGCAAATTCACTCCAGAACCACTGTCTGGTACCATGTAGTGCTCACCAACCCCATCAACTACAGATGTTCTTTGGCTGCATAAAAAGACAAATATGGTGCTTTCTGGCCATCCAGACACAGCACATTTCCTGCAGATCCTTCTGATTTCCCAGCCTTTCCCCCTCAGTGCTTTCCCTCATGGACAATCATCCCAAGTGCTGTAGTTTGTAGGATTCCATCCCAGCTGGAGGCACATCACCTGCCCCAGGTGAATTCCAACTCCCTGACCATGAACTGACCTGGGCACTCAGGATTTCCTGCCTTGAAGCACCTGAACTGCAAAGTCACAGCTCTGCTCCTCCAAGCCATCCCTGGCTACACAGGTCTTAGCCAAAAAAATCACAGAATTACGGAACATCCTGAGCTGGAAGGGATTCACAGGGATCATGGAGTCCAACCCAAGAATTCCAGGCCCGTTGTGCCTTAGGAGGGAAGGTGGGCTAGTACAGGACCTCCAGATGGGTGGATTTACAGCTCCCTGTCTGTTCCTTGTTTATATCAGAGTTAAGAACTCACTCAGTAGGATCGATTTGAACCCCGGGTTCTAAAATTCACTGTTTTTCCACCTAATTAAACCTCAGCTACACTCATGACATATAAACACCATTCCCTCTCCCAAAGAACTTGTGCTTTTACTACCTTAAGCTAACACTGGGAACAGAAGCAGAGCAGGCAGGACCTTTGGCAAGCACTGCTGGGAGCACTGGGCTCAGCCCAGCACCTCCTCCTGTGAGCTGATGGCATGGGATGGCTGCACTGGCACTCCCCACAAGCACTGCCCTGCACAAGTTACCTTTTCCCCATTCTCCTGGTTACATGGCTCACTCTGGTTCCACTTCTTGTCTTCCAGAGCTTCTGAAGACAGTTCATCTTCCTCCTCCTCTTCCAGAATATCTGAGAGGTCAGAACTCCTGTTGTGCTCAGAGAACAGGGTGAGCTGCCTGCGGCCCATTTCAGAGAGTTTTTCTTCTTGCTGTTGAAAAGCAAAACAGACTTTCTCAGTGCTCCAGGCTCTGTTTCAGCACTAAAGGAGCATTATTGCCTTCTCCAGCACACACCCAGCTCAAGGGTGGCAGGACAGAAAGTGGGCAGCACCCGAGGCAGCAACTGGCACACGTGGCCACACAGACACACACACACAGAGCTGTCAGTCAGCCTCACTCTCCAGCCTGCAGCAGAAGGCTGGAAAACTTGGGATGTCAATCACAATCCACATCCCTCCATGTGCACAGACATTCAAGCAAGGTTAAACCAACCTCTCTTTTCACTCTGGATATTTCTTTCATCACCTCCGTGCCCGGAGACAACCTGGAGCTGCTCCCACCCGTGTTTCCATCTCGGAGGGTGTCCTGTGTCCCCTCAGCCTGGATGGGTGAGGACAAAGGCTCTGGGCTCAGGTGCTTCTCCTCTGCCTCTTGCTCAGCACTGGGACCTTTGGGTGACTCCTCCACAGAGCAGGTCTCCACGTGGAGCTTCCCACTGCTGTCAGAGGGGCCTTCCAGCTCTGGAGCTTTGGGTCCAGATTGCTCCGTCTGGGAAACAAACCAAAGAACAACGAAATCAAGGGGAGCTATCTCAGGGTACTTAAGCACCAAAAGGGGGTCCTTATCACCCCAAACTCTGGGAGCTTCTGGTGTGATCTGTGCCGTTGGCATATGAATACTTTGGCAGGCAATCTGCAGCTGGGAAGGTTGGCCAAGCCTGGAGCAAATCCCTCCCTGCCAGCACTTCCATTGCTGCAGCTCTGGCCACCACACCCCGCAAGTGCATTGACAATCACTAGTTAAGAAGAGCCCAAACTGTACAAGGTCATTGCCCACTCTCATCTGCCAGAGGACTGTCCCACACACCCTCTGGAAGGCTGGCTTGACACCACCCCAGCTCTTCCTGGAGCTGTAAAGACTGAAAAAAAGGGCTATTAATGAAAAAGAATATACACAGAAAGTACAAGCAGCTCCTGATTAGGTTGGGTTACACAAAAGTTTTCATCTGTTTTCCTGCCAGTTCAGTCTGGTGTTTAAAGAAACCTCTGGGAGGTGGAGGAATGAGGAGGTGGGTGGTGGCTCGTGGGCCTTCATCAGCCACCTCTTTGTCTCTCTCTGACCAAGGGAGCACTTTGCAACAGAGCACAACCTTGTCCTTATGTACTTCAAATATACAGAAAGATCAGACCCCAGGGAGCT
Source organism: Acropternis orthonyx (assembly GCA_035583155.1). Classification (NCBI taxonomy): domain Eukaryota; kingdom Metazoa; phylum Chordata; class Aves; order Passeriformes; family Rhinocryptidae; genus Acropternis; species Acropternis orthonyx. Next base: position 10,887,661 of record JAWWEU010000050.1, on the reverse strand, counting down.
TCACACACACTGCAGTGTCAAACTTCCAAATGTCCCCTGGGCTCAGACAAAAGCCAGCTGGGTCCTGATCTCACGTCTCATCTGACAGCTCGGGTCCTCCTGCCCTGCTTCCCTTTGTTGGCAGCCAGGTGAGGACTCACATCTCGAGGGAGAAGGACAATTTCCATCCTGGGAACACCCACTTCACTCCATGGACTACAAAGGAGGCAAAGCAACCAGTTCATCTACCCCAGACATGTGAATGTCTGGGGGGAACAGGGGTGGAAACGGGTGAAGGGCAGGGAGAGGCTCAGAGCAGGGCCGAGGAAATCTGGGCTGGAACTGAACCCACTGGAACATTGTTGTCATCAAAACCTCACAGGACACCTGGAATAGCTGAAGCTGGAATAAACGCACCAGGACACTCCCCATCCCTGGAAGTGTCCAAGGCCAGGGCTTGGAGCAACCCGGGCTGGTGGAAAGTGTCCCTGCCATGAACTGACCACAACCATTCCAGGATCCTATGAAATGTGGGTAAATGAATCACAGCAGCTGACCCGAGGTACTGTGAGCTGCAATGACCAGGAGCTGAGGAATGATCTCTGAAATGTTGGATTCAACACCTCAGTCCTCCTGGGAATGTACCTGCCCTTTGGTCTTGGCCCACAGAGCTGCTGATGCTCCAGGATTTCTCAGCAGCCTTTTGTTTCACTCTGAGCCCTCACAGCCTCACACTGCCACGATTAATAAAGTCATGCTCAGTTTAACACTTGGGAGCACTCCCATGAGTCCTGATGTCAAAGGTCACAATGGGAAATAGATCCTTTTCCCTGATATAACACATCCCACACCAAAACAGGACCCACTTCCCTCTTGTCACAGAGTGAGCACCTTACAGATCATTGACCTGTTTTCTTACGGGGCTCACCACTGTCCTAAAAAAGCCCTGAAAGCACTTACCCACTCTAGAAAATTCCCAATATCCACTGGCAAGACAACTTGCCAGTTTTCCAGCCATGTCTGCCTCACTCTGCCATCCACGGCCTGTTGGAGACAACCCCTTCAGGTCAGAGGGTACAGCAATGCCAGACTAACACAGAGAACACCCTTTTCACCCTCTAACTCTGCAAATTCTTCCTTGCCTGACTCTGCTCCTGATCTGCTTCACACATGAACAAGGCTGACCTTATTTTCCAGGTCCACAACAGCAGCCAAAACTCCCTGAGAGTTTGCCAACCACTGGACGACAGAATGCCACAGAAAGAGGAGGATGCTCAGTGGCATTTTGTCCCCTGCAGGACACGGAAAAAACTTACCTGCACCTCCATCCCTTCTCCCAGACCTGGCAATGCTGGTTCCCTGGCAGGGCCAGGCTCCGTGCCCTCCCCAGGGAGCACTGTATTCCCAGCCTGCTGGGGAGGCACAGACAGGCATTTCTTGTCTCCTGCAGCATCCAATCCCTGTGGAGAAGTGGTTAAATCCTGCACCGAGGAAGCCCTGGGAGAGGAGAGGTGCGGTGGGGAGGAGGCTTTCTCCGGCAGAGCCCGCGCCGGGCTGGAGGAGGGATCAGTCAATTTGGCATCTGAGCTCCCAGCAGGAATGTTCTGTCGGAGCAGGACAGGCAGGGAGCCCCTGGGAACGCCCCTGGGCAGCCTGGAGGTGACAGTGCTGGAGGCAGGAGAAGTGCAGGGAGAGGCTCGGAGCAAGGCCGAGGAAATCTGGGCTGGAACCGAATCCACCGACTCGCCGTACTGAGACATCGTCCTCACCGACACCTCCCGGCACACCTGGAACACCTGGAGCTGGGACAGGTCCACCAGGACACTCCCAGCTGTTGGAGAAGTAACTTCTATCACCTGTGAGCAGAAGAATAGGGAGGAATTATTGTTTCTGTGCAGAGGAACATTTTCTGACCTGAAGTTAAGGCAGACCCCAAAGCCCTCGTGTGCAGAATTCTCCCCCTTCTGCACCAAACCAGGGAAGAACAAAGAGTAAAGAGAAATTGTTACCAAAACCATTTGAGAAATTGGATATTCTGTAAAATATGACTCTACCTGCTCCTACTCCAGCTTTTAACTCTCCTTGTTCCCTATGCTTTAAGCAACTTTTCCCTCCTATTTGAACTCTCTTTTAACTGCCTCCCTAAACTTCTCTTTTTTTTTTTTGGACCTGTGTAAAGGAAAAAGCATTTCCATGATAAAAGAGCAATTATTCAGCACAGCCACATTGTTTTGCACTGTGCTCCTTCAAACATCGTGTGTGAAGAAGAGCACAGGACACATTTAATACAGAATATCCTTGGAGGTCCAGTACCAGCATTTGTACTGGTGTTTGCATGTCAGAATCATGGAATGGTTTGGGTTGGAAGGGACCTCAAAGATCATCTGGTTCCAACCCCCTGCCATGGGCAGGGACACCTTCCACCAGCCCAGGTTGCTCCAAGCCCCGTCCAACCTTGGACACTCCCAGGGATGGGGCAGCCACAGCTTCTCTGCCCAACCTGTGCCAGGGCCTGCCCACCCTCACAGGGAAGGATTCCTTCCCAATATCCCTATATCTGTCCTATGGCAGAGGGAAGCCATTCCCCCTGTCCTGGCACTCCAAGCCCTTATCCCAAGTCCCTCTCCAGCTCTCCTGGAGCCCCTTTAGGCACTGGAAGGGGCTCTCCCTGGAGCCTTTTCGTCTCCAGACTGAACACCCCCAGCACTCCCAGCCTGGCTCCAGAGCAGGAGGGGGATCCATCCCTCTGATCACCTTGGTGGCCTCCTCTGCACTTGCTCCAGCAGCTCCACATCCTTCTGATGTTGGTGCCCCAGAGCTGGAGGCAGCACTGCAGGTGGGGCTTCATCCAAGTGGAGCAGAGGAGGAAAACCTCCTCCCTCTCCCTGCTGGTCACACCGCTTTGGATGCAGATTCTTTGATGGAGAACTACTCCTCCCTCCTCACAGTCCAGAGACAACTTGTGCTCTGCCCACGCCCTGTGGACTCACTGAACTCTCTCCTTTCCCAAGGATCAGGCCTGAGCTGAGCAGAGGAGGCTCACACTAACTGGCCTGGTTTGCTACTCAAAGGTCCTGCCACAGGAGCGTTCCCAGCTTGGCTACATCAAAACCACAGCCCAAACAACGTCCCTTGTATCATTCCTTTCCAAGCCAAGGACTGTCACTGCCTCCTCAGGACAAGCTTCTGGATCCAGCTTCCCGTGTTCTGAGGCTGTGGCAGTGGCTGCTGTCCCTGTCCCAGCCCCACCAGCACGGCCCTCAGCACACCTTCTGTCCGTCAGCGTACACGGCGTAACCGGTGACTCGGACTCCATTGGAAGAGCCCTCGGCATCAATGGTGACAGGTAACCAGCTGATAACAAGGATGCCTGGAGAGGGACCAGCTTCCACCTGGACATCCAAAGGAGCATCAGGTGTGCCTGTGAAAGACCAAAAACACGCTCCTCTTGCTTACCTGGCCACAGCATAAAGGTCAACTTTGGTCAGACTCAAAGAGTCAACTCCCACACCAGACTTGCCACTGGAGAACTGAACTAGGACAGCCAGGCCAGTCCTGGGAAAGGACAGGCAGAACCAGGGGAAATCAGGTGCTCTTGTTCTCTCAGAGCTTTAATGCACAGGAAAGAGAACTTTGCAAATGTAGCTGAGGCCAAGATGCAGCGGCCCTTCGAGCAAGGTCATGGCAAACCAGCTCTTCCCTGCCCTGCCCTGCCCTGCCCAGGGAGGCATGCTGCTCCAATCAGCACAGGGGATGTCTTCCCAGAGCAAACACAAGCAAAAGAGGGGAAAGAAACTCTTAAAATAAAAGCAGAAAACCATCAAGACAAAACAGTACAGCCCCTCAGCCTTTGGGCACCTAACCAACCTGGCCTCCCCTCCGTGCCAAGGCCAAGCGCTGCGTTGGCACGACTGCTCTGATACCTGCCAGCGGGGTAGTGAAGTGTATCACAGCTGAGTCCTGCTCCTGCCCCTCCTCTGGCACCTCTTGCCAAGGTGCCTCCACGGGCCTGGCCTGCAGCTTGGCCACGTAGCGGCTGCTGGGCTGCAGGTTGCGGAAGGTGTACCAGTAGACGCCCGGCTTGGTGACGTCGCGCTCGTCGCCGTTGAGATACACGGCGTGGCTGTAGTTGCTGTCGCAGGGGAGCCACGTGAGCTCCGCCGAGGTGGCGGTGACGGCCCTGACCCTGAGCAGGGTGGGCGCCGCGGCCCGGCCCCGGCCCACGGAGAGGGTGCAGCGCAGCCTGTCGGAGCCGCCGCGCTCCGTCAGCGCCTGCACGGACACGCGGTAAGCCTTGCCCTGCAAGTCCAGCTTCTCGATGACAGCTTTGGTCGGAAGGCCGCTCTTCACGTTCTGCCGGAGCTCGTCGTCCACGTAGATGTTGTAGCTCTGGATGTCTGGGCAGCCAGCTGGCAAGAGAGGCGGCTCCCAGCCTACAACTATGCTTCTGGCCAGCTGCTTGATCAGGGTCAGCTTTCTCGGGTAAGGCACTGCTGTGTGACTAACGGGTTCCTCCTGGTCTCCTTCTGCTCTACTGGCCAATGGACTGATGCTACTCTCTTCAATGGAGAAATCACTCTTATCTCCACTGCTGGTGCTTGCACTGAGCAAGCTTTTCTCCTGGTATGAGCTATGGGTGAGATCATTCAGCTCCGGAGGCAGAAATGTCAGGAGGTCATCATCTGAAACTCGCTCAACAAAATTGGAGGGGACCAGCCCTCGCCGGCCATCCATCAGCTCCCCTAGACAGAAAACAGGAAACCTGTTACCCCTGCACCTGCCATTGAGCCTTCCAACCCCTCTGTGAGGACTTATGGCATGAGGTCTACACCAGGTCACACCTGTCTCTGCAGTCAGCAGTGAAAAAATGTCTCTGGGAGGTTATTCCTGGCGATGCTTCCTGCACTTCCTAGGGCTTCCCTGTTAGATCCCACAGTGAGAACACTCACTGCTCCAGAGCCAACTAATTAGGAAGTTGAGTTGTGTAATTAGCTAAAGGGTTTCTCCTTCTTCATTATCCCACTGTTCCTCACCACAGCACCTTCACACTAGCTTTTCTAGCCTTCCCAAACTACGCAGATTGATGGTTTTACGTCTTCTCCCAGCCACAGAGATTTGGGGCTTGTAGTATTTCCTCAAGAAAGTCCATCTTCCCAGCTCTGGCCTTCCTCTTAGCTCCCTCTTTTCTTAAGCTGGCTCTTGTACTAAACATGTCCCAAGAGGACCTGTGGAGTCAAGGGATACACAGCACTTGGTCTGGGCAAGACCCACCAGACCACAAGTGAGCCCTGAGTAGGGACTGCACTGCCTTCCCCCTTGCAAACTCTACCTACAGCAAATCAAGCAGGGAAAGCAGAAAAGGTTAGTAAAGAATAACATTTTTATTCTTTAAACAAGAAACAAAAAGAGAAATAAATAAATACAGGAGAAGCTTGGGAATAGAAAGAAAGAAAAAAGGAGGCAGAGCAGTCACAGAGCAAGCAGTGCAATATCCATGCATTTGCCTCAGCTCTTGCAAAGCACCTCAGGAGATCAGGGTCCTTCAGTCCTTAAGTGGCTCCAAAAGAAACCTCAGGACAAACTGACAGCCCACACAATTCTTGGTTTCAATCCATCTGTCTCTTAATCACTCAGGACCATGTTTGCAAAGGGACCAAGCTGTGTGGCACCAAGGAGGATCACAAGTGCAGTTTGGATGGATTATCCCATTCCCTCTCTTGCCAACAGAGCAGGAGGCAATGGAGACCCTCCCCTGCTGCAGCTCTGGCTCACTGCACACTCACTGGGAAGAGGGAAACAGCCCATCTGCAGAAGGTGCCTGGGGCTGAACACGTTCCTCTCCATGGAGAGGGAAGAACCATATGGGGATGCAACCTGGAGCTGTGCTGAAAGCAGTGGCAAAATTCCCACTGATATCACCAGCTCAGGATTTCACGTTTTGGACTTCATGTAATCATGACATAAATAAACCCTCTTCCAACAGAATCTGCTCTTCCCTCTGACAAAGTAAGTCTGGGCAGAAAACCTTTATCTTGGGGTTTTAAGATTCACTAAACCCTCTCATTTTTTGGAGAGAGATCAACCCTCCCCAGCAGGTGAGTCACATTTCATTGTGCTGAAACCCACCTTCAAAGAAGCCATCTTCATCCATGTCCCCATAGATGTAAATATATTCTCCAGCAGTCAGTGGAAGCTCTGCCTCAGGATTTTCATTAGGTCCATCAAAAGGATTGTAGCTGAAATATTTACATTAGGAAGACTTAATTTGGAAAGGAACTTCCCCAGCAACATATTTGAGTTGTGAATTTGATAAGCTTTCAGTTCTCTGGGAATCACAGAAAATTTCACAGGCAAAGGTCAAGACTTGAGTTTGCACCTAATAATATTTAACAACAGGGGATTTTCTTAGGAGCAGAATAAGTGTCTTGGGACATCTGAAGGAACGGGGATATGAGGATGAGGAGAGGACTGGAGCATCTCTCTCCTCAGGAAAGGCAGAGAGATCTGGGATTCAGATTCTGGAGAAGAGCTCCAGCATTCTTGAAGCCCCTTTAGATACCCGAAGGGGCGCTGAGGTCTCCTTGGAGCCTTCTCTTCTCCAGGCTGAACAACCTCAGCTCTCCCAGCCTGCAAATCCCACGGAGCAATAAGACACGTGGTCTAATCTAACAATATCCACTCCTACCAGGGTGAATCCCAGAGAAGGGTGGGAAGAAGACAACTATGAGAGAACCTGAGAGCACAAGAACTGCCTCAGTACCTGTATCGAGCTAGGAACACCTGGAGCTTTGCAGGGCCTTGGCTGCCTGGCTCTGGCATGAGAGAGATGCTGTCAACATCCAGCTCTTCCATTTCACTTGCAGTGTCCACCTGAAAACGTTAAAGAGGAAGGATGTGAGTTAAGGAACACTCAGAGGGTTTGAACATCATGTTTGGTGGCCCCTGGGCTAAGAAGCATCTGGAAGAATGAGTTTTTAGGGGATGAAATAGCAATAAGAGGCAACAGCTCCAAGCTGCAGCTTCAGGGGGTTCCAGTCAGACATGAGGAAAAACTCCCTGCCCAGGTGGGTGATGCTGCCTTGGGAAAAGTTCCCACTGAGCTGTGGGATCTCCCTTCTTGAGGAACCTGTAGCCTCAGCTTGGCAAAGCCAGGGCCACACTGATTCAGTGCTGGTGACAGTCCCACTGGAGAGAAACACTGGACCAGAGACTCTGGAGACTTCCTGCACCCTACACACCCATAATTCAATTTATTTATTTCTTGTGCCTCTAAATGTTAGTTGTCCCCGTGTGCAACACAAGCCTGAACAAATGAGACCTCAGAGCTCTGTTACATGTTGAGGTCAGGAGACTTCAGAGCTCTGCCAGATGTTGAGGCCTCCAAGTGCTTTTGCTCAGGGACCTCCCCTCCAGCACCCGTAAATGTTCAGCGTGATGTTTATGTACTTCCACCAACACCAGACAGAACTTTGGTTGAACTGGTAGGGCCACACAGTCCAACCAGCTGGCTCTGCTGACAGTTGTTCAGCCAGTGCTGAACAACAAGTAAAAGAGGCAGAGCAAGCACAAAATCTTCCTGCTCCAGCCTCTCCCTTCCTACTCCTCAGCTACTCCTGGCTTCCTAAGCTGGAGGCTGCACCCTCGAGGCATTTGGTGGCAGAAGCACCTTGGAGAAATCTGCCTCAACCTTCTGATCCTGGTGAAATGTTGGAACTTTTCATCCAGTGGCAAAGAGTTGTGTAACACACCCCTACTTCTCGAGGTAATGCAGCCCTTGGGTTTGCTTGAAATGGTTCCAGTGAACCAACTCCAGCTGCCTTTTTAAAGCAGACCTCAAAGGTAAATGTGTTTTTGATGAAGACCCATTGCAGGCACCACAGTACAAAGTGTTTTTTCTAGTACATGAAGCACCAAAGTTAATCTCTGAAAGAGCCCAGAGCAGCTTTTCAAGGTGCACTCCTTGTACAGCAACCCTGCCCCATGTCCTGGGGTAACACCCCCAGGTACAGCCAGACGGAGCAGCTTTTGGCAGTCTGGATTGTTCCCATAATTATGTGTTGTTGAAGACAAACGCTCCACGCACTTTTCCCAGGACCCCCACACTGATCTCTGTTAGGCATTTATCTCTCCAGGGAGGCAGGGTGGCTTCCAAACTGTCTCTGGATCTTTTTCCCACTACAGAATTCCTCCCCAGGTCTGTGAACGTGACACTTCCTAGATCTCCTACACCGTGGTGGGCACTGCCTCCCAAGCAAGACCTTGAAGGTTTTAGTGCTCTCAGGAATGCATTTATTCCCCTCTGGCTGGAAGCACAGACCACAGAGAGGACTCCCACACTGACCTCCGGAGTTGGGCAGGATTTGGGGCTGTTCTGCATGGACTCTGACTTGGAAGAGCTGGACTGAGATTCCACTTTCTTGGCTTGTTTCTGAGAACTGCTGGGAGCAGCTGGGGAGCCCCCAGGGGTGTCAGGCACCCGCTGAGGCACCTCCAGCTCAGCAGTGCCTTCATTGTGAACCTTCTGAGGGCCCTGGTGAGTGAGCAGTCCAGGAACAGTGGATTCTGCAATAAAATCAGCTCTCCATTAGTTAGAGCCACATTGATCAGCAATGAGCATCACAAGTCTCTTACAAACGTGACTCGTTTAACACTCTGGACACTTTGGCCAGAGAAATGCCAAGTTCTCCTCATGACTACAAAACAAACCAAAAGTGCAGAGAGAGCGAAATGTAACACAAACATCAAAACACTCACAGGCATGTCCAGCACTTACCCTTCTCCCAGTGGGGCTGTGGGGTGGAGCTGCACAGAGCAAGGGGAAGCTCTGAAGTCACCAGAGTGGAGGTGAGAAGGTCGATCTTTCCCGTTTGAAGCCGGAACTGTTGGAGTTCCTGAGACAGGAGGCTGAACTGCTCAGTTTGGCTGCGACACTGATCTTCCAGATCTTTCACCCTGGCCTGACAGGAGAGACAGGAGATGAGGCCCAAACGCCCAGCCAAACCACCAGGGAAGCTCCAGCCAGCATCTGCCTTTGCTGCATATCTTTCCAGTGGGTCCCAGACTCCAAAGGATGGCTTTAAATGCCCTGCCCAGGAATGGGAATTGGGAACTGGCAGCTCCACACCTGCAGTATCCTTGAAAACCTGAGGCTCCTCATCTGTGGGGAAACTGACTGCAAGCTCCCTGAAAAACTGGGTTTGAACTTCAATATCCTATCCCAGCCCTGCACAAGACCAGATGAGGCAAGTCAAAGAGAAGTAAGTCTTGAAGAGAAAAAGACTGGAGCATCACATCTCCAAAAGGAATTGCTCTCCCAGTGTTCTATCTTGCCCATACTTCCAGAGGCTCCAGCAAGCTCCCAAAACCTTACCCTGGCCTCCCCAGCATTCTGGCCAGGACTCCTGATTGTCCCTCCAGATCTTGGCTCCTCCAGATGCTGAGAATGGCAGAGATCACCTTGGCCCCTGTTGCAGAGCATTCCTTTGATGTGGGAAGCCCACACTCTGTTCCACCAGGTCTCACAGGGATGATTTGCTCCAGGAAAATTCACCCTGAGGCCCAGAAACTACAACTCAGCAAGATGAGATGCAGAGGAGCCTTGGGGAAATCTATGGAGAGGGAAGGACACATTCCTACCAGAGAACCAGTTGTATCTTCATTTATTTTCTTCCTATTATCTCTAGAACTTTCCCATATAAACTGTTGCTGAGTCCTGGCTGTCCTTCCACATCCCCACATTCTCCCAGGCTGTAGGCAGAACAATTTCCAGGAGATTCCAACTGTTCTTTCCCTCCTCTCACTCTTTTTTGTAGATAAGGATGCTCCAAAACAGAACTGCACTGCTCTCCTCGAAATTTTCCATTTTACAAAATGTGTTTGAAGTGTTTTTCTCTCCTTCCAACTCAAAGAAATAAATGATGCCTTGAAATATTACGTGAGACAGAAAGCCTAGTTTTTCAGGCAGCTCTAAAAATAACAGCTGACCTGGAAAAAGCTTTCTGTGTGGTCTCAGAGTATCACCAAACCTTTGGAGCTGCTCCCCAACAACTTCTGAGGGTGCATGAAGTTTTAGTTCACTGTGGCACACCTGGTTTAGACCTGTCAGTTTCTCTCTTGTTTCCCCTTCACGACTCACTAGGTGCTCTCAGGCTTTAAGGAGAGAAGTCTCTGAGCAGGAATCAGATGCCATGAGTAACTTCCAGAAGTGTTTGTGTTCTCCACCTGCTCAGAAGCAACTCCCTGTTTACTAAATCCCCTTGCAGAGGATTCCTCTGCCATGCTGAGTGTTTGGAGTTACTTACAGTTTACATTTTTCACAGAAATGCTACTCCCTTATGTGTTAAATCTTAATGGAGAAAAGAAACCATGAACAGTAAGAAGAGTTGCACTGGATCAAAGCAGGGCTTCCTTAATTCCTACATCCAGCCCCAATCCCACCCTGGGACACAGCCTGTGACAAGAGACCAGAGACAGATTTCCACTGCAGGACCAGAGAGGGAATTCCTGCCTTCTCTGGAGCCATGAACCAGCAGATGCATCTGGATATTGTGTTAAACAGCATCATAATAGTACTTTGTCCTGTAAATTTATTAATCACACTTTAAATCCATTTATAGCGGTGGCCAAGCCAACAGCCTGGATAATTCACAGTTTAATTCCAAGATCCCTAATTAGTCAGGTGTCTGTTAGAGCTGTTATTCAAAACAACACACAAAACATCCCTTGAGTACTCCTGTCACATCACACACAGCGTGTGCTTCTAGCAGGCTGCTTGCAGGGCTCACACACAGCTGGGAAGAGCAGGTTTCCAGGGAGTGCTGGGAGCAAGGGGGATAAGGAAGGGGGAATAAAGAAGGACATGGCCAGGAGCTTCAGGGAACCAGCAGGAATCAAGCCTCAAACACAGAAAAGACAGGGAACTTCTGTGTCTGTGCCCAGCCCAAAATGGGGAGAAGGAAGAGCCTCCACAACTGGGACTGAGCAGTGGGATCTTTAGAAGAGGCTGCAAGAGCTTGGTGGGGTCCAGAGCTTGGTTTAACCACAAACTTGAGGGTTTCCACACCCAGCCACCACCAGCTCAGCCCTGTCCTCTGAGACACTCTCCTTCCTGGCTGCTATATCCCACTTCTGCAGATGATGCTCTCCCTCCACACGTCCCTTGCCACCTTTCTCTCTATCTTCTGCTCTGTTTTTGAGATGAGAGAACCCTCATTTTACTCTACAGCTGTGCAGGCCAAATTCCTGCTCAAAGCAGGGCTGATGCCAAAAGGGTTGGAGGAACATCCATAACTCCACACTGATGTGGGTGCAACTTCTGCAGGATGTGGACATACCCTAACAATGTCCCTTTCTAAAATTCACAGCTTGCTTTTTAGACCAGAATCGTGGCTGATATTCTTCCTCAAAGTTCCCCCACCTCCAACCTTGCATTCCCTGCTCCAACAGGGAATTCCAATGTTTAGTCACAGCTGCTTCTCCTTCACACAGTGCCTTCACACAGTCAGTGCTAGCTGGGATTTAGTGTCCCAGTTACTCCTGAGATCCTCTGTCAGATCTGAGGGTGTTAAAGCAGTTTTCTATCAGCTTCCATAAAAGCCTTTTTCCCACATTACCTGTGAACAGGCCTGCTAGCACAGCTCTCAGACTGGAATTCCATTAGTTCCTGCCTCTTTTGGGAAAACTATTACTCACAATCCCTGCTTCCCATCTCTCATTCAATTACAAAGCCAGCAGGGTCTGTTTTCTTCTCCACAACCCTCATTTTCAATGGTGTCACCACTGTTTTTGGGTTTTGAAGGAAACACTTCACTCCAAGTAGGTCTCCAAAGACATTTAAATGCACCTGACACGTGGAAAAGGAACACAGCTGGGCAATTCTAAAAACCTGGAAGTGCCAAAAAAAAATCAGCTCCTAATTCTAATTGCTCAGGAAAGCAAAGCATTTAAAGAGAAAAGCAGCTGCTCCATCAGACTCCTAGTGGCAACTCCTTTAAGCACATTTCTTTCCTGGCAGTGACACTCTTGCAATCTTTTCCAGAGTATAGTTAAAACAAGAATATCAAGCAGCTGTCAAAAGTCAGGACAGAGGGGAGAAGGTCCTGTTTGACAGGATTATAGCAGTACCTGCATGCAATCCAAGGTACTCTGGGAGCAAGAAGAAAAGCAGAAAGAGATGTCAAACCACATCAGCAGTTACAGCACCCACACTCCAGACACACCCCAACCCTCAGCCAATGGGATTGTTTTCTCACCAACAGAAAGCCTCTGCCTGGTTCCACACTGGGACTCCCACCTCGTTCTTAGCAAAAAAAAAGGCCAAATCCCACATCCAAAGTGCATGAATAAGATGATGAGGCACTTTTTGAGGGCCTCCAAATCATCCCTGACTGTGCTTTGAGTGTCAGCGCTAAATTTCAACAGACTGCACTCAGACTTCATTAATGTCACCCCCAAAGGCAATCCAAGCACACCTAAAGATGCAAACATGTAGCACAGGCACCCCAAGGCCCCGAATCCTGCCCTACACTGATGTTCTGGGATTACCATGATTATAATTAAGTAATTTGACTGACTGCTGCTCCACATTAAATTAGCTTTTAATGACAGTTTCTCTTTCTTTGGGCTACTTTATAAAATTCAAGGCCAAGTTGGAGCAACCTGGGCTAGTGGAAGGTGTCCCTTCCTAGGGGGTTGGAATGAGATGGGCTTTAAGGTCCCTTCCAGTCCAAACCATTCCATGATTCTGTGATTTTATGATCTCTGTACCAGCAACATGAAAGCAAGAACATGCAGCTGGATGAGGCAGAAGAACAACACCAGCCCCTCAGACACACAACACAGGTCTAGTTTACACCTAAGTAGGTTCTCCAATCCTTCAATGAGTTAGTTCAGAAAATGTTTGACAAGCATCATAGAATCAAACCACAGAACGGGCTGGAGCCTTAAAGACCATCTCATTCCACCAAGGGACACCTTCCACCAGCCCAGGTTGCTCCAACCTGGCCTTGAAGCAGAACCACATCAAAGCTCCTTTGCCCTCAAGGCTGCTCAGAATCCAGCTAAACACCAGAGCAGCTCCTTTAGCAGCTGATGCCATCCCTGCAGCCAAAAGCAGATGTCCCTAAAGGATGTGGCAAGGGGACAACACATAATGTCACCTCCTCACCATATTCACCCAGCCCATTCAGCAGAGCTCCAGCACTCTTGGGCTCTACAGCTCAGACACAGGCCAGGCCCCCTCCAAAGCTGAAGCTCTTTGCAGCCATGGAGCAACCTCCTCCATCAATTCCCATGTCAATCAACAGCCCTGGACAACCAGAGCTGCACAGGGAGCTCCGCCTGTCACTCTGACTGTGTCAGCACTGCAGCCTGAGATCTCCCTGTGTCTGGGGGCACAGTGAGGCCTTCTGCTCATCTCAGCTGTTTTACTGCCCAGCAAACCTCTGAGGGAGCAGAAGCTGCTCCACTTGTCACCAGAGCCACCACAACCCAACCCTCTGGCAGTCACCAAATGGCCACATCAAGTTCCAGGGTTGGGTGCTTTGGCTTTGCAGGAATCCACAGCCAAGGTTTTCTCCCAAGTCACCCTGAGAGACACTGAGTTAATGCAAACCAAACCCCAAGCAGTGTCCAGCCTCTCTGTCAGGCTGCACCAGCACACTGCTGGTGTGCTCAGTGTGGGTGGGAGAGCAACTGGGAGCTGTCTCAAGCTTCATCACTCAGGCAAAGGCCACACTTCTCCTGGTTTTCCCTAATAAAGAGCCCAGAGCTCATACACACAAGAGAAATTCCAAGCCCCACGGACACAAGTATTCTTCCTCCCTTCACATGATCCTGGAAAATGGAGAAGGCAGATGCAGCTACTTAATGCACCCCTGAAAGATTTATTGGGCACAGTCTGACTGAAGAAACCTCTGTGAGGACTGAGCAGGCCAGGATTTAATCGCTCAGAGCTCTGAACCCAGACACTACTCTGCCAGCACAGCTGGTTCTTGTTCTCAGCAGTGACACGTTGCATCCCATCAAGACATTACAACATTTTGCTCAAGAACCAACAAAATCCATCAAGAAAATTAATATTAAGAACAAAAAGTACCAAATCTGCAAGCACTACTCCCTCTTGTTTCCCTCTGTTTTACCTCTAGAAGCTGTACTGCTCCTTCATGTTCCCTTCTGGCCTCTGCCTGTGCCTAAGGAGAAATAAGAAAGGGAGGAAATAAGAAAGGAGCCCACCTGAGTTCACTTCTGTCATCCCACCTTCATAGTCCATTATAGGCTGGAGCAGCAGGAGCAGCTGAGGGAGCTGGGGGGGCTCAGCCTGGAGAAAAGGAGGCTCAGGGCGGACCTTCTGGCTCTGCAACTCCCTGACAGGAGGGGGGAGCCGGGGGGGGTCGGGCTCTGCTCCCAGGGAACAGGGACAGGAGGGGAGGGAATGGCCTCAGGCTGGGCCAGGGGAAGCTTAGGTTGGATATTGGGAACATTTCTTCACTGAAAGGCTGGTCAGGCCCTGGCACAGATGCCCAGGGAGGTGTTGGAATCCCCATCCCTGGAGGGGTTTAACAGACATGTGGATGTGGCACTTGGGGACATTGAACAGTTGGACTCCATGACCTTAGAGGGCTTTTCCAACCTAAATGATTCCATGATTCTCTGATTTAAAGACTGAAAAGCATCTCAAGGCTTCATGCAAACAGCAGTGAGGGGTCAGAACTGACACCCACGAGCATAACCCTTCACTTTGGTTTAACCCTTCTCCACACATCCAAGGAAACAAGGGGGTGGAGCCTACTGTTTTCCAGGGATTCTGAGGGTGGAATGTCCACGTGGCAACAGAGCACACACCTGCTGCAAGCGCCGCACCTCCTCTTGCTTCTCCTGCAGGACTAGCAGCGCTTCCTTGTGCTCCACTTCCAGCTGCTGCCTCCGCTCGGCCACATTTCTCATGTGCTGCAGGAGGGGGCACAGACAGGGACCCTGCTGAGAGCCTGCCCTCTGTGCCACCAGCAGCCCTGAGCCAGACACAGCCCCTGTTCCATGTCCTCATGGCACAGAGGGCAAAGTAAGAAACCCTCACCACTCGCCAGAGCAACACAAAGAAAAGCATCAAAGCGACCGCCAACTTATTTCCCTTCCCGCCCAAAACCCCGAAGAAGCTTTTCCAAATCCCTTCTATCCACTTTGGAAAGCCAAAAGGGCAAAAGCAAAGAGGCAAAAGCAGCAGTGGCTGCGTGGCTCCTACTGACCTTCAGCACCTGCTCTAGATTCTCCAGCTTGGTTTGGAGTCCTTGGTTCGTCTGAATCACTGAATCCCGTTCCTTAGTCACCAAAACAACCTGCAGTTTCAGGTCAGCATTCTCAGATTCAACCTGAGAGAGAAGGATTTTCAGCTTTAGCACCAGCAGCCAGAGGTGCTCCTTGGAGAAATAATTGAGGGCAATTTATTTCTGGGCCTCAGTAAGGTTGATCTGCAGAGCTGCTTTTTACTGGCAATGAGACTAAAATCATGAAGCTCTGCTTTTCACTTAAAACTAATAAATCAGCGTTTGTGGCAGGCCTCAGTGTGTAACACTTTATTTGCACACACTCTTTGTCTCACTAGATCCATTTACAAGGAGGAAGGGACTGGGAGAGGAACAAGGCCAAAGTTGTACAAGCATTTTTAATCCTACATGGTGGAACTGAACACAGAGAACAGGACAGAAAATTCAGCTGCCTGCAGAAATAATCTTTCCCTTCTTCTCTTACTACAGGGAATTCCAGCCACGTATTTTGGTTCCAGGGGGCACCATGGCCTGATAACTGCTAGCAATGCAGATTACAAAGACAAACATTTCCATTTCCAACAGTTATGAAACAGTTCTTTAATATTAAATATTAATATAAGCCTTATATGTGGTGGCAAATACATAAGTGACCAGCTCCTGTGCCTCACATTTGTCCAGAGGAGGGGCTGGGAACAGAAACAGCACAAACCCATTTCTCAGCTGGCAGTTTGAAAGCCTGGCACCCCAGCAAGTTCTCCACAGCAGATTTTTGCAGGAGCCAACGCTCCACCTGACCAAGGTGCTGCTTTTTACCTGTCCTGCCCATCCAGCCCTCTCGTTCAGCTGCAAGTTCTCTTCGGCCAGTCGTGCATTTTCACTCTGTACCTCCTGCAGCTGGATCTCCTGCCCAGGAAAAGTGGGAATTACTACACCAAGGCCCTCAAAGTAACTCGCCCAAGTTATTCTGCAGAGCAGCTCCTCTGCTCCTGTATCCTGAAGGTGCAGGATGCTGGTGGGATGCTGCTGACGGGTGGGAGGCACTGCTTGAGCAGCCCCCAGACCGTGGGGCTGGAACTGGATGACCTTTAAGGTCCCTTCCAACCCAAACCATGATCTCTCAAGTTTTCCTCCTTTATTTAACCTCAAAGCTCAGCATCAGAAAGAGATTTCCTTGTCTATTCCCAGCTCCAGTGTGACAATATTTACATGCTGCTGTACCTGAACTCCACCTCCACCCACAGCAATCCAAGGTTAGAGAACAGAGTCTTCCTGAGAAATGTCAGTGAAGGAAGGAAAATTACTTGGAAGAACGATGCCAAAGAGAGTTTTAGACTGCAAATTCCAGGGTTTTAAATGGCTGAAAAGCAGGATTCAGTCTGGAGGTAAGAACATGAGCCAGCTATCCCTGAGTTAGGGCATGCTGAGCACAGTGGGCACATGGAGGGACACTGAATTTGTCAGGTCAGCCCACCTGCAACAACTTGGTAGAGCAGAAGAGTTTAATTGTTGCATAATCACACACACACACTTCCCCTTTCCAATAGTCCCCATATTTTCTGGCTATTCCAGGAGCTAATTCCCTGTGCACACTCCAAGGTGAGTTGGTCCCTTCCTGACCATCAAAAGCGACTCTCTACCAGCAAACAAAGACTAATTTATTCCTTAAACATCCCAGGGACATCAAACATCTATTCAGAAGGTCAGCACCCTTGGGGGAAACTACACATTGTCCGTCCCTGATGCCACTCAGCAAACCAGGAACAGAAGGCACAAATCCAGATGCTGCTCTGACCCACAGAACCTCCCTGGAATTAAACAGAGGCAAGACTTCAACCAACAAACAAGAAACATAAGAAAAATCACTGTGGGTTTGTGCGATTACCATCCTGAGATGCAGAAATCTCTCCAAACTTGTCTGGAGGGCCTGTGAAAGTGGTAGTTATTATCTCCTCAAACTAGCAAGTGCCATGGAGTTTCATCCAGGGATTTCTGTAGCTGTACTCAGCCCACAGGGAGCTGAAAGTCTAAATAAACAATCCCAGCCTCAAGGGATTTGACACCAAAATTTGTGACACTGTTCAAATAAACAGCAAAAAGGTGGTTCCTCATTAAGGTAAGCTGAAGAGAATCCAAGCTCCTCTTCTCCCATTATGCTCAAAGACAGCAGGAAACAAGAGCACTTACCAGTTCTTTGCATCTTTTATGCTTTTTCCTCACTTCATGCTCAAGGTTTTCACATTTTTTGCGCTTTTTCTTGAGTTCAACTTCCTGCAGGCAACAAGCAGAAGCAGATCAGCAAGTCCCCACTCGCACAATGCATGAAAAGTTCAAGCCCAGCCTCTCAGCCCCAGCGCTGTATTAGCCAATTTAGTTTTCTTATAAAAATCTCTTCGTGACAAACTTAAGCAATGTAAAAACCAAGGGAGATGTTTTTTGAAAGGTAGGAAAACCAAAAAAAAAAAAAACTTTTGAAGTGAAACAACTGTTTCTCCCTTTCCTGAGCCTTTAATCTTCTGGAAACAGTTCTGTTTCCCACTTGCACAGATTGTTCCTAGGATGGAGACAGGGATGTGGGGGACAAAAAGACAGAGCTGTGCAGAATTTTCATCTTTAAACACCAGCTGTGCTATTTTAGCTCCTGTTCTAATCCAGATGACACTTAACAGAGCACAGATACCCCCTGCTTAGGTAGCTTTACCTGCAGCCACTCCCTGCTCCTCTTGGCTCCTCAGAGCTGCTAAACCTCCCCTGATCAGCTGCCCTGATTTGCTGGAATAACTCACAAGGGACATATTCCTCATCCACATCTGCCCCCAGTTCACACAAGGCGAAACCCAACACTGCACAGAAGCCACTGGCATGTTTCCCTCTCATTTTGGTGTGATATATCCCTCCGCCAGTCCCGCACCACTCTCCTGTGTTTTCGCACCAATTCCCAGGGCTTCCCACTTTTGCAGAGCAGCTGCACCTAAAAAGATCTCAGTCCCCAAAATTTCTGCCTGGATTGCAGGGATGAAAGCCCCAAGAAAAAAGAAAAAGTGTAGCATTTTTCTTCCCCCAAACCCAGATCCCAACTCACCAGCTGCTGGATGTGTTTGCTGCTCTCTTGGCCTGTCACTGCATTTTTGGGAGGGAAATTTTCGTGTCCTTCAGAGGCAGGTCCCAGTGGCTGCACAGCTGGTTCCACCTGGCAAGCAGAAGAGATGCCAGGGAATTCAGGAACAGCCAGGACTGCAAAGCACACCAGTATGAGACTCCTGATCTCCAAGCTGCACCACTGGGCATGGGGAAAGCTGGGCTGTGCCACCCCAGACCCTGCTGGGAGGCTCCTGGAGCCCAGTGCCAACCAGTCCAGCTCGACTAAACCACCACCCCCATGCAAGGGTGGCCTCTAGGAAGTTCTCAGATCCCAGTTCCCACTTGTGCCTCATCTCATAATTCCATGAGAGGCAGCAGCAAGGCCTTTCATGGCCCAGAGATGGTCAGGAGGGAGGACAGCCCCCAAAAGGCAGGACTTAGGGAATGTGCCAGAATCTAAAGGCAGGGAAGAGCAGACACTACCAAGAAATGGAATGTTGCACCTCAGCTGGCAGCAGGGCCATGGTTTATGTGCCACCACCAAAGCAGATGAAAGGAAACAATTTTCTGCACGTATTTGTACAAAAGTTTCTAACAAAATGGCTTTTCATTTGGGCTACAGACAAGCAAACCTTTAATCCTCTGAATTTTCACTCTCAACTCATATTTGACTTGACATTGTCTATCCAGGGGAATCCCTGACAGCAGAGAAGGCCAGAGACACACAGAAGAAAGAGGGCTTTGCTAATGCTTGAAACATTCAATTTGTTTTTGCTAAACAGACTTTAGGGACAGATCTTTAAGATCATCAAAACCAAGCAGCAGGATTTTGTGACTCCACCTCAGCCTTCACCCTCAGATGCGGAATTCCTCATTTCACTCTGACAGGAACTGCAGGGCCAGGTGGAAATCAAGGTATGGGAGGGTCATTCAGGGAAGGCAAGGGCAGGACAGAGGGGGAAAAAAGGGTCTGGTCATCCCTTTTTACCGTGCAGGAATTTGGGGGGCACTGGGGCAGAGTCTGTGAGAAGAGAGCAAAGGGTCTCTCTCCAAATGAACTCTCTGGAAGAACAGCTGTGGAAGCCAACAAAATACAGAGTAATCACCAAAATCAGGTAATATTCACCCAAGAGACTAAAGAAACCCCTTTGGCATGAACTGAATCTCTCACTTCAGCAGGAACAGAATCAATACATGCAGAGTGTCACTTCTCCAACACTGCCTTAATATAAAATAACTGGAAGGTGGCAAGTTTTAAGAGTATCCCAGTGGACAAATTTGGAAAGACAAACCAGAACCCCTGACACGTGTTCTAGGCAAACTGATAGAAATTACAACAAAGATCAAGCAGATGCTTAAAAAAATATATTGAGGAGGGGGGGAAAAAAAAAACACATTCACAAATCTATAAAGAACTTTTTCAAGGTGTCAGCAAGGAAAGGGGTGAGGGAGATCCAGCAGGAACCTGCTGGGGTGCTCAGAACACTTTCAGCTGCAGTGCAGACCCAGAGCCACGACAGGGAGAGGGGAAGGTTTTTCTCTTGGTTAAATATCCAATAAAAAGGAGAGGACCGAAAAAGAGGGAGCAGGAATTGAGACAAACAGCGACGAGGGCCTCGTGACACTGAGAGATTAGAGAGACAAGTGATGGTTTAATAGAGCCCCAGTGCTCTGACAAAAAGGCAAAGAGATCTGTTGGGAAAGGGAGAGAAAACTTCATTATGCCACGGGATAAATCAGTGCCAGAGCCCGGGATGGGGCTGCAGGTTGTTCCCCCAGCACAGAACCAAGTGAAAAAAGGCATAAAGGAAGGAGACAAAAATGGTAACGCTGAATAATGAAAAGGGCTGGGAAGAAGAGATAAAAAAAGGCAGCTGAAGGAGAAGGGGGTGATAAATCCGAGGAATGGACATTGAACAGACAAGAAGGCAGAGCAGGGGGGGAAACGTGCCCGGGGAATGCGGGATTCGGGCACTGGGAACGAGGGGGAGGGAGCAGGAGAACCCCAGGGAGCAGAACCCTGGGAATAGAACCCCAGGGAGCAGAACCTTGGGAATAGAACCCCAGGGAGCAGAACCCTGGGAATAGAACCCCAGGGAGCACAACCTTGGGAACAGAACCCCAGGGAGCAGAACCCTGGGAATAGAACCCCAGGGAGCACAACCCTGGGAACAGAACCTCCTGGAGCAGAACCATCCCGGTGCTGAACCCCTGGAGCAGAATTCCCCAGAGCAGAACGCCCTGGGAGCAGAACCCTGGGAAAAGGATTCCAGGGAGCAGAACCCCAGGAGCAGAACCCTGGGAACAGAATTCCCAGGAGGAAAATCATCCCGGTGCTGAACCCCACAGAGATGCTCCCAGGGCTGGAGCCCCTCTGCTCTGGGGACAGGCTGGGAGGTTCACCTGGGGGGGTTCCCCTGGAGAAGGGAAGGCTCCAGGGAGAGCTCAGAGCCCCTTCCAG
>JAWWEU010000050.1:10845102-10864089 GCA_035583155.1 Acropternis orthonyx | reverse complement strand
TCCCATCAACTCCCAATCCAAGTGGTCATTCCTATCCATTCCCAACCCAAGGGGTCACTCCTATCCATTCCCAACCCAAGGGGTCAGTCCCAACCCAAGGGGTCACTCCTGTCCATTCCCAACACAGGGGGTCAATCCTATCCATTCCCATCCCAAGGAGTCATTCCGATCCACTCTCAATCCAAAACCAGCAGCTTTTGAAGGAAACCAGTACAATGTGGCTCTCACAAAACTGGGGAGGGGATGTCACCAGCTTGTTTCATTCGTCAAAGGTTTCCAGATTTCAGCAAGCTGAAGAAACACGTACCTGCACGTCCGTAAGTACAAAAAACCTGCCTTTACAAAGCTGCTGCTGGAGGAGACATTGCTCATTCCCCTGGAAAGCTCTTAAGCCACTGAATTCAAAGCATAATTGGTATCCAGGGCAAATTTAATCTGTTTCCCCTGTTCGCTTCTTATTTGCCCTAAAAATAGCGTGTGCTTTATAAATACAGTTGGAGGAGAAAACCATGGTTACCCTCATGCTGCTGGGGGGAAACTGAGGCAGCATTAATGAGAAGTGATTAGAGATTCAAGAAGTGAGCAGCTGAGCCTCCTCTGTGCCAGCCCCCTGCTCAGGCCATCAGGGTAGTAGCTCTTTAAGCAAAATTGGCCCTGGATAAAATCTCCCTTCCCCCACCAAAAAAAAAATAAAAAAAAGGCAGCTATTCCCAACAGACAGCTTCCAGAGCCTGAAGGAACAAAGGAGGGGGGGAAAAGCTCAGTCCTCCCTCAGTTTCTATTATACCAGTCCCCTGCAGCTGCCTCAATGCTCCCCCTCCCCTTCCCGTGCTTCCAAGAATCCATCCTGCAAGAATCTGCAGCCTGGATTTAGCTGGAGCTGGGCTTTGGTTG
This sequence comes from Acropternis orthonyx, assembly GCA_035583155.1. Taxonomy (NCBI): domain Eukaryota; kingdom Metazoa; phylum Chordata; class Aves; order Passeriformes; family Rhinocryptidae; genus Acropternis; species Acropternis orthonyx. Next base: position 10,863,195 of record JAWWEU010000050.1, on the reverse strand, counting down.
GAAACCACTCACCGGAGTGTGATCTCAGGAAATTATTTTATCCCAGCCTAAGAGCCCTGGCTTTGCAAAACAAGGCCAGTGTGTGTCCTGCCACTGGCAGGGAACTGAGTGGATCCATTTCACAGCTACTGAAAAATTAGTGCTGATTTAAATACCCTGATTTGGTTACAAACTCTGAGCGGGCACATCATATCTCTGCATAAAACCCCCTTCATTGGCGTAATGCATTTTCCATGCTGCAGACAGATTAGGGGAATTTGGAATTTTAACTAGCTGGAAATTAAAATTTAATGAGAGGCTCGTTTGGAAGAAAAATGGGAAAAAACAAGATCAGAAGGAACGATCTCCTCTCTTGTTCTCTTTTCTATGGATTCCTTGCTCGTGCATCCATGTCCCCCAGTGACAGGGACAGTCACATCTTTGGGGACAGGGCTGTCACCCAAGTAGGCAGTGGCTGAATTTGTCACCCCTGGGGGTTGCACCCATGTGTATTTCCTTGGCCACTCATGAACCCTGCTCACCTGCTTTTGTCACATTCCTCTACAATCTGTCACTCCCCTGTCCCTGGCAGGTTCAAGTTTCCCAGCACGCTCTGCTCGGAAAATCAGAGTGCTTTGGAAAGGGTCTGTTCCCCTTCCCATGGGGGGCGTGAGGTGAGAAATCAAGGGGTGGGAAGGAAATGTCTTGCTGGCACTGTAGAGCACGTTCAGATCTGGGTGAGTTTGCCCTGTGGTTTAATGCCAGGAGGGATCAATGGAGCAGATCCGTACAAATGCCAAATACAGCCAATTGTTCTTATCCTGGCTAGAGATCTATGTTAGGGAAAGGCTGAGAATCCACCTCCAAACCTGTAGTTAAAATGAACATATGGGGAGCTCAGGGACAAAAATAAAGCTGCTTTCAGCAAGGAAATATTTGTCACCTAAATATCATGTAAGTAGGGCAGGTAGAAATGCAAGTGTTCACTGAGCTCAGGGATGTAGGGTGGCACTTGGCCACTTTTGCATTTAGCAGAACAGGGGGGAAACCAACGTGAGCCCAAGTGTTCCTGAGCTTCTCAGGAGGGACTGAACTGACCCAAACTGAACAACAGATGTACCCAAAACTTCAGCTGAGTGGGAAGCATCTCCCCCAGCTTCAGCTGCTGAGGGGAACAGAGGGCAGCAGTTCAGGTGCACACATAGCTGATGGTTTCATGAACACCCAGCCCTGGCTGGTGCTTTGTAGCCTTCATCACAGTCATCCCACCGTCCTCCGAGTTCTCACCAGTCTCGGGGTGGCTGCGAGTGCTCAGAAAGCTGCAGCTCAAGACGTGGGATTTAGGCTGGTTCTTGGGAATGTGCAGGTTGGCTTCTCAAAGAATTGCTTTAAAAGGAAGCCCTGCTTCTACATCTTGCTTGAAACTCAGCCCTGTGAAAAATCACCCTCCATCTGTGGCTTCTCGGGGGTTTCCAGGGGAAGAGTTTTAGTTGCTGCTGAAAATGAATTCACAGAGGGACAACTGGGGTGTCCCCACACACACTGTTCAGAGGGGTCTGCACACTGTCTCTGCCACACACTCCCCCAGTGTCCCCGTCCAACTCACACATCAAATCCCCTCTGGGGATTAATTGCCCTCACACCCCTTCCTGGAGCCTGGTTTCCATCACTGCTGTTGCACTGCTTGTCCCAGCCCCCGAGTGATGACCCGGAAAGTGTCTCACCTTCCCTGCCAGGAGTTTAGCCTGCAGCTCCCGGCATTCCTGCTGCAGAGCTTCAATCTGCTTGTCTTTTGCCAGCAGGGCACTGGCTTGCTCTGTCAGGTCCTTGGCACGCTGGCGGGCAAATGCTTTCTTACACAGCTCCAGGCTGGAGCCCTTCAGAGGCACCGGGGCAGTTACCTACACCAGAGAGCAGGGAGGGACAAAGCCAGCTGTGCTGGTGGTCCTTACAACCACCCCACCACCCCTTGGTGTTCAATAACCACCACCAGTCACACTGTGGTGTTCATCAACCACCACCCCACCACCCCTTGGTGTTCAATAACCATCAATCACCTCTTGGTGGTCCTTAACCACCCCTCCATCACCCCTTGGTGCTCAATCACCACCACCAATCACTCCCTGGTGTTCAATAACAACCACCAATCACCCCTTGATGTTCAACAACCACCATCAATCACTCCCTGGTGTTCAATCACCACCACCCCACCATCCCTTGGTGTTCAATAACAACCACCAATCACCCCTTGGTGTTCAATAACCATCAGCAATCGTCCCTTGGTGTTCATTCACCACCACCTCTTGGTGTTCAATAACCACTATCAGTCACCCCTTGGTGTTCAATCACCATCACCCCATGACCCTAAGCAGACACACAAGTAGAGGAGCAGGACAGACCTATGGAAAAGTGAAAGAAGAAGGGCTGGATGGAGAAGTGGGCCAGAGAAGAGGTGGGAAGGAGAAGGTGCTCAGCAGGTGAGGCCAGTGGGTACAGCCAAAACAGGGTCTGCAGGCAGGGCAACAGTGTGGGGAGAAGAGAGAAAAAAACAGGATGAAGGCAGAAAAGCAGGAGAAGGCAGCAGAGAAGAGGAGGGGAGGATGGCAGGAAAGGTGAGCATGGGATAAGGGATAGAGGTGGCCAAACCAGGAAGAGAAATGAAGCATCTGTGGGTTTCTAGGCAGCAGGAAAGAGCTTCAACAGGGTTGGGTGGAGGAGAGAGGGAAAGGGAGAACCGGGAGAGATCCCTGCAAGGGCCAGCACAGCCAGGGGAGGACTGGGAGGTGTTCAGCAGAAGCAGCAGGTCAGATTGACTCCTGTGAGGGAGGAAAGAGCAGGGGTGGGGATGACAGTGCTTCAGGGGGAGCAGGGCAGGCAGGGCCAGGCAGCTGGCTGGGCACAGGCTCTGTGTGCCCAGCAGGAGCTGAGCCTGCCTGGCACAGTGTCCCTGGGATTCTGGGGTGGGCTCTCCCACTGGGTACCAGCACCACAGAGCTGGATGAAGGAGCAGCTCATACCCTCCTGCTCATCCCAACCCTGTGGGCAGAGGACACATCCAGGCCCTGGGTTTATCCAACCCCAGCTGTTTTCATCTGCACAAGACCTGACAATCTGGGGAAGGGGAACTCTGCCCTGCCTGATCAGGAGCACGACATCCTCTGTGTAAACTTTCCCTCCCCAGCTCTTCCCGAGCATCTCAGCCACGTGCAGAAGCTCCGTGGCCCTGGCTCTGAGAGACCTGTGTCCTAAAGGCAACCCCTGGCAGATGAACCCCAGCTCCTCAGGGCTCCCTCTCTGCTCCTGCCTCCAGGCCACCCTCCACCAGCCTCAGCCATCCAAGCACTTGGACACCCAGGCCAGCAAATCAGTTCTCCCAGGACTGTCATTTTGCCAGCACCCCAAAGTTTCCCTGGGGAAACAAATAAACCACTGTAGGCACTGGAGGGTCTGCACAGCAGTTGGGTGTATGTCAAATGATTTCTCTTAACACTGTATTTGACAAGTCCATCTGTTGCCCTGCAAGTACCAAAACCCCGTGACAGACGGGCAGCCTGGGGACAGAGAGGGCGGCAGAGCCAGGAAAAACCCTCTACCTTCTCTCCAGCACAGCTTTCACTTCCTCCTTTCTATCCTAAAGGGCTCGAATTCCCCGTCAACTGTCCCTGCTTTCCTTTCAAGTTTTGCCTTATTCCACTGCAATCCCCCTTCAGGAATTTGTGCCCAAGATTCCACACCCTACAGGAATGTCCCACTGCTCCTGCACCTCCAGGGTTCACACCAAGCTGCTGTTGGGTTGGAGAAAGCACAACCCCTGTGGCTTGCACAGCGCCGTGAGCGAGGTGTGCACAGGGCAGAGCTGCCTCTCACCCCTTCCTGTTTTGCTTCACTGCACTCCTTTTCTTATTCAAATCCTTCCTGTTTCTTTTTTGATGAAGTCAGATGAATTATTTCCATGACTTCAGAGAAAGCTGAGTTAATTAACTTCAGCGATCACCTTATGGTAAGAAACCAAGCAGGAGGAACTTCCCCAACCCAGCTCCCTCTGAGCAGGACCAGAGCAGCTGCCATGGCTTGCCCTGCTGTGGAGTTCAAAGCACGTTTGCTGCAGGTTGAAGGAAAAGGGAAAGAAAAGGCCTTTCCAGCTCAGTGGGAGCAGCAAACAGCAGGTCCTGGTGGTGGTGAGATGCTCCCCCAGCTCAGCTCCCCAGCACCCACCACTTTGAGGTTTGCCTCCTGCAGTTTGCGGGCTCTCTCCTCCAGGCGCTTGGCGATCACTGCCAGCTCCGCGTTCTTCCTCTTCAAGTGTTTCACCTTCTCCTCCGTCTGGGGGAAGCAGCTCCTGCGCTGGAGAATGGAAGGAGAAGCTGGAGGTGAAGCCAACAGGTGCTGTCTAGAAAAATCCCAGCCATTAAACACAAGCCTCTGTTGTTGCTGCCTCTCCAGACACTGGAATTGTCTTTTTCCTACTGTTTTTGTTGATGGTCCCCACAAGATGCCCTCACCCCACCCCAGACCATCCCACATGGTCCCTCTCCATCCACAACATGCTTGTTGCAGGCTCTGCTAGGATCAGCATTGGTGTACCCTGGCCACCCACCCTTTGGGCTTTCTCTTCCAAAGCCTTCCCAGTTTATTTCCCCGGGGGTTACAGGACTCGACACATCACTGTGGATTTCTACTGCACCACCACCACCACCAGCAGCTTATCCGTGCCTTTTCTCTCCTGACACCAAAGCATGAGCGGGGAGAAAGCGACAAAGGACTTTATGATATTTGCAAAGCAAATTTCCTTTTTCTTCCTATCGATTCTGCTCGCTCTTAATCCCCTTTTATTTGTTATCTGTCCGTTTCAATGAGCCGCCGCTTGCCGACAGCTCCTTCTCCCAAGGTCGGACCCAGATGTGTTGGGCTGTCTTTTCACATCAGCAGAAATGTCAGGTCAGCTGAGCCTCACGATTATTTCCCTCCTTCCCCCCCCTTGTGAGACCCCACCGAGGGCGGCTCAGCTGTAGGGCTGAGGCTGACTTTTGAGAGTCAAATTCGATGAGAGCTCGTGCTTTGCTAAAATCCACAGGACTGATAAGGGGTAACCCCCGGGGTGCAGGTCATGCTGAATTTGTGCTTTGAGTGTAAGAAAATTATCTAAAACCCTGTGGTGATATGAATCTGTGATGCTGAGCAATCACATTTGCAGGGGCCCTGGGGTGGCTGCATCCCCATGCTGATGCTCTCCAGGGAGGATTCAGAAAGGGAAGATCCCCTCCTCTTCCTGAGGGTCCTGCCTGCCCACCGTGGGCACCCAGGATGGCACCAGGGATGTGGGAGCAGGGCAGAAGGCCCAGGCTGTGGCAGCCTGGCTGGGTGCTGGGTGCTGGGGGGAGGATCTGGGCGCTGAGCTGCCGTGGGAGCAGGGGGCAGTGCTGCACTGTCACCCTGAGCTGAGGCTGAGAGAATCAGTGTTTCTGCTTTTCCAGTTAAAGAGGAAATAAGGGTGACTTCCCCCTCCCCTGCCTGGCCTCTGCAGCTCGAGGAAGGGATCCAGCTCAAGCTGAGGGGTGCAGCATTAAGGCACCCAAAGCACCCAGACTCCCTCTCCCCTCTGGCCCTCCCAGGTGTGGCATCTCTTGGAGTGGGCAGCACACAGCAGGTCACCCTGGGAGGGACTCCCTCCCTATGGAGCATCCCGTGCCAGCACCCAGCCAGGGTGCAGGATGGTGAAGGATGTGACCCTCTGCTCACCAGCAAGCTGTTCTCCTGGGCCAGGCTGGAGCAGCGGTGCTGCAGGTCCTCCAGAGCGCTCAGGAGCTGCGTGTTCTGGCTCACAAGGAAGCCGTAGTCAGCCCCGCTCTGCAAAACAGCACGGGAGAGGCACAGCAGGGCTTCATCTGCCTGGAGAAGGGACCACAGGTCCTGCAGGACCCCAGGGCTTCATCTGCCCAGCAAAGGGACCACAGGTCCTGCAGGACCCCAGGGCTTCACCTGCCCAGGGCAGGGGCAGAGGGGCTGCAGCCTCATGCCCACCCCAGCCCCGCAGTGAGCCCAGCCTGGCTGCATGAGGGGCTGGCAGGGTTGGGGTACAGGCAGCAAAGGGGCACGGTGGCACGTGGGGGCTGATTTCAGGAGGGGCTACGTGTCCTCTGGGGGACAACTGGCTTTTGGGGCCAGGCTTCATCGCCTGTGGGTGACAGTTGCCCTCTCCATGCTTTCAACTTCCACCCAGGGAAAAATCCCAGCCCTTCCCACCATCCTTCAGCCATGGCGCCATCTGAAGTGGCTGGGTGAAAGGCTGGCACAGCCAGAGCAGCCAGGTGGGCAGAGCACAGCCCCTGACAGCCCCACATGGCTCAGGCACCACGTGGCTTTCAGAGGTGACCAGACTTCGTGTCCCACTTCCCCATCCCAGCCCTCCCGTTTGGAGACCACCCAGGAGCCAGACCCGGGCTCTCTGTCAGCTCTGGAAAAAGGCAACACGCGGGATTTTTTGCAAACCACCACCTAAGCTTTGTCACATCAAAAGCAGCAGCAGCAGCAGCAGCTCTGCTGGGAGCTGTATATTTAGTTCTGTGGTTAGTGCTTCCTGCCGAGAGCAGCTCAGCACGGGCTCCCAGGAAGGATTTCTGTGCTCAGAGCAGAGCTGTTGCTTCACAGCTGCCATATGGCAGCAGCACCCCGTGTGTGTGTGTGTGTGTGTGTGTCACAAAAATCCAGCCAGATGTTTTCCCAGCAGCCAGGCAGGTCTTGCAGGACCTGCCCCCAGTGCCCAGAAAGGCCCTGCTGAAGGGCCATGACCTTCCTAGTTCACAGCTCTGCTCTGCAGTTTGCAGGGAAACATCCCTTGGCTCCCAAAGGAATGTTGCCCAAGGTTTCTGCGTAGCAGGAACTCAGCTGTAGGTCTGGGGGTGGGTAAAACTCATGCCACTTTTGGATAATGCTGTATTTGGGTTTCTCAGCCAAGTCCATTGGACAAATATGGCAGGAGAGCAGTGCCACAAAGTGCAGCCCCAATGCCTCGGTGTGGGTGCCGTGCCCATGGCTCTCCCAGCCTCCCACCCCACTAAGGAAATCCCTTGGCAAAGCAGGGAGGGAAGAGACAACCAAGGAGGCTGAAAACAACAAAAAAAACCCCTCAGGAGATGACACCCAGCCCTCCCCATCAGCCCCACGTGGTGTTCCCAGGTCCCACCACCCCCCTGAGACACCAGAATATGACGTGCCACGAGCTGACAGGCTGTTGGCAGAGTGGTTTGTAGGTGTCCACCCTGCAGAAATCCCAGTGAAATGTCCCATGGAAAGAGATTGTCCGCCTATCCACACGTGGGATTTCTCTCCCCCAGGCACAGAAGTGCCCTTACTGCTGCTGTTCCTGGGAATATCACACCCCCAGCAACCTGGGGCTGCTCTCAGGGGTGCTCAGGGTAGTCCCAGAAACCAAGGAGCTCCCCAAACTCAGCATCCTGGGAGTGACAAGAAGCTCCCCTGGGAGCCCTGGGCACACCTCTATGCCCAGCACCAGATCCTGCGGCATCAGCCCCATCCCTGCAGCTTTACAGAGCCAGTGAGGTGTCCCAGGGAACATTTCCCCCATCACCAGCTCCAGGAACAGCAAAGCCCTTCTCCAGGCTGGGAATCCACCCAGAGGACACTGCTGGTGCTAAAGGTGGCACAGAGCAGGGTGGTTGCCTGGGGAGGGGGCTCCTGCCAGCATCTCCCATGCCACGAGTGGCAGCACCTCGGGCTGGTTCCCTGGTGCCATCCCCAGAGCAGCCCCTGAGATGAAGTCAAAGTGCATTAATTCCATCTCCTTGCCACTACCAAGAGGCCTCAAAATTCATGTCTGTGGTGGCAGGGTGAGCACAACTGATCCAGCAGCCTCTGTGGCCGGGCTGGGAGCTGGAGAGCTTCCGTGGAGGAGCTCATGTGCTCCTGCCTCTCCCCATGTGGCAGCCAGGAGCTCTGACATCAGCCCTTCCAGCAGGGCAGGGGGATCTTTTGCATTTAAACCCCCATTTCCGTAGCCACAAAACATCTTCACGTTTGCAGGATGCAAAGGCTCCTAAAAGCACTCACCCCCACCCTGCCGGGCTGTCCCCAGGTCAGCCCAGGTTTTGTGTCACCGCTCCAGAGCTGGGATGTCCTTTCCCATTCCCATGGCGAGGTGCCACGGAGCGGGGGAGTGTGGCTGGGACCAGGCACTTGGCCAAGCCTCCCCCCCCCTGCCAGCACGTCCCTCTGCGGCCACAGATCCTTGGGGCTGTGCCCAGAGAGGCACAAGGGGCATCTGCAGCCAGCAGACGTGGAGATCCTTGCCGTGCCAGGATGTCTGTCCCACGCGGGCACCTCGCTGCCCGGGCAAAGCCCTGCCAAACCTTCCCCTGGGCTCTGAGCCGGCTGCGGCAGCTGAACCTCCTCCGGGGCCACGGGGAGCCTGGAACCGAATGGCTGTCTAGACGTCATCCCACGCTCATTAAACATTCATTTTCTATAATGAAATGGCTTTTAATTTATTAACTGCTCCGCTGTTCCTTAAGGATCCCGTCCGGCACGGCACAGCCGCGCTCGGTGCCTGCCACGGGGAGCGGGAGGAAAGCTTAGGGAGGAGAGAAACCGAGGCTCCCCCCACAGTGATTCATCCTCGTGGACGTGCAGAAGTGTCAGCAGGAGCCAAAATCCAAGCACATGCCTCGGTCTGGGAGCAGGGGCAGAGCTCACACCACAGGGAGGGTCTCCAGGCAGCCACATCCCCTCAGCCGCTAAAAAAAAAAGTGAACCCAAGCACCGAATTCTTTGGCCAGGGGGAAAGTTTCTGCAGGAGCAGAGCAGAGCAGCAGGGATGCTGAGGGAGGAGAGCAGCAGGCACGCAGCTTTGAAGCCTCTGTTGCAGGGGAATTGGCATCATCTGTCGCCTCTTTTGGCAGGTGGAGCCCCAAAATCCAGTTTCTCCAGGACGCAGGAGAACAGCAAACAAAGAGAAGCCTCGGCACGGCAGCTGCGAGAGAACCGCTGCTTTGTCACCTGAAAGCTTCAAAAAGCAGCAGAGAACTGCAGCAGCTTTTGCAGGGAGAGGTGCCCAGGCAGGCTGCTAAATGGGTCACGCAGGCAAAATCCCTCTGGAGCAGCCAGCAGCCAGCAGAGTCTGGAAAGTCCTGCAGAAAACTCGCAGGAGGTTGGTGGGGGACAGTAAATCACGGGGTGGGGAGGACGGCGGGCGCTGCCTGAACCGGGCTCTGCAATGCGGCTTGGGCACAGCCTGGCACACACCAGCCCCAGGGGCTTCCCCGTGCCAGCCCTGGGGAACTGCCAAAGCCCAAACCCAGCCTGGCTTTAAAATCCCTGCGGAGAGACCAGACAGGGAGGAGGGATTTTCGAGGTGGCCCGTGAGCGGGAGGTCTCAGGTGGGCTCGTGGCTGATTTCCAACCGTAGCCAGTTTGTAGGTGAATAAACCACACACAATGTGAAGATGAATAAACCACACACAATGCGAAGATGAATAAACCACACACAACTTCAGGATGTCCCTGCAGTGACTTCCCCATCTGGGTCCAGCTGCTGGGTTTGCTTCACAAGAGCCGCCTCTGAACACCCAGCCCCCTGTGCAGAGTGCACCTTGCAGAGTGACTTCCCAGCCGGAGCTATCCCAGCTCTCCTGCTGTCCTGGATATATGAAATCCACCACCTCTCCATTTGACATCATTGTCACCAAGCCTCCACCATGCCAAAGCCCTTGAGCTGTTCCTTCCACCTGATTTTGGTGATCAGCTCCCTTAACTTCTCAATCCTCCCCGCTTGGAAACGAAGCCTTGCCATTGCCAATCCGTTTCCTCCTCTTCCAGCAGGATTCGAGGGAATGGGCCACCGCAGAGAGCAAAGTTATTTTCCATAGGCTGCTCCTCTGCAGTGCCCTCACTGCGTGGCAAGAGCAGGACAAAAATAGCATCACCTCCTGTTGGGTCAGTGAGCAGAGCCAAGCCCGCCGCTGCCGGCACAGCGAGGGGCCGGGACCGTCCCTGCAGGGGGAAAAGGGATAGCGCTGCCAGAGGGATGGGAGAAGGAAGAGATGCTGCCACTCCCCCGACTCCCCTCCCGTGTCCCAGTGCGCTTGTTCTCCTTCCTTCCTGCACTTTGCGCCGGTTCCTGCTTTCAGACACGAACATCTCCCTTGTGCCGTTGCCTTCGGGGCACTTCCCCACAGCCCTGCGTGTGTTGCCGGCTCCCCTTTCCATCAGTCAGCACTTTTTTCCCGCTGCCCATCCCTCTCCCAGCCTATTATTTGCCCTTATTTTCGTGGTTTCCTCATTTATCTGATTTTTATCACCCCGTGTAAGAAATTCACGGAAGAAAAAATCCATCCAAGGCTATTAACTTCAAAGATCCTGCCTCCAGCGTAGAGGAGCCACGGATTGGTAGATATTGAGGGAATATTCAGGGGAACAGTCACTGGGTATTTGTTGTTTCTTACGTTGCCCCAGGCGTCCTCTCCTGCACACCCTCTGCCCACTGCCACCTCTTCGTATGCTCCTCACAGGGTCTAGAAAATGAGATGCAGCTAAAACTGGAGGCTCACAAATCCAGGTCCTCTCTGTCTTTAAACCCTCTATGGAAGCACCGTTATCAATCCAAGACAAACCAGCCCAGCTATTCCAGGAGGAGAAAAATCAGCTCAGTGCCCTGATGGCCCTGGCTCGCTGTCCTTTGATGAGCTCAGCTTCTCCAGCCTCCCCAACTAGGGAGAAATTAATGTTCCTGCAAAACTGTGAGTGGAAAATAAGCTCTCAAGGCAAAGGATCAGCTCTCCAAAATCCAAGGCTGCAGCTGGTCCAGGGCACAAAGCAGAACAATTCCACACCTTTAACAGCCAAATCCAAGAGGCAGGAGGATTTGCAAAGGAAGGAGAGAAAATGACACTGAAATTCCTGCTGGCTGCCGGGAAGGCTCTGAACGGCTCCTGAGGTGCTGCACACGTCATTCTTCATCCTTCATCATCAGAGATAAGTCAGGGCAGGCAGTTGGGAGGAATGGAGGGCTTGGAGAATCGCAGGGATGGAGCAGTGGGAAAAGGTGCTGCTGAGGGTGCAAACACCCCATGTCTCATCAGGGCTCCGTTTGCTCCTGGCTCTACTCTCCTCCAGTGGCAGAGGCACCACGAGGTGTGTGTGTGGCCCCAGAGTGGCTTTCCCCAGCTGCGACCCAACTCTCTCCATGTCAGACACAAAGTGTTTTGCAATCCCAGGATGTGTGTGGCCACAAACTGCAGCTGGTCCACCCAATAACCTGCAGCAGAGGGTTGTGCAACACTCCTCCCCCTCCTGCCCTCGGGTCACCGGGTGACCCCTGGGCACCCCCTTTCCCACCTACACACCCTGTTAGAAAGATTTTGCAGGGCAAAAAGCAGCTACAAAGCCTGTCCTACCAACCACCCTTTTAACATCAGTGTGCAAGTGTCTCTTATCAGCTTCCAGAAAGATTTGGAAAAGCAGGACTGTGCTCCATCCCCGCCACACTCAGGGGACAGTAACAGCGCTGCTGTTTCACTGCCCAGCTTGGGAATGTGTGAAAGCCACAAAACCTGGCTTGGCTGTAAAACTCAGAAGCCTTTTCCCCCCCCTCCCCAACACTGCAGAATTTTCTGGGTGCTGCTGAGCAAATCGTTGACTCTGCAGGGAAGTGGTATTTCCACTAGGAAAAAGGAAAAAGCAAAATGTAGGAGATGTGGGAAGTAAACGTGTGAACAACTTCAGTGCAAACACAGAAAGACTTTGCAACCTCTGCTGCTTGTGTGCTCATGCACGTTGCCAATCATTTCAGCTAAAACATGGGTACTGCCTTCCTTAGAGATATTTTTGGGGCTTTTTGTTGCTTAGCCCTCAGAAAAGGTCAGTGTGCAGCTCCCAGCACCGCAGGCTCAGCCCAGACCACCCCAAGGTCTTTGTGGAGCTTCTGGCCTCTTTTTGGATGCCACGTGCCTGATAATTCCATTTCATGAGCATGCAAAGAAAAAAAAAACCCACCAAACAAAAACCCTGGGGAAGAATGATAAAACTGAGGGCTTTCCAGGTTTGGTATTTGATGGCTGGAGTGGGGCTGATTGTTCTCTGACATCTCACCTTTCTTGTAACAGAATTTCTAATCCAAAGGAACACTCCCAAGAAAGTCAGGAGACTTCTGGCTTCACCCTGGGAAGCCACTGAGCTGCCCAAAGAGAAGTGCCACAGCCCTTTCACAGGATCAGGGCTTGGAAAGTCACTCCCCACCACCAGCAATATCCCTGGTCCCAAGTTTCCCTTCATTGAGTGGAAAGTGGATTCCCCACCATGTTCAGCTCTGAAGAGGCAAATGTGCTCTTCCACCTTGGAGGGTATGTCAGGGAGCTGGAAGGGCAGATTTGGTGTGCACAGCTCCGGTTTTGCCCAAAAATCTGCTCTGCAGTTCTTCCCCACCTCTTCCTGTTTTCCAAATCATTTGCAGTTTCCCAAGGACCAAGAGCACCTTTTCTTTTGGGTCACATTGCCTTAAAACCTGCTCTAGTTGTCCAAGCTTTGGCATGATTTGATATTAAGAAGAAATTCCTCCTCGTGAGGGTGGGCAGGCCCTGGCACAGGTTGGGCAGAGAAGCTGTGGCTGCCCCATCCCTGGGAGTGTCCAAGGCCAGGCTGGACGGGGCTTGGAGCAACCTGGGCTGGTGGGAGGTGTCCCTGCCCATGGCAGGGGGTGGAATGAGATGGGGTTTAAGATCCCTTCCAATCTAAACCATTCCATGTTTCTATAATTCTATATCAGAATCAGCTCTTTGACCGTCTCAGTAAAGCAAGAACTCTCCTGGGGTATTTATAGGATTTTGTGCTGGACTAAGAAGCCTCAAATCCCCACCAGCTTTACCAAGAGATAAGGGGGAAAATCATCCCCTTGCACCTCCTCTGGAGCCAGAGGTGCCGCTCAGTGATCCACGTGAATGGCCGGAGCAGCAGCAGCTCCAAAGGGGCTTTTCCCAGAACTCTGAGAGATGGCTGGGATGCAGAAGACCTGGTGTTATTCTAGAAGGCAGGAATGTTACAGCCAGAGGACAACGAGGGAGCCAAGACATGGGTGAGTCTCCTCAAAAACATCCAGGGGGTGAAAGGAGAAGGATGTTGGGGTGAAAGACCACGGTGTGGTATGGCCAACACCAACAGGGTGGGACAGCCCTGTCCCAAATCCAGTTTGCCACCAGCAGCCCAGAGGAGCCAAGGACACAGGGAGGAGGCAAAGGCTCCACATCCCACACAGGGGACCTTGGCCAAGCCATTTGGACAAGTCTTTGCACAGAGACCACGAGCTTAATTAGAGAAAGAGCTAAAATGAACAGTACCTTCCCTTCAGAGTGTCACTCTGCCTTGTTTCCCATCCATCCCTGGCCTTTCCTGGCAGGGTGGCCGTGCATCCACAGTGCTGCAGCAAACAGCACGAAGGATTTGCATGAGGCTGAGAACTGCCAAGCCAAGAAAAATTAATTTCCTCAGGTTTTGAGCAGGATGGAACACAATCTTCTAATTGGGATTGCAGGAAATGGTGTCTGATCCATTGCCCAAGATCTTCTTGTCCTAGTGGCATCTTTTATTCTGCTGACCTACCCTTCCTAGCCAAGGGTGCAGCTCTACACACCCTCAGATATTAAATTAACAGTTTTCCAGCTTTGCCAGTGGAAAATTTGAAGCTCTTGAAAGGCCCCAAATTCCTGCAAAAGGCACTGAGCTTATCATTAAATGCAGCTTGGCCTGAACACTTGACATGGAGGATCTTTAGCAGCATTTTATAATTCTTCCTGTGTCTGTGCTTTGTGTTATTAAGCCCCACCGGGATCAACAGGTTTTTTTTTTTTTTGTGACTATTTAACTTCCTACTCACTGGAGGGCCCCTTGATTTAAGCATTTTCAGTTGGGTTTTATGGATTTATTGAATATTCTCAGCTCCACATGACCTCAAGGGAAAACTGAGGCTTGGCTTTTAAGAAATGCAAATCCAAAGCAGCTTCTTGAGAGTGAGAAGGAGCACCCTAAGAGTGCCCCTTCCTTGTGTGGTTCCTGGGGTGGGATCAGGGATGTGGTCAGGAGCTGAGCTCATCCCTTCCATGAGTGTGCCTGGGAGATGAGTAATCCTGGAAGGGAAGGATGCAGGGAATATGCAGAAAGTGAATGACCTTGCTGCTCTCCCCTCCTCCCGTGCACCAGGAACCCACTCCCAAACCGTCCCGAGTTTTCCAGGGCCCAAGCAGATCCCACTGGAGCAGCATCCCAGATGCAGACAGCTGAGCTCTTGTGGGAAGTGCTCTAAAATCCATCTGACAGCACTCTGGGAAAATTCCAATTTCCAGCCAGACCATATCTGTGCCACTTTAACCCAGTTCTCCCTACACAGACAACGTTTTTCTCCTCTGATATTCATTATTTGGATTGGGGTCCCGCCCCTGCAGTGCCTGGAGATTATCAGCAGGAAAGTCATTCCTCACCTACTTAGATCACAGAGATATTTTGGAAAGCAGGACCAGAGCGATGCCAAAGGCGCAGGATAAGGATACCCTTGTGACAGCCCCTGTTACCCAGTGGTGCCGTGGTGGGATAGCCACGGGGCTGGGAAACCCGGCAGTGCCAAAGAGGATGCAGGAGCACGTGGGAAATCGATGGGGGCACACACCTCAATAAGGAAAATTCCCACCCAGACCTATGAAGGACATTCCTCTCCATGGGAATGCTGCAACTTTGGGACAGGGTTTGAGAGGTGGTGCCATCCCAGCCCTTGGAGATGTTCAACACTTCCCTGGTCAGGATATGATGACTCCAGAGCCTGCTGGGGGCAGGGGCTGGATGGGAGGCTCCAACCCACTCTTCTGACTCCGGAGTTCCCTTGCCAGCTCCCAAACTGGAGAAGGGCAACAATTCTCCACCCTCTGCACTCAGGAGGGACCAAGGCAAGAAAGCTGAGATTAACTTGACCTACAGAGAGTCTTAATGTCTGTCCCTAGTACAGACAGTCTTAACGTCTCTCCCTAGTCTGTCCCTGAGGGGATGGCAGAGCAGTCGTGGCAGAGGCCGGGACACACGGCAGGAGCTTCATCAGAAAATCAACATCTTTAATCAACTCTGTCAGCGCTGAGCCCTCAGGAGGCTCTTCCCCACACCAGGATCTGTCCCCCTGAGGCAACTGTCCTGTTCACAGAACACAGTTCTGACATGCCAAGGACGAGTGTCCTGAAGGAAGCCCAGCTCCAGCAGCAGTGCCAGTCACAGGGCGAGCCGTGCTTCGGAGGGCAGCTGTGTGAGCCTCCCCTGTTGCCAGCTGGGTGAGCCTCTTGTTCCCTAAGGAAGTGGATTTGGGGATGTGGCTCCAGCACTTGCCCTGCTGTGGGCAGCAGCACTGAGCTTCCTCCCGGGGCTCAGCTGGAAGCCTTTCCCATCCCTAAAGCCACTTGGCTCCGGGAAGAACTGCTGGATTAATTTAATTTTTTTCCAGGAAATGACAAGGTAACCTTTCTGGGGATCAACATCAGTGTTAAGGATGGTACTGCCATGATGCCATCACAGTGCCACTGTGGCACTGCCATGATACAGCAGAGCGCCACCAGGACCCACAGCACCATCACAGCACCACCACAGTACACTGGGACTATGATGGTACTGCCATGGTGCTGCCACAACCCCGTGGGAGTGGGAAGGGAAATGGGAGTCACCCAGCCAGCCAGGAACCTCCAGGATCCTGGGGAAACATTCCAAGAACCCCAAGGATGAAGGTAAACTGGATGGCGGGTGCTCAGCAGTCACCACCATGGAAACCAAGCCGGGTCCTCACCCCCTCCACCACACCCATGAGCACAGTTGGATCACAGGGGACAGCACCCACTCTGGCTCTCCCGAAGGAAAGTGTCCAAGGTCAGCTTGGACAGGGCTTGGAGCAACCTTGGCTAGTGGGAGGTGTCCCTGCCCGTGGCAGGGGGTGGAACGAGATGATCTTGAATGTCCCTTCCAACCCAAACCAGTCCGGGATTCCCTGAAGACAGTAAATCTGGCACACCCTGGGATAAAAAAGAGGACTGGGAGCAGAAATCCTTCCCATTCTGCAGCCCCATTTTTTGGCTGGGGTGTTTCTGGCACAGGGGCAGACCAAGAGTGCCTGGCTCAGTGTGGCCTTTCCCTAAGTATCACAACAAACAGCCCTTCAAAATCCTGTTGTTCCCTGATGCGCTCCCAGCGGCGCCGTTTCTCCCGCAGGCTGCTCCAAGCTGGGCTCAGCTGCACGGCTCAGCCTCGGCTCCACAGCGGAGCTCTGCTCAGCCCTTCTCCCTCGTCCTCAAAAACAGGCCAAAAGCTGCTTTCTCCCCTGTTTTAAAGGCACCGTGGAACTCCCGCAGATCCCGGGGGATCCCAGGAAGGTGGCTGATGTTCCCCATGGGAAAGAAGGGCAAGCTGTCCTAAGGCAGGGTGAGCTGATGAACTTTTGTGACCTGGATGGAGGAGGTGAGACCCTGAGGAGCTTTTTGGACTGTTTTTAGGGAGATGCTGCAAGGAGCTGGGCACTGCACTGCCCGAGGTGCTGCCTTCAGGGACAGGTTCCCCCTGCACTGCAGGTGCCACCAGCCCTCCCGGACTCCCCGGAGCAAAAGAGGGGATGCTCTGGAGGGGAATGGCAAGGAATCACGTCCCTGCCACTACCTGCAGAGCCCTTGATGCTGCCGGAGCGAGGAGATGCCGCAGGGACAGCTCAGCCTCGGCTGGTGCAGGGGCTGTGTCTGCCCAGCGCTGCCCAGCGAGCCCCCGCACCAGCTCCAGCGCCTTCCAGATGGAAATCCCTATGGAAAGGCAGCGGAGGCAGCATCTCTTTCTCTCCAGGGGTGCGCGGCAGCGGCTGTGGCAGCTCCCAGCCCCGCGGGGAAGGTTTCGTGGGTGGCTCAGCCGCAGCCGAGCGCACCCATCTCCCGTGCCCATCTCCCGCCGGGGTGACATCCCCGCGATGCCTCGACGCCTCTCCCCGCAAAACGAGCCGAGGCACCGCGACCCCCGCCTTACCTGGGGGCGTCCGTCCGTCCGCTCCATCTCCCGCAGCGGCCTCACGAGCTCCGGCGCGGGGTGAACCCGCTGCGTGTCCGCCGGGGGGTCGCGGGTGGTGCCCGGGGGCTCCTCCCGGGGCTGGGATGCTCCGTGCCGCGGCGATGCCGTGGGAAGCCGGCGGCCGGCCGTGTCCCCCCGCGCGTCCGGCTGCGGGCAGGCGGGGGCAGGGCTGGGCGCCCCCCGCTCCGGCTCCTGCATGGCTGGGGCAGGGCGCTGGGCTCACTCCGCTCCGGCCAGGGCTCCGCGGCGCTCCGGGAGCCGGCACGGCACAGCCGAGGGCATCACAGCGGCGGCGGCGGCGGCGGCGGGAGCATCCCGGGCCGCGCTACCCCGCGGCGGGGCCGGGGCCGGGGCCGGGGGCGGCGGCGGCAGCAGCAGCAGCATCCCCGCACCGGGGCTGGCTCGGTCCCGCACCGGGGCTGGCTCGGTCCCGCACCGGGAGCGGGTCGGTCCCCGCCGCCCTGCGCGGAGGATGCTCCCGCCGCCCTCAGCCCCCCGCCGTCCCCGGCCCCATGACGTCGCGGAGGGGCCGGGGGAGCTGCCAGCCCCTCACCCCGGGCAGCCCCCGCCGCAGCCGCTGCCGAGTCATCAATACGGGGCCGGGCGGGCACCGGGGCCGCCAATGGCGGCGGCTGCGCCGGTTTCCACGGCAACGCTGCGGGAGCGGGGTCTGGTGCCTATTGATGAGGCGGCGGCAGCGGGGGGGGGGTTGGCCGGGCTGAGCATCCCCCCCCGCTCCGCATTGTCCCGCCCCGCACCCCGCCGGGATGCGGCTTTGGTACCGCACCGGCCGGAGCACCTG
Organism: Acropternis orthonyx; assembly: GCA_035583155.1. NCBI lineage: Eukaryota > Metazoa > Chordata > Aves > Passeriformes > Rhinocryptidae > Acropternis > Acropternis orthonyx. The sequence goes on along the minus strand of JAWWEU010000050.1, from coordinate 10,845,341 downwards.
CCCGGGGATGCCCCGGGGATGACCCCTCTGCCCTGGGATGCCCATCTCTGCCCCGGGATGCCCGGCTCTGCCCCGGGATGCCCATCTCTGCCCCAGGATGCCCATCTCTGCCCCAGGATGCCCATCTCTGCCCGGGAATGCCCAGCTCTGCTTCAGGGATACCTGGCTTTGCCCCAGGTTGCCCAACTCTGTCCCAGGGGTGCCCAGCTCTGCCCTGGTCATACCCAGCTCTGCCCCAG
>JAWWEU010000050.1:10810880-10844123 GCA_035583155.1 Acropternis orthonyx | reverse complement strand
GCCCAGCTCTGCCCTGGTCATGCCCAGCTCTGCCCCAGGAATGCCCAGCTCTGCCCTGGTCATGCCCAGCTCTGCCCTGGTCATGCCCAGCTCTGCCCCAGGAATGCCCAGCTCTGCCCTGGTCATGCCCAGCTCTGCCCCAGGGATGCCCAGCTCTCCCCTGGTCATGCCCAGCTCTGCCCTGGGGATGTTCACACCCCTTCCCTGTGTGTGAGCCAAACCTCAGCCCCTCACTGACGCAGTGCTGGAAACAACCCACTGCTGAAAACTGCTGGGCCCTGCCTGCAGCATGAGCAGGCCAAGAGGCAGAGGGTGGTGTGGGCAGGGAGAGAGGGAGGGCTGAGTGGGTTGATGTGATCCAGGGAGACAGGAGTGAGCAGCACAGCGCTACAGCAAAGCGGGCACTGCCATCTCTGAGCACACAGAGCAGCCAGACGTGCTGTCTCTGCCTCCTCCCTGCCTTGCTGTGCCTTTGATGAAGATCACATCATCCATCAGCTGCATGGCTCAGGGATGCTGAGGGGAAAGCCACGGGGCCAGCCCGGGGGACATCCCTCTGTCCCTGCTCCCCAACCCCGTTCAAAGCTTGACCCACTGCAGAGCGGGGCTTGCTGACCCCAAACCCAAGGGGGTTTGAAGACCCCCGAGCCCCTGAGCAGCTGGGGACAGGTCCTGCCTCCCCGTGTCCTTGTGTGTGGCAACAGCTCCCAATCCTGCTGCTTGGTGCCCCTCCCCTGCACGGTGGGGGTGGCATTTGGCATCTCACACATGCTGCTCCCTTTGTGGCCACGGAGGCACCAACAGAACCTGCTCCAGGGCAGGTACCGTGGGGGGGTCTTTGGTGCCTCTTCCAGTCACCACTCTGTGAGCACCTCCTTTGAGCAGCTTCATCAGCACGTCCAGATGTGTCACCTCTTGAGCCCAATGCCACTGGCTCTGTGTCACCTCTGCCTGAGCCCAGGCAGTGCAGGCAAATCACCACCAAGGCAGTTAATTCACTGCTGGCTGTGAAGGGCCTAGGTGACCCGCTCAGGCGGGGCTCTGTGCTGTCTCCAGGTCTGGCAGCCTCACCTCTCAGAGCCTCTGCCACCCCACCCAAATCCCAAATCTGCGAGCTGCCTGTTCCTAAGGAGTGCCTGTACCGGTGGGGGGAAGCCCCAAACTAGTGATGAGCAGTGAATGCAGCCCAACAGACCAGAGGGAAGATTCCAGACAACTGATCCCACCTTCCTGCATTTTCTAGTACTCGTCTACCTTCAAACCACCAGCTTAAGTGACTTCTTCTCCTGCAGGATCAGGTCAGGATCGATCCCGCCGGTTCCTGCCCACGCCTGATTCCCCCCAGGGGGGGCACCAGGCAGGACCTGCAGGAGGAGGGCTGTGGAAGGAGGCCCAGGTGCTGCTCAGCTCCCTGACAAGAGAGAACAAGCAGGTTTCATCAGCGGGACAGGAAGTGCTCCCTGATAAGATCTCATGGCTTCGGGGAGCGCGTTGCCTCCAACAACTCTCTGCTCCGCTCGTCTCATCCGAGACTTGCTGCAGCCACTGACTCCTTCCTGCTTCTCCCTCTCACCAGTGAAACTGCTGGGACCTGCTGTCCTGGAGAAAGAGGGGCCAAGAACCCCCAGGCTGAAGTTTGGATCCTCCCCAGCCTTCACTTAGGTGAGGTGAAGGATGGGGTGTACACACTCCCCCATCACCATCCCTGGGGAGAGGATGGAAGGGATGGAAAGCTGGATAAGTCGGGGCTAAGACCATCCTTAAAAGTGAGGGAGGAGAAATTCTCCTGGGCTGCTGAAGACTCCTGAGAGTTCTCTGAGCTGTGAGAGAGAGCTCTGGGTCCTCCAAGTCACCCAGGGATCTGCTGTGGGGCTGTGCTCCTTGTGCAGGAGACCTAGAAAGATCCTTGAAGCTCTCCCAGGATGGGGGAAACCACAGGCTCAGGGAAAGGAGCCCAGGAATGATCACCCGGCGCCAAGCCAGCCCATTTCCTCCTCCTTTCCAGCAGATCCCTGGGAATGGCCCCAGCATGTGGTCCCTCCTGCCCCTGTGCATGAGCCATGCCGGTGGCTGCAGGGACATGCAGTGACACGAGTGGGCACCTTCTCTGACAGCAGGGCCCTCCAGCTCCTGCTTCCCAACTCCTGCACCCTCCCTGAGGTCAGGAGGTTGCTCTGATGTGTCCAGGAGCAGGTCCAAGGAGGAGATACGAGTGACCACGTTGCCCACACTCCCTCTTCCCCCTGATCCTGCCATCCCCAGCAGCACATGGACAATGCCATGGAGAACTGGGACATAATAACTGGGACAAAAATAACCTAGGAAAGGGCTGGGCTGGCCCTGTTGGGGGTGCATCCCCACTCGTGGTGGCTCAGCACAGTGTGGGTTGTGGGGGAGAGGCTGGCCTGAGCCTGGCCAAGTGCTGTCAGCACCTGTAACCCTTCCAGAACCATCCCAATAGCGCTGGGATGGGCATCCAACCCCTCCAGAGGCCCCAAGGGGGTCTCAGCTCCAACCCTTGCCCTGCTTGGGGCACTTTGGGGTCTGCAGAGCACCAGGGCCCAGGGACATCAAACATGGCACAGGAACGTGCCCAGGTCCTTTGGAGGGCAGGAGCTCACCCCAATAGGGACAGAACACATTTCCTTATGGGAACCTGCTGAAAAGCCTTCAGGATGGAGGGAGGGCACTCAAAAAAATGGAGTTTTGGGGGTTTTTTGAATAGGAAAAAGGTGGCAGTTTCTGTTCTGCTGCTCTCAGCCAGAACCACGAAGTCTCCCCCAGCAGTGACCGCTGAGGAGCTGTAACAGAACTCCAGCAGCCCTTGGTCATGAACAATGGGTATTTATCCTCCTTAATATTTAAATATTCATTATTAGGAGGTGAATTTTCAAAACTTTAACATGCTAAAAACTTGAACTTGCTTTTCCCTCCCGGCGCTCACGAACCGAAAGCTGCTCAGGGCAGTCGGCACTGGCTGCCCGAGGGTTTTTTTGGCCCTCCTTCGGTTTTGCTGTTTAAAAACTTCTCTGCTTGTGACCATGACGACAGTTTTGATTTGATTTTATTCTTTTTGCCTTCCACATCCCCTTTGAGCAGCCACAAACCCAAGGAACATGGGAAAGCTGGGACAGCGAGGAGAAGTAAAACATCCCCAGTCCCTTCTAGCCAGCCCAGGGAGGGGGGAAAGTGAAAGCAAACTACCACAAACTCAGTAACAGCCCCCCACCCCCACCCCACCCCGAAAAAAAATGATCCTTAAACCAGCACAAGAAGTTTTACAAAATGTGGAAACTTTCCACAAACTTTTGGGCTCAAAAAAGGGGAAAAAATGTGTATGTTTAGTATTTTTTTCTACTATTTTTAGATGATCTCTCCCATGGCAGGAGACAAAGCCAAGGGGGAAGATGCCTGAAGGGGTTTGGGAGCTGAAGTTTGGGAATGAATGAGAACCCTTTTCCTGCATCCCTGTAAGCTGGGTTGGTTTTAGATCCCCCCTGGAAACACGAGCCAGGGGTTTTTGTGGCTGGAGGGGCATTGCAGGAGGATCTCTTGGCTCCACGTGGCCTTTGACCACAACCCTCAGGGGTCTAAAGGGGACAGTCCTGTGCCCATGGGCTGAGATTTGCCACCACCCCCAGCCATGATCCCCCCCCAGGCTCCTCCCTGGGTCTCCAGCAGCGGGAAAACCGGGATGGCCCCTCTGCACGTGTCCCTCGGCACTGCAAGGGGAATCCTCCCCGCTTCTGCATTTCCCAAGGAATTGAATATAAAAATCCACAAGTCAATGCCAAAAAGAACTTTATTTAGCAGTCCCTCTCCCCACTGAACCCAGAAATCATCAGGAGCTCTCCTGTGCCTGTCCCCACCGCACGTGGCCGCCACCACCCAGCTCTTCCCAGGGTTTCACCACGTGGAAAATGAAGACGGGGTGGGAAGAGCAGGAATTGGAGGCTTTGCTGCCTACCTGCCCTCCCAGAGTGGTGCTCGCTCCGGCTGGATGGCCCCTTGGCCACAGAGGTGGGACACGGGGCCACGTGGTCCCTCACCCCTCCCAGGTGCCAGTGACACAGAGCGGGGACAAGCAGAGCATCCACAGCCTGGGGAGGGTGTTGGAGCTCATGTGGCCAAAGCAAGGCCCCCTCCCATGAGCCGGGCACGGCCCGTCCTCCGCTCCCGGGGCGCGCGCAGCTCGTGACGGGCACGTGGCGGTGGCGGCGCTCTCTTCTCCGTAGCCCACAGTACACTCATCCATAAAGTAGGAAACACTACACCCTGCAGTGCTGTTTAGTAGTGCTTTCTACTTTATGGGTGACTGCACTGTCTCTCAGTCGGTGTCCGGCGGCCGCTCTCCTCCAGCGCTGCGATCGCTTCCTCCCGCGCGGGGCCACCACCCGCGCCCCGCACGTGGCCGTGCCCGGGGTCACCTCCGGCCTCAGCGTGGCCAGGGAGGCAAATTGCAGGGCTGGTGTTGCCCCCGGGGACGGAGAGTCTCGGGCAGGGTCACCTCCAGCCTGAGGGGAGAGCCTGCCTTGCCCTCCCTTTGCCTCCCCAGAAACTCTGTCTCACGCTCTGTGAGACCCCACTGCATACCCCCTTGTCCCACCTCGAGCCCTATCCAGGGTACAAGGGACATCCTCACTTTGTCCCCAAAGGAGGGAAGGCATTTAATGCCCCATCCTGGTCATAGGGGACACTTTTGACTCGTCCCCAAAGGCAGGACCCCACATCAGACCCCATCCTGGGGAGAGGAGAAAGCTTTTGCTTGTCCCCCAAGGAGGGACTCCACCTAATACTCCATCCTGGTGATAGGAGATCACTTTGACTCGCCCCCAAAGCGGGGACCCCACCTCAGGCCCCCTTCTGGTCACAGAGAACCCAATTTCCTTGTCCCTGCCGGTGGGGACCCCACCTCAAGCCCCATCACCCCCTCTCAGACATCACCCCGGGCTTTGCCCCCACATGGAGAGGTCCACCTCGTACCCTCTCCCATTCACAAAGTACCCTTGTCCCTGCAGGGGGAGAGTCCACCTTGAACTCTGTCGTTGCCCTTCAAACCCCATCTGGTCTCAGAGGACCCCCCTGTCTGGGCCCCAAGGGCGAGATCCCACCCCAAAGTCCATCTTCGTCCCTCAAACCCCATCTGCACCACAGAGGCCCCTCCTCGCCGGGTCCCCGTGAGGGCACCCCACCTAAACGGCACCCTGGTCACAGAGGGCTCCTTTGCCTTGTCCCCGTGGTGGGGAGCACATGGCGTGATGGGGACCCCATGGTGGGGACCCCATGGTGGAGACCCCGTCTAAGCAACAACTTTGGTCTCAAAGGACTCTTTCTCCTTGTCCCCTTGGTGGAGATCCGACAGCAATCCTCATTCCTGTTACCCTTGAAATACCTCCTTGGGGACCCCCCTCACCCCTCCATGCTTTACCAAAGACCCCTTTGCCCCATCCCCGTTGCCCTGAGGTGCTCCATGTCCTGGGGCTCCCCATGGGCCCCCCCTCGCCCCATTTGCCAGCCCCACAGAGACCATTTGGATGCCCCCACAGCCCTTTGGGGGTCACCCAGAGGTCCCCATGGCCGAGCCCATGAGACCCCAAGCCCCCTACAGCCTCTCCTCACCTTCCACACCGCCCTCCACGTCCACCCGTCTCTGCTGCTGCCAAAAACCCCCTTTTGGGTGTCACTTCTGCTTCGGGCACTCCCCGCCTCCGCCCGCCCGCCAGCGCGGCACCTCCTGCCCCCCACACCGCCCGCCGTGCCCCCCTGGCCGAGGGGCACCCCCTTACCTGCCATCGGCCCCCAGCACCCACTGCCCTGCCCCAAGCGGGCACCTCGGTGGGTCCCCCCATTGCCGGGTGGCCTTCGCTGGGTGCCAATGGCCCACGCTGGGTGTTGGTGGCCCACGCTGGGTGTTGTTGGTGGCCCACGCCAGGTTCTGGTGGCCCGCTCCGGGTGCCGCGTGGGGTGCTGGTGGCCGCCGGGGAGCAATGGGGCCGTGCGGGGCGCGGGGCTGCTTTTAACCCCATCCTGCCCACGTGGCCCCGACCACAGGAAGAGCCGGAGCTGGCGAGGAGATAACGGTGCAGGACCCACCCAGCGCCGCCCCACAGCCCGACCGCAGCCGGCCCAGCCGTGGGGCCAGGAAGCACCGGGGGCCAGCCGCGCTCTCCTGGGCTTTGCTGCTCCGGCGGCGACAAACATGTTTGTGCAAAAAAAAAAAAAGAAAAGAAACGAAAAAGAAAAAAAGAAAAAAAAAGGTGTTTGCTCAGGGTGACAGCAACCGAATCCACCTCCCACGGCCGTGTGGGGCTGCTGTGCCCGCCCGCACCGCGGCCCCGTGCCACGTCCTGGTGGTGGCACCTGCATGGGGGCGAGGTGTTTGTGCCCAGCCCGTGGTGGGGTCGGCAGGATTCACGGGGTGACTGGTTGGGGCGCAGGCCCTCAGCTCTTTAGGTCACACATCACCCAAGGGCAACTCGCTGGCCCCTGGGGCTTCTCACCCGTTGCAATGCCAGGCGTGTCCTGTTCGCAGCCATAAGGACGGGCAGGGAGGCCACAGAAAGGAAACCAAAAGCTGGGCTTGTGGGGAGTTCCACACCCAAGTCACGATAGCCTGGTGGCACCAGGGATGGAGCTGGGACACGGAACAAGGGGGTTTGGCACGGCCACCACCTCCCGGTCCCGGTGCCACTAAACTAAACCCCCCCCCCAGTGACCGTGAACGGGCCCGTGGCTGTGCCTGCACTGGTTTTCGTGTGCCTCTGCAAAAGGCTCCTTTTTAGGCCAACGCGGTTCACTCTCGACATCGATAACCTGGACGGAAATGTGTTAAAAAAAACTGTGCTGGGGGAGGTTTGCAGGAGGCATGGGGGGAGCAAAGTCAAAAATAACCGAGCAGCAGCACGGTCAGAAGTGATTGGGCTCGAGCAGCACGTGTGCTGGTGGGAACAGGTAGAAGGGGCTTGGGCAGGGAGGGAATTGGTTGGGAAAACCCTCCAAGCTGAGGTTGAACTGCTGGAAGAGTTTCAAGGGGAAAAAAACCCCAAACATAAATGAGCTCATCCACCAGCCAAATTGGCCCCATCCCTGTGCCTTGGCCCCCCCCCAAGGGCTGCCTTGTCTCCCACCCTTCGCTGGCCCTGTGCCCGTCTCCATCCCTGAGGAATCCAACAGGGAGATGGCAGTGCCATTGGGGGTGTCCCCACGGGGTCTGTGTGGCAGCTCTGACCACGGAGAGCATCGTTCTGCCCCGCCACAGGCACGAGGTGAGCAGTGACTCATGGATGGCAGAGGCCACCACGTGCACAGGTGGTCCCATGTGGTGGCCTCCTGATGTCAGGTGGCTTCAGGTGCCTCCTGAGCCCTCTTGGGGACAGCTGGAATGTGCAAACATCATTTTGGGGGTGTGAGTGTAGAATCATCCAGTATCCTCAGCTGGAAGGGACCCACAAGCATCATCAAGTCCAACTCCTGGCCCTGCACAGACACCCCAAGAATCTAATTATGGACCAGAGAGCAGGTTGTTCCCAAACCAGAGACCTCCCCCAGCGCTGTCAGTGCCATGGGAAGGTCCCCAGTAGTGAGTGGTGGGTGCCATCACAGGGGTCAAAGTTGCACCACGGTCTTACAACAGAGAGAAGGAGCCCTTTGGGGGGCAACCAGTGGAAGATTTGGCCCCAGAGGTGCTGCTGAGGGACTTTCCTCTGTGCTCGGCTTTCTTGCCGATGACAAACTGGTCCCTGGTAAACAGAGTGGGCTGGAAGGAGAGGGGGAAGGGTGAGAAGTCAGGCCCCATGAGGAAACCTCCGTTTGAGGCTGACCGTGGGGCAAAGCAAGGTGAAGATATTTCCCAACGGAGGAGCTGGGGGAGATGTCAGGGGGAGGGCGAAGCACGTGGCTGGTGCTGGGGGATGCCCAGGGATGGCAGCGGGGAGGGGGGGGGGGGGCTGTGCCTTCCCAAAAGGGGCCTCTCCACCTGCCCATGCTGCTGTGCCCCAGAGGTGCCCGTGTGCCCAGGGGCCGTGCAGGGAGGGCCACGGGCGCCTTCCCAGCAGGGAAGTGCCGGGGAGGCGACGCTTCCTCTTTCCCTTGTCTCAGCACAGATGGGGGACATGACATTTTGGGTTCCTTCTGCCTGCGCTGGGTCTCAGAAAGGAGGAAATCAGCAGATCAGGCTCCTCGGGCTCAGGCGAGGTCTCTGAAAGTCTCCAGCTGATGATGAACTTACCACACCCCCCGGCCACTGGCTCATTGTACCGACCCACAGCCGAGGCTGCAGGAATTCCTAGCCCAGCTCCCGGCCCTGGATTGCTGCTCCTGCTCCGCTCAGCGTGCCCCGCTGAAGGAGCTCCCAGAGCACCGAGAACACGGAGGTGTTTGGGGGCTGGGGGAGCCTGAAACAGCTGCGTTTCCTCTCCTGGGCACCTCATGAGAACATCCTGTCCCGGGCGCTCCCGAGGCCCCTCTCCGCGCCCTGCCCCACCTGCTTGGCATCTCCTGGGGTCTCGCTGGTGGGGACCCCCAGGTGCTGGGTGGGGGAGCTGCTGCTGAGCCAAACCGTCCCCCTCCACGGCACCGCTCCCCTGGCGCTGCCCTCGTGCCGGGGCACCCGGCTGTGGGTCACACACACCCGGCCAGTGCCCTGGGCACCCACCACCCACTGCCTGCGGGCTGTTGCTTTTCCAGTAACTCTGGCAGTATCGGCGGGCACAGGGCAGCGGGCGCTGGGGACCTGGGGGGCAGCGGCTCCGCTGGCCCCAGGGGGTGGCCAGGGGGAAGGGCCCTTGTCGGGCAGCGCAGCCGAGGCGCTGCGAAAGCGCTGATAGTTCTTATCGTGCCTTGCAGCAACTTCCCCTCCTCGCCTGCGGTCGCGGCGCTCGCTGCAGGCAGGGGAAGTGGTGGCCAGGCCGGCCCTTCTCGGCCCCGGCGTGGAAGGAGACGGGCTCCTGGTGGTGCACAAAGCCTGCGGACCCTGCTCGGTGTCCGGGGCAGGGATCTGGCTCAGCACGCTCATGTGGCTCCCATCCATCCCACACCTCGGGGCTCCCATGCATCCATTCTGCACCTCATGGCTCCCATCCATCCATCCATCCATCCATCCATCCATCCATCCATCCATCCATCCATCCATCCATCCATCCATCCCACACCTTGTGGTTCCCATTCACCCCACACCTCCTGGCCCCCATCCATCCTGCACCTTGTGGGCCTGAAAATTGTGCTGGAGGAGGAGGAAGAGATCTCACCCCAAACCCCTCTGAGCCCCCTCCACTGCCCTGGGGCCGGTGGGAAAGGGGCTCTGTGAGCCACTGGGTCCACAGCCAGGCAGGAGCTGACCTGACCATCACTGTGCCAGGCCCCAACAGAGCCACAGTGTCACTGTGAACAGTGACACCTAATGATTGCACAAGCCACCATGTCCCCTCTGAGAGCGAGGCACAGAGAGGGGGGCACAACAGTGCAAGGGGTGACCTCCAAAAGACACCTGAGACAGAGGGCTCCGACCTGAAATGCTCCAAAAGAAAAAAATCAGGAGTGCCAAACCCGCCCCCGGGAGCTTTTTAAGGATTGGAAGAGCACTGCTTTCCCCCATCCTGCCGGGCACAAAGAGCGCCCACCCAAAACCCAGGGGGGGCTGTGCTGGGGCTGAGCCCCGTTTCACCCCCAAACCCGGGGTGGGCGTGCGGGGCTGAGCCCCCCCCGTGCCCTCTCCCAGCCTGACCCCGGCCGGGGTTGGAGCGAGGCCGTTAAAAGTGAGTCAACCAGAAACCGGCGGGCGAAGGCGGCGGCGGGCGGGAGGCAAATGAGAGCGCGAAGGGAAACCTCAAAAAGGCGAAGTGACGCGCAGGGGACACGGGCGCCTGGATTTGCCCATATATAGGCAAACCGTGGCCCCCTCTGCGCCAATGGCGGGCACGGGGCCGTTGGGACGGGGACTGGGGCCCCGTCATTTTCCGTGTCACCTGCTGCAAGGTGGGGGAAGGGGAGGCCGTGGATCGGGGGTGGGGGGGTGCCCAGAGCCCCAGAGAGGCGCCCACGGCGCTGCAAGGAGCGGGGAATGCTGTTTCCTGGCTTTCGTTGGGATGGAGGATGCTCTGGGGCAGAGCCCCGTAGGGATGCGGGAAGGAGGCTGAGCTCTGCCCTGACAGTCCCTGGGCCCTGCAGGATGAGAGGCAGGAAGAGCTGAGCATCTCCAAGAGCCAGAGACCCCCAAATGTGGGAGATTGCTGGGCTATGGACAGCTTTGGCTTTCAGAGAAGATGCTGCTGCAGGCCTGGGAAAGCAGTAGAAAACACCACCTGTGTCCTTGGGCCAGGCCTGGGAAAGCTGAAGCAAGAGAAAAACAGCTGTGGAAAGCAAGAGTGTGTTTTGGGACTTGCCAGCATGAGGAGAGATGCCAACTACCTACCAGAAGATGGTTTAAGACTGATGGACAAGTATACCTAGCAAATGAGATGTAGCTTATACGTGTATGGACAGTAGAAAAATAATATAAAAGGATAAGCTTGGAGTTAATAAAACGGCTTTTGCTCTTGCTTGAACAAGCCTGATTCTGCACCATCTTTGGCTGTCGCACCCAAAAAGGGGGGACGGGCATTCAGGGCTGCCAGGAGGCATCTCCCCAAAGCTGGCATTGATGGCACCTTTCTGGGTGGGCTGAGCCAGGCAATACTTGGAGAGCAGTTCCAGGCAGGTGGCCACCGTGCTGCGCTGACACTCGGCGCTGTACCACGTGCCCGAGCTGTTTGGGGGCCACCAGGGGTGCAACGTCCTTGCCCAACACGTGCCAGGGCTCGGCAATTGCCTGTGCAGAAGGAGCATTCCCTCCCCATTCCAGCCCAGTGCCTGCTTTGGGCAGGTGTGCCTGGGTCATGCACATCTGGCCAGGAGGAGGAAGGGTAAGTGTCACCTGGGATGCAGCAGGAGGTCTGGGAGAGCTGGTGAACCATCAGGTTGTCAAACCCCTCCGGTGACTTCACCTTTGCCATGTGCCCTCAGGAAACATGCCCTCAGCATCCCCAGCCACCTCCATCACTGGGGTGAGACCCCACTCTGCCCCCCTAGCCCTTGGCATCTCCCCTTCCCACGATGGAGCAGACCAGGGAGGTGAGAGGTCTCAGCCAAGAGGAGGTTTGGGACCCTCCATCAGCTTCTTGTGAAGAAGAGCTCTCATTGCCATCCCCGCTCCAGCAGCATTTGAACCCACCCCAGTTCCTGGAGGTCCTCCAGGAGGAAAACCCGGGTCATTCCCCCCTGCACCTCCACCTGCCAAGGTCTCCGCAGCCAGTTTCCAAAGAATGCAGTGTTAAGATGGGGTTTGTTTGGGGGTTTTTCCCCCTACAGGGAAAAAACCCACCCCCCACCCCCTCCCCAGGCACACAAGGACAACTGAGAGGCTCCTGGGAAAGTCCAAGTCTGAGCTGGGAGGCAGCCAAGCAGGTGAAAGCACATTTAGGGTGAAGCAGGACTGATGGTCAGAGGGCTGGAGCAGCTCTGCTGGGAGGAAAGGCTGAGGGAATTGGGACTGTTCAGCCTGGAGAAGAGGTTTTGGGGTGACCTGATTGTGGCCTTGCAGTGCCTGAGGGGAGCCTGCAGGAAAGGTGGAGAGAGACTATTTATAAGGGCCTGGAGTGACAGGACAAGGGGGAATGGCTTCAAACTGAGAGCAGGGTTAGATTGGCTATAAGGAAAAAATTCTTCCCTGTGAGGGTGGGCAGGCCCTGGCACAGGTTGGGCAGAGAAGCTGTGGCTGCCCCATCCCCGGGAGTGTCCAAGGGCAGGTTGGACAGGGTTTGGAGCAAGCTGGGCTATGGAAGGTGTCCCTGCCCATGGCTGGCGGTGGGACGAGATGAGCTTTAAGATCCCTCTCAGCCCAAACCCTTCCCTGATTCCACGATGCTGCTGCCATGGGGGCAGAACATCCACATCCCACCTTGGCAGAGCCCAACACCCTCTCACACACATCCCCCTTGCCCTGAAGCCCAACTGGCCCAAGCCACAAGCCCGAGGCCACCGAGCCGCCCTCACCCCGGGCACGGGCAGGTCCCCGTCCCCGAGGGGACCCGCGGAGGGGCAGCTGGGGGCGGCTCTGCCCACGGGCACTTCCCGGCAGCCGCCTCGGGCAGACACAGCGTGTGACCCCTGCGGTTTGGAAAGTCGCTTTTTCTCGCCCGCAGGGAGAAGCCGGGTATCGCTTCTCAAAAACCCGCACCCCCAAAAACCGCCGGCTCGCTCTTCCCGGCTCCTCGGGATGCCAAACCTGCAGGATTTTCAGGCCTGGCTGAAACATTTCAGCGTCATTTGGTGCAGGGGGAGGAGCCGCCTTAAATCGAGTCAGATTTCCAGCCCGTCGACGCTTCCTCTCCCGATTCCCACCCAGGCGGCCGCCGCACATTTTTCCTCCACTTTCTTCAACGTGAGAGCTCCCTGCCCTACTTTTCCCGGCGAATAAAGCTCCCCCATCCATTTGCTTTTTCTTGCTGCTGCAGGGCAGCTCCGGGGCTGGAGTTCTGCTGGAACACTCATCCTGGGAGCTTTGCAGAGGTCCAAGGCATCCCGGGAGCGCTGAATCACCGGGGCAGCGTGGGCTGGGAGCTGTGGTACCTTGCGTGGGTGAGGAGTGAGCTCGCAGGGAGCCAGCCCGGAGACGCTGCAGGCAGAGGAGGAGCCGCTCCCCCAAAGACCACCACGTTCAGCCCCTTTGCCTCGCTGCTTTGTTTGCACCGGCACTGAAGCCCCTGCCAGGTTTAACTCTCCATATCCTGGAGCAGGTTGGAGCTAACTCTAACCCTGCGGGGTTAGGAAGCCCCTCAGCTTCCCCCAAGAGGCAGTGACAGCACATGCTGCTCCCTGGGGACAATTCCCTAAGCAGTTCCCAGCCCCGGGCGGTGAGTGAAGCCTCGCAGAAGGGAGATGAGAGCCCTGGTGCCTGCAGCCCCACACCCAGCTCAGCCCAGGGTCCTGTGCAGAGCCCTCTTGTCACCTCCTCTGCACCATGAGGGTCCTGGGTCTGGATAAGGCTTGGAGCAGCTGCAGCACAACCATTCCCTGCAGCCAGGGAAGCAGGGCACAGCCTGGGAAAGCAGTAGGGAAAGGCACCGTGAAACAACAGCAGAAAATGGAGATTGTGCCTCAGTCGGCCTCCAGCAGCTCCCTGAGCCCACGCCGGGCTCCTGCCCCACCGCACAAGGCTGTGCTGCCACCCCGTGGCACTGCCAGTGGGAGCCTTCCCCGGCTGGGCATGGCCGGTTGGACGAGCTCTGGCATCCCCAACATCCTCCCAACCTGGCTGGAGCCAAAACTCCCCCAGACCCATCTCCATCCACCTCATCCTCCCTGACCCTGTCAGCTCTCGGCAAGGCTGCTTTCCCAGCTCCCAGGGGATCCCAGCTCAGCCTGTGCTCCCCATGGCACAGCTGGTCTGAAATTGTCCTCCAGAGCCCAGAGGTCCATGCCCAGAATTCCTGAACTGGAGCATCCTGCAGAGTCGTGCCCTGGGCTGCCAGGACAGTCACTCCCCCCTCCCACAGGCCTGACCTACTGCGAATTCCCAAGGGACATCTCCTGCCCAGGCTCTGCAACCCAGCAAGCCTGGGGCATAATTATCAGGCAATTCAAGGGCTTTGATTTCACCAGGGAGGTGTGAAAGTCACAGTCAACTCCCTCCTCTGCCCAAGGATCTGATGCTCTTGGCAGTCTTGCCAAGGAGAGGGGGCTGACCCCCAGGGCAGGGGTTGAAGGGCTCTCAGCATTTCCCACAAAAGGTGATCTGCACTTGGAGGTGTTTTCTGGAGCCCAGAGCCCACTGACAACTTGACTTGATCCTGTCTGCACTGAGCCAATACTCCTCTACCAATGAGAGCAGGACAGAGATGTCCCCTCTGCAGCACCCCTGGCGGTGCCACTCCTCAGCCAGCCCTGCATTCCCAGCACTGCAGCCACTCTCATCCCAGACCAAACGCAGTTTTCAGGCTGTATTGGTTTTCCACTATTTGTCTACAGGAAACAAAAATTGAGCTTTCCAGCTCCAGGATTATCTCAGGGAAAAAAAAAAATACAAAAACGTGGTTATTTCACAGAGTTACTGATGTCGGACTCTGATCAGTGGCTGCTGCTGAACTGGAACAAAACAAATCAAACTAGAGCCATCAGCTAAGGAGGCCAAATCCCTCAGGAGCCCATGTGATGCAGACATTAAGCTGACACCTGAAATACTCAGATCCCTGGAAATACAAGGTTGGATGGTGTTTCCACCCCTGCTTTTCCATCCCTCCCCTGTGCAAGGCCCAGTGCTGCCTCCCAACCACACCAGCAATGGGTTCAAACCACTCCACCTGCCCTGGAGACCAGCAACAGCCAGTGGAAGGTCCATCCTGCTGTCACATACAGGAACCTCCAGGTAACCACCTCCACAGGAAACACTGACCATCACTGCACCTGCTCCATCCAGCCAAGAGCTGGATGTTACAGGATTGCTGGTTCCCACAGGGAACACCCCAGCACAGCCAGGGCAGGATCTCCCTCTCGAGGCAGGAATGTGGCCCGTGGCACAAGCAGTGACACAATCACAGGCTCCAAAGAGTCTGGCACAGGCAGGGGGGCGAGTGAGAGACCTCCCCAGCTCCCTGCAGTGGTGAGAGCAGCGAGGCAGCGACAGCTGGGGCCAGCCCTGGGATTTATTGAACTATTTACACAGCCAGATCCCAAATCCCCCCTTTCCCACACCAACCTTAAAAAAAATGGTGCACCATGATTAGACCCCCTTCCCCAGCCCTAATCACACCCTCCTCCCTGTCAAGGCTCTGGTCTGTGTGGGCAGAGGTGGGGTGGTGGAGTCTGGAGGTACCAAGGGAGGGGAGCTGAGCCAGCACACTCCAAGTCCAGCCTTGCTTCCCTACAGGCTAAAGCCAAGAGGATTTGGAACACCAGGATCCTCCAGGCAGCACCAGAGTCCTTTAGGTTTTGATGGCTGTGTCCCGGGACTTGTAGGCCACACCACGGCTCTTCAGCTCCCGGACGATCCCTGCAGGAAGGAGACAAACAGTGTCATTTCAGTGTTCTCGTGGGATGAGGAGCCCTGGAAAAATCTGTCATGTAGAGATCAAGAACTGGGCAATGACCTCCATTTCACAGAATCATGAAACATCCCGAGCTGGATCATCCAGTCCAGCTCCTGGCCCTGCACAGACACCCCAGCAATCCCACCCTGTCCCTCAGAGCGTTGTCCAAACTCTGTCAGCCAAACCCACTGCCCTGGGGAACCTGTTCAGTGCCCAACCACCCTCTGGGGGAAGAACCTCTTCCTAAAATCCACCCTAAACCCTAACCCTGGGAATTTCAGATGTGCCTGGGCTGTGCTTTCAGCCTCGTGATGTTCCAGCTCCTTCCCAATGCAGAGCTCAGGTCAGAAATAAGGAGCCTGGGATTCCAGACACGGGCACAGCATTCACCCCAGGGATCTGGGATTCACTCCAGGGGACTGGGCCGGGGCTCAGCTGGATGTATGATTCCATTTCTGCATTCCAGAGATAAGGCAAATCCTCTGTGCCCTCTGCTCCATTTATAAACACCCAAACCCCACCGTGGCACGAGCCCTTGGTGCAGCAGGAGGATGGGAAGGGGCACCTGCTCACCAGGATTGCCTTGAACAGCACCCCATCCTGAAAAAACCCTTTTCTGTGGACAAACCTCCGTGTTTCCCCAGAGCTGAACCACTTGGGACGTGCTCACTTTGCAGAGTCACCCTTTAATCCCAGTTTATCCCTCTGATAGCTGGTTTTAGCCAGCAGCACCTTCAACACCAGCTTCTGGTGGGCACAGTGCAGAACCCTGAAGACCCCTCCCCACTCCAGCACCTCCCTGCAGATACCCTGCTGATCCTTCGCACCCTCCCACCCTGCTGATCTCTTCCTCCACGTGCCACATTCCCTGTTCTCACAGCTCACTGAACCCCAAACCCTGATTCCATCTCACCTTGGGGCAGGCGGCCGGTCACGGACACTGCGTAGACACCTGGTTTGAAGGTACCTGGAGGGGAAGAAAACATCGAGTCACCCCCTGTGACAGCAGCCAGGTAGGAAGGGACACCTGTGCAAGTGTCCCTTTGTTGGAGGGGACACCGGGGGGGCAGAACCCTCCCCACAACCCAACCCAGGGAGGCTCTGCTGGGGAGAAGGGAGATGTGTGGCTCCCAAAATACTCACTGATCCTCTGCCACTTGGACACCCAGCTGTCCTCGGGGCTCATCATGGCGATGATCCTGCGGGAGGGGCGGCAGTGAGGGGACATTTCGCGGCCGCAGGGACCCCGCAGGTGCCACCGCGGTGTCCCCAGGGGCATCGGGCACTCACCCGTCGAAGGAGGAGCTGGTGCAGTCATAGACCATCTCGCGGTTGCCCTTCATCTGCAGGTACGTCTCGCAGTTGTCACAGCCGTCGTACTCGAACTGGTCGATGGTCTGAGGGGACAGGGGTGTCAGGGATGGGGTCTGGGGGGGAGGGAGAGAGAGAGGGAGCCCCGGGAAGGGAGGGAGAGCCCCGGGAAGGGAGGGAGAGCCACGGGAAGGGAGGGAGAGCCACGGGAAGGGAGGGAGAGAGTCCTGGGAAGGGAGGGGCAGAGGGAGCCCCGGGAAGGGAGGGAGAGAGTCCTGGGAAGGGAGGGAGAGAGGGAGCCCCGGGAAGGAGGGGACAGGGCCCAGAGGCCGCGGGAGGCCCGAGCCGGCCCGGCGAGGCCCAAACCGGGCAGGGCCAGGGCCAGGCCGGTCCGGTCCGTGTCGGGGGAAGGTCCCGGGGCAGGGTCGGTGCCCCCCGCCCGTCCCCGCTCCCGCAGCCACCTTGACGAGCGAGCAGAGCAGGCAGGCCCGGAGGTGCCTCAGGTCCTTCGGCACGGTCTCCAGCGAGAGCGCGGCCATGGCGGCGGCGGCGGCGGCGGCCCCGGCACCGCCCGACTGCGCCTGCGCGGCCGCTGCGCCCCAGCCCGGCCGGACCCCGGTTCGAGCCCCACCCCGGCCCGGTCCCGATCCCTGTTCCGATCCCGGCCCGATCCCCATCCCTGTCCCCATCCCGGCCCGGTCCCGATCCCTGTTCGAGCCCGGTCCGATCCCCATCCCTGTCCCCATCCCGGCCCGGTCCCGATCCCGATCCCTATTCCGATTCCTGTCCCGATCCCGGCCCGGTCCAGATCCAGGTCCGATCCCGATCCTTGTTCCGATCCCGATCCCTGTTCTGATCCCGATCCTGATCCCGGTTCGATCCCGACCCCGACTCCGCTCCCGGTCCGGCACCGGTCAGTACGGGGGCTCCGGGATGGGGATGGGATGGGATGGGAACAGGGATGGGGATAGGGATGGGAAAAGGGATAGGGTGGGGATGGGAATAGGGATAGGGTGGGGATGGGGATAGAAATAGGGATAGGATGGGATGAGATGGGAATAGGATGGAGATGGGATAGGGATGCGGATGGGATGGGAATAGGGATAGGATGAGGATGGGATGGGGATGGGATGGGGATAGTGACGGGATGGGGATGGGATGGGGATAGTGACAGGATGGGGATGGGATGGGATGAGGATAGTGACAGGATGGGAATAGGGATAGGATGGGGATGGGATGGGGATAGTGACAGGATGGGGATGGGATGGGGACAGTGACAGGATGGGAATAGGGATAGGATGGGGATGGGATGGGATGGGGATGGTGACGGGATGGGATGGGGATGGGGCCAGGGGTCCTTCTTCCCCCCCACCCCGCCACCATGCAAAGAACCACCGCAGGCAGCACACCGGTACGTGGATAAATATATTAGTAAATAAATATATTTCTGAGCACGTCAGCATATTCACACATCTTTGTGTTTACCGGACATAAATACACAGTTTTGCATATATATATAAAACGTATTCTTCCTTTTCTTTTTTTTTTTCTTTTGTTTGATTTTGTGGGTTGGGGTTTTATTTTTTCCTTTCTCTTTTTTCCATTTTTTTTTTTTACCCCTGGGTCATAATTTATTCCCAAGCCCCGAAAGAGCCAGGACAGACTCCGAAAAATAAAAAAGAAAATAAAAAGAATAAAAAACCCGAATGAAACAAAAAGCAACAACAACAAAACGAACCGATATTCACATTTCCGAAGGATCTGAAGGATCTGTGCAGGAGGGGAGATGTCCAAGCTCCAGGGGGGTGGGAGCTCCTGGGAAAAAGGGAGTCCTTGGGAAAAGGCTGGGCCTTTGCTTTGGGATGTGGTGGTTTCCATCAGTTTGCAGCCGGGACTTGGGATGAAACAAAGGAAAACGAGCTGGGATGCTGGAAAAATTCCAGGATGGATGGAGCCCACAGGTACTGAGTGCTCAAAAGCATCACCCAGAAGCCAGAGGTAAAGGAACTGCGAGGAGCCATTCCCTGTTTTCTCAGATAATCCTTCTTCCCTTCCAGGCAGCCAAGGATAGTCATCCATCTACTGAAAAGGGTCTTAAAACCCACCTTCCCAGAGAATTCCCAGAGAGTTCCCCCCTTTCCTCCCACCAGGGCACACCTCACTCAGCTCAACAAGCCCCACGGAGCAGGATCACATCCAGAGGGGCTGCTTCCAGATGAAAAGGAGCAGCAGCACTAGGTCAGGAGAGGAAAACCCTTGGAAGCAGGCGTTGCCCTGGCACCCTGGTAATACTGCAGTGGGGAGTGCAGGGTGCTCTCCAAGAAGCTGCAGATTCCCTGATTTCTTAGGGAGAAGGAGGGAAAGAGAGGAGGGCTTTGAGACTGCAAACTTGTTCCTCTGAGCAGGGAAATGCATCCCTGGGAGCTCCCAGCCTTCCCGGCTCCTGAAGGAAGCAGTGGGAGCGCCCTGACTTCATGATCCTCCCCTCTGTGAAGCCCTCTGAGCCCTCCAGGATGGAGCCGGTTGGACAAGCCATGGATCGTGCCCACAAGAAGCCAAACGGCAAATCTGGATCAGCTCCTGGGTATTCTCCTCTAGTTTAAGACTAGAGAAGGGAGAAAACATCCAAGCTTGTGTCTTCTGCCTGCAAGAGGAGCCTGGAAAGGTTCAAATCTAATTCTGGTGGGTTCTTTGATGAGAGAAATTCATCTGTTCTCTAAACTGAAAGGTCCTGCAGGGGCTCAGTCACAGGAGACAAGGAATGGGCAGGAGCAAGGGAATAATGTTGGGTTTAAAACAGTGCTGGTCACAGTCAGGGACTGAGGAGCAGCTGGGACAAAGATGGCTTTTTTTGAAGGATTAAGGGCAGCAAACCCTGTGAAAAGCTTTTGCTCACCACAAAGGAAGGCAGAGGCAGGAGAATCCTGGGACTGCATAACCAGTGCACTCCCCTGAACTGGAGAAGCTGCTGCTGCTTCAAAGGAAGGCACAGGGAGGTTGCTGAGCACGTGGGGAAGTCTGTCCCTGCACCAGCTGAAGGAGCTACCTCCAGCTCCAGGGCTGTCTCCTCAGCTTCCCTGTGGTGCCATAAAAACGTGCACTTCACGTGGGAATGTGGCTGATTCTTTGGCCTCTACTGATCATTTAAGGCAATGAGCTCGGCAAAACCCTGCTGTTTGGGTTCTGCATGTTGGGAATTTGGCAGGTTTTATTTCACTTGAATGTCTGCAAATTATGAGATGTAAGGAACTAGGAACTGGTGACATCCAAAATACCCACCCCCAAAATCCCACAAGTGGGAGGGGGGGAGGAAAGTAATAAACCGGAGCCTGATGATTTCTCAGGTTTTCTCCCTGCATCATCAAAACGTTGGGAAAGACAGAAGGGTCTTTTGAAAAAAAAAAATCCCTTCAGAGGATCATTTCAGGTGTCTCAGAAATATGAGGATAAGGCTGGGTGATGGATGGGGCTCTTCTGCTGGGAATTTTTGCTGTGCCTTGAGGCAACGAGAGAGGGAGGAGAGAAGCAGGAGCCACGTGAACTCAAGGATTTTCCATGACTCCTGTGACAGGGATACCTCAGGTTTAAAATACACCCAAAAAAGGAGTTGCTCTTTACAGGGCCGGCCAAGACACTTAGTTTGAGGGTGGGTGGAGGAGTCAGAGGGTGAGTGAGCCACTTTGTTCACACTGCCAGATGAGAGGGTGGATTCTTTGCAATGGAAAGACTCTGACCCAGCTCCTTCCCAGAAATGCTGACGTTCTCCCTGTGTCTTCAGCCCTCCTGCTGGTGCCAAACACAGGGAATGGCGCCGGCTGAGGGACACTGGAGGGATCAGAAGTGGTGAGAGCTGTTGGTTCCCACTGCAGTCAGAAGCAGCACCTCGCAGGGCAGACCTGTGAGCGGTGAGATGGAGAATAGCTGGTTCCTGCGTCTGAAATAAAGCATGGAAAACTTAATTGAAGAAGTCTGGCTTTTGACCTAAGTGAGGAAATGAAGTCAGGAGCTACCAGGCCACAGAAAGTCATTTCTGCAGCTTTTGGTCTCGAAGGCTTGTTTATTTCTGAAGCGTTTAGCAAAACCTTCTGCGGCATGAACATGCCAAAATAGCAGCTTGCACTCCCTCGTTGAGCTCTCCCGCCGGTGCCTCTGCCAGCCCACGCAGAGATGCCACGGGGTGGGGACGGGCTGCCTGTGCCTTCAGAGAGGGGGCCTGGAGAGCACAGCCCTGTCTGTGTGACTTGTTGCCGTGTGGGGACATTGTGAGGACACCACAAGTGTCCCGCTGCCCTTGGCAGTCCGTGTCTCGGTCAGGGCTGGGCGTCGCACGGTGCGAGACGGGAACTCCTCCTGCTGAACATCCGTGTCCACTCCAGCTCCCAGGGAGCAAACAGGCCAGCGTTTTATTAAACTGAGTGTTCACGGACATCCTGGGCCTCCTCTTCAGATCCTGCATTCAAAGAAAAGGAAGAAATGTCAGCTCCACCTGGCTCAGCATTCCCGGGCTCTGCAGCTGCTGAGCCTTGGGATACAGACAACAGACGCTGCAGGGAAAGCTGCTAAAAAAGCCACTAAAAAAGCCATTAAGCCACTGTTGTTTGGACAACACTCTCGGGCACAGGGTGGGATTGTTGAGTGTCCGTGCTAGACCAGGAGCTGGCCTCAGTGATCCTTGTGGGTCCCTTCCAACTCAGCATAGTCCACGATTCTGTGAAGTTTCACCCACTTTTTCAGAGGGAATTTTCTGGCCACCTCCCAGCCAGTTTATTCCTCTAAGGCAAAGCACAAAGACCTCAAGCCACTCTTTCAGAAGAGGCAGGCTAAAGGCACAGGATTCACATCACTAGCGGGTGTTTGAGGCTTTCTGATGTTTGCTCTTTGAGGAAAATCTGTGCAGTTGACTGAGAAATTATCAGGAACAGAAAAATAACACCGATTCATATCACCCAGGGCCAGGCTGCCACAGCAGCTCCAGACAACAAAAGCAGAGGACAGTGATGCCACACAGGGATGGCACGCGTTTCACAGGGTTCAAGAGGCTGCACAAATTGCTTCTGAGGCCCCACCGAGCCCAGGCTCTTCACCAGCCCCTTCTCCCTGGTGAATCATTGACAGGAAAATGCACTTTTGAGCCATTCAGCACAAGCACTGCCTAAAAAGTGCACCCTGAATCACTGCTCCAGCCAGCCCCTTTCTCTCCGAGCAGGTTCTCTCCCACTGCCTGTTGTCACACACACCACGGTCCCTTCCCAAATGTCTGAGCCCGCCCAGAGCTCTCACAGAGGTTCAGCAGAGCCCAGGAAAGGCACACAGGCATTGTTTTCCCCATTTCCCTTTTTCAGGACGTTCCTCAGATCCAAAGGAAAACAAATGACCACCTAAAGATTCACAGAAAGCAACCCAAACCAACTTGTCAGAACGGCCACGGCAAACCCTTGTTGGTTACACATCAGCTGTAGGAGCTCAACCTTGACAATTAAATAGACGGGAAGAAAACAAGCAAATGAGGTTCTGCTTGGAAAAACGTAGCTAATCAATGCAGGAAAATTAATTTACATGTGCAAGCATGGCCAAAGCACCTGAAGGCAAGGGTTTGAGGGTATCTGGTATTTGTGTGATTTGAGTCACCTTTATGTGGAATAAGCCATTTCCAGCAGCTTCCCAGCTTCAATCCCTGTGTGATCAGGTGCCCTTCTGCAAACTGGGCCTGCATGAGTGTCCTCTGTTATACAGACAGAAAGGAAGGCTGGGAGAGGTGGGAGAACCTCCCAGTGACCTGCAGGAGCACCCCTTGGTGACACCACGGGGGTTACTGGGGTTTTAAGGGTGGTCTTTTCTTACCCTCTAATCCCTTTCTCCCTCCCCAGTAAAGATCAAAGCAGTGACATGAAAGGGAATGGCTGAGAGGCTGAGCAGGAGAGGCAGGAGAGGGGGAGGATGCCGAGAGCACTGCAGGAGGTGAGATTTCCCAGGGAGAGAAATCAAGAGATTTCATCAGCCCTGGCTCTTCTGGGATGCCATCCGGGCATGCTGGGGCGGTTTAGGAAGCCATCTAGCTGTAATTCCCTGCCAGTTGTCTGCCTTCCCTTCAAAGGATCCAGCCAGCACTGCTCCAGAGACTCCCAGTGCACTTTCCCAGGCAAGAGAGGAGTTGGGGACGTATTTTTATGCAACCCCCTCCCAACAAAGAAAGGCTGGTGGAGGAAGCGGCATGAACTCCAAGATCCCAGGAGCCTCTCTGGGATCACCTGCCACGTCATTCCCTGAGATGCCAGTGCATGGCACTGCCGGCACAAGTGGAGTTTCTCCAGGGGCTGTGGATGAAGATCCAGCCTCACCTGGCTGGGTGAGGTAAGCACACCTCACCTGGAGGGTGCTGCATCCCACAGGAGCACCAGCAGCTCCTGGAAACCCTGGTTTAGGGACTTCCTGAGCCGGAGGGTGTATTTGCATCTCTGCATTTGCCAGCTCTTGATCTGGGCTCTGAAACCCATTTTACTTCTGGCACTTACATCCTCTGGGCAACCAGCACCAGATTCACTACACACCATGTGTTGCCTTTCGGGTGTTTTAAAGCTTCTGGTTCCTGTTTGATGCCACCAATTACTTTGTTCTAAGCCCCAGCGAGTCCCTCTTATCTGCCTTCTCCCTTGCTCTCCTGCTTTCATATCCTCTCTTTCATATCCTCTGCTAATCATCTTTTTCCCACAAGAAAGTCTCACTATTCCTTCTGTTTTCTCAGAAAAAAACACTGCTGTGATCATACCCAATACCTTTCTGCCTTTTTCCCACGCCCTTTTTGGGAAGGGCTGATCAGGAGCTCTGAGATCACCACAGCTACATAAAGGCACTTTCTGCTTGTCCCACATTAGTTCCCAGGCAGCTCCTAATAATAATAATAATAATTTGATTTTTACTCAGAAGGGGCTCTGCTCCTGTGTGGCATTTTGTGCTGCTTACAGGGGCCTTCCCACGCCACTCTCTCCCCCAACAGCTCAGCAGCAGGAGATCCTTCTGTAACATTCTGTACCCAGCTTTAACGCTGACATCCGGATGGATTTTATCTGTTACACACTTTGCTATCTCCTCTCCTTGCCCAGGATATTTATGAGCTTGCTGGAAGGTGCAGACAGTCAGAACACTCCACTTTGCTTCTCCTCTAATTCCCCTCCATTAAGTCTGGTCCACACTTTGTCTCCTATTTTCTAGTGAGTTATTTACCCCTGACAGCACCCTTGCCTTTTATCCTCTGAGAGCTTCCTTGCCCTGAAAGATCTTCAAGGTGTTATCTCTCCCTACACAAGCTGAGGTGCCTCCTCCCCTGGTTTTCACATTCAGCCATGTGCCTACAAGTCAGCCCCTGTATTTGAATTTTCAACAATTTGCTTGGCTGGAAAGTCAGGCTCATCATTCTGTGGCTTCAGCTATTTCCAGCTGATATTGCCCCCAGCTCTTCCTTCTGGCTCTGGGCATGGATAAAAGATTGCAGTCCACGTTCCGGATTTTTATCGGCTGTGTGCCTGAGCCCTGCAGGATGCCCAGTGGGTGAGCTGTACCCCTGGCAATGTGTTACTCTGCACTTTATTTCAGACTCACTCCAAGTGATGGTTTGATTCCTGCTGGATCCTGTACCCCCTGCCCTGTGCAGGGTGAGAACCTCCCCGAGCGCTTCTGTGCTCATCGCTAATGCAATAAATTCAGCTTGCTCTTCTGCTCTGCACTTACAGCCCTTGAACATCCCTCAGACCTCTGTTATTCCCCGGATCTGCAGAGCCTTGGGCAGCCTTCTCCCTTCTGATGGAGCTGGAAATGTTTGCATTAGTAGCCTCTCTGTTTTTCATGAGCTGTGCACAGAAACCTTCCCTGCTGTGCCTCTCCAAGGCTCTGCACTTAGCTTGGCATCCCACTCTGCTCTGACTTCCTTGTCTAGACAAGACCAGCTTCCCAGTGCCCTCTCTCTGCCCCGCTGCTTGACCAGCCCCTTCTGGGCCCTTAAATGCACCCTCTGCCCCAAAGCATCTTCCTTTAGAATCATTATTAAAAGATTCTCATGTCTCTGTAGGCTCCCCTTTGCAGCCTGTGCTGACACAGTGTGTTGTAACACTAATGCCACCCTCCTTCTACTTAGGGACAATCGGGGACTTTTGTGTCACTTGTCATGGGGCTTCACACTCTCCTTAGCACAGAGTGTCCCTCCCATGCCACCAGAAGAGACACACTCTTCTCCTCTCTGTAATTTCTCCTAGGAATTACAGGGTCCTGCTCTTTGTTTTTCTTTTAAACTGGATTTCTGAAAAGTCTATATCAAAATTTTAAATTAAAGCTGGGCTTTCTAAATCATCCACCTGTATTTGTCCCCATTTACCTGGGGGCACTGAAGCATTTCTTCCATGGTCTCCTGGCTTGTGTTTTGTGCCCTGTTAAGGCTGTTCTTTGCTCTTTTTATTTCATCTCTCTTGATTTATACCTTTCCCAAGATAAAGCACCAATGTGATTACAACTCAGAAGTTGTGTTATGTCAACCAACATGTTTGCAGCCTGGTGGCTTTTCTGCATAAACCCTGCACGAGCTCTCTGCTCTGCCCTCTGTTCCCAACGAAGTTAAATCCTAAATCTCTGTATTTTTTCAGTCTTACACGGAGGTTCTGACTCTCTGGTTGGTCCTGAAAGCATCCCCAGAAGCGACTGCAGTCAAAGAGCCACAGAGCCACAGTGCTTTCAAACACATTGGTCCTTCTATCTCCTGGGAGCCAGACTCGGGTTCTTTCAAAGACCCTCTCGTCTTTGAAAGGGCATTTCCCCTCTCTCAGTGAGAGATGTGCAGCATTTTAGGCAAAGGGCCAGAGTTTAATTACATCTGATCTCTAAAAGGTGCCTAAAAAGCAGCTCCCACCCAACAAAGGCAGGTGAGGAACGAGGGACGTGCAAATCCATCAGCTCATTGAGTCTGTTCTGCCACCACCAGCCACACACACTTCCTTCCTCGTGTTTTCCAGTTAGCTGGGCTTGGATAAAACAACTGGAGCCCAAAAAGCCTTAATGACAAAGACTCTGCCAGGGAGACACCCAGAGTGGTGTAAGGACACTGACAAACGTGGTCCCACCCCTGCCTTTGGGAGACATTCCGGCTGCTGGAGAGGTTTGGTTAAAGTTAGCCACCTCATTTCTCATTTGCAGTACTTTAGGGCTTGGTGCACTCAGCACTCGCTCAGGCCACCACCTCTGAAACGCTCCTGCTGTCAGTGCTCCTGGAGAAAAGCCCATGGGGAAGGAACCAGGCGCGCTGGCATCCAGAATTCCTCTGGCAAAGCCCCCTCATCCATCTGCTCTCCCTGCGAGGAGTGGCAGACGCCAGACTTACCCTGAGACGGGCAGTGAAGGTGGACACTCAGGCTGTGCCTGGGGGGGCCCGTCCCTGAGAAATCCGCAGGCACCGAGTGCGTTCCCTCCCGTCCCACCAAGCCCTTTCGCTGCTGCTGCTGCTGCCTCAGCTCGGAGCTGGACTGAGGCACTAAACACTTCCAGAGCGTCCGGGAGCTGGAGCCGCCAGGCAGGGGAGCGCTTGGGATCAGGGGCTGGGCCTCGGGAGAGCAGCGGGAGCCACCGGGGTGGCCGTGGGGAAGGTGAGCGGGGTCGGGCTCCAGGGAGCACTTTCTTTTCCTCCGGTGATGCCGGCTCTGTGAGCTGTGCCTGGGGGGCAGCGGGGCGGGCGACGTGCCCGCTGCTCCCGGCTGGCTGTTGGCATCTGCACCCAAGTCCAACCTGTGCGGCGACGCCGAGGGGGCACGAGGCTGCTCCCGTCCTTGCAGGGGACAGGCTGGCTGTCCTGCCGGAGCCGCCACCTCCTGCAGCACGGTGCCGCTTTCCAGAGGCCTCTGGCAGTGGTGGCTCCTCTCCTGCGTCCGAGCCCCGTGGAAGCCAACCTTGGCCCCGGAGTACCGCGCTCGGCGTGGCACGGGTCCCTGCCCGGCGCGCCCGGGGGCACCCTCGGCGTCCCGCCTGTAGTGGTGGTGCTGGTGGTGGTGGTAGTGGACGTGGCTGAGCACCTGGGGCTTGGCAGGAGCAGCCCCCCCGGGCACCACGAGGTCCAAGGACCTGGGCCGCCTGTCCCTGGGCGGCCGCGCCGGCTCCGGGCCGTGGTCCGTGGCGGGCCCCTCGGAGCTGCAGTACACGAAGGGGTCGTAGTCGCTGCTCAGGGAGCTGCGGAAGGTGGAGCAGCTGCCGTGGATGCCCTGCAGGCTGACATCCGTGCAGTTCAACATGGAGTCGCTGGAGGAGCCGTGGCAGGGCCCCGAGCTGGAGTCGCTGCCCGGCCCGTCCGCCAGGTACCCGCTGTGCTCCGTCAGGTAACTCTCCCCGGAGCCGCTGCTGTTGTGCTGGTGCCCGTGGCCGGCCCCTCGGCGCGGGGCTGGCGGGCGGTGCTGCTTCTGTGCCAGGGTTGCCTTGAGCCCCGGGCAGGGGGGCTGGGGCTGCAGGGAGCAAGTCCTGTGGGGTGCCAGCGCCTGCCCGCACGCCGAGGGCACGGGGTGCTGCTGGCCCAGCAAGGCCGTGTGGCCGCAGGCGAGCAGGGAGGGCGCCGCCGGCCTGTAGGGCACGTAGTGGATGGTGCCAAAATCCAGCTGGGAGAGCTCCGGAGAGTGGAAGAAGGGATTGCCGTGGGCTGGCTCCGGGGGAAAGCTCCTGAGGTTCCTCTGAGGATATGGGTGGGGCAGGTGGTAAAGGGCATGGCCTGGATGCTGGCGGAAAAGGTGGAGGCGCCGCCCAGGCTCCATGTCCTGAGGGGCCAGCCTGGAGCTGGTGGCCGTGGCCTGGTCCACTGAGTCTCTGGCTGTGGAGAGAGAGAAGGGAACATCCAGCACATGTCCCACAGCCTGGCTGCACCCCCGGGATCAACGAGCCTCCCACCACAGTCCCACGCCCCACCCGTGTCCTGCAACCCCTCACTGCCACCACCAACCACCCCGATGGCCCTGCACACCCGGTGCTTTCCCTGCTTCCCTGATCCCCCGCTTCCTTCCACACAACTCCCAGGACTGGCAATCCCTCCTCTTGATGCAGGTTCCAAGCCCAGCATCCCACAGAGATTCCCATTTGTCCCACAAATCAGGTGGGGGCTCACACACAGGGACCCCTCTCCATGCACACTGCTGCCCTGTGAACTCCACGCACCAGGACACGCGGACCTGCTGCTGCATCACCCGAGGGTACCTGGAGCTCCTGGTCACCACCCCCTGCACCCAACCCTGCCCCTGACCATGAAATGCTGTGTCCGAGCCCTACCAAGAATATTGAACATGCAAAGGGGACACGTGTGGTGTTGCTGCAGCCAAGGGTCAACACACTCCCGATGGAACTCGTGGGTGCACGAGATGATCCGCAGCTCCTAGAGAGAACAGGAGGGAATATGAGCAAGGAGAACCGTGTCCCAAGACCTGGACGGGTCCTTCTTGATGGAAGCATCAAAGGGTGGGAAGATGTCCCACGGCGAGGGATCTGCAGCCCAGCTGGGCACAGAGCAGGGGTGTGAACATCCAGAGAGGTGAAAGCCCTCGGGACTGGAGGGTGCTCTGGGGCAGCAAACCCCACTTTTGCCCCGTTGTTCCAACACGGACATTTTACCCAACGTTTTACCCGCAGCTGGGAGACCTGCCTCAGGACATCAGAGTCACTTCAGCAGAGATAAAGCCTTTCTGGCCCAGGGGCTGGCAGACCTCCATGGATGCTGCCCCTTCCCAGCCCTCAGGAGCTGCAGGAGGAAACATCCCCAGAGCCTCCCGCTCCCGCCACGCCCAGCTCCCTCCGCCCGGGGATTCTGGAGCCGTGGCTGCCCAGCAGCCCTGCCCACACCCCCTACCTGGCCCTCGATGAACTCCTCCAGGCAGATGGCACACACCGGGGCAGAGCTGCAGCTGCTGGCCGAGTCCCACCGCGACGCCGGGCGGCAGCGGGGCTGGTACCGGCGCGTGGCCAACTGCCCGATGGCCTGCAGGGTCTGCTGCTGCAGGGAGTCCTGCAAGGAGAGGGGAGGCTTTCAGGACAGGCCCAGCCTCGCAGTGCCCTGCCCTTGGCAAAATGAGGGTATCAAACATCTGGGGATGTCGCTCATCTCCAGAGGTGGCTTTTTGCCTAACCTGACTTAGCCAAGGGAGGTTTTGTCACCAGCAGGTGACATCTGGCCCTGGACGTTCAAAATGGCTCAGCAGTGGTGGGTTTTTGAACCCCCACAGGATGGTCTCTCTATAGGACAAATGGGATATTCTCAAGTCTGGGAATACAGCTGACTCTGGAAAAATAATTATTTAATCTGTTAATTCCTGTTAAAAAACACTGAATCATAAAATCACCAAATGGTTTGGGTTGGAAGGGACCTTAAAGACCATCTTGTTTCAATGCCCTGCCATGGGCAGGGACACCTCCCACCAGCCCAGGTTGCTCCAAACCCAGTCCAACCTGGCCTTGGACACCCCCAGGGATGGGGCAGCCGCAGCTTCTCTGCCCAACCTGTGCCAGGGCCTGCCCACCCTCACAGGGAAGGATTTCCTGCCAGTATCCCATCTAATCCTGCCCTCTGGCAGTTTGAACTCCTTCCCCCTTGTCCTGTCACTATCCACCCATTTCTCCACCCAAACGATGCCTGTTCCTGCCTTTTGGGTACTCCTGTTGCCCCAGGAGGTCCCTACCTGAGTCCTGTTCAGTTGGCACTTCGTGCGGACAACAAAAATCAAGATGATGACGACCACGGTGCTGACCACGGTGAGCAGGATCCACACATCATAGTCTGGCTGTTGGATAAAACAGGAGAGAAAGGGCTCTTGGGTGGCAGACTTGGTAATAAGAGGCTTGGCAGGGGACTCCTGGTTTCTTCTGGCCCATCACCCTGTGAGCACAAGATCCTTGGCCAAGCTCTACCTCTTTGCTCTTTACAGGTAAAAGAAAAAAGGGTTCAGCCTTCTCTGCACATCCCACCAAGAATGGAATGTCTCTGCAGCATCTCAGCTCCCTCAAGGCTGTGGTCTAAGGTAGCACAAGATGAGAAAATCAAGGCTTGGTCTCACCTGAAGAGACGGAGACTGCCCTCACCTCACTCGTGACATCGAAACACAAGAAACTAAGTAAGCTGCTTTTGAGCCTTTCTTTGCAGCAGGTCATCTGATTGCTACAGAGAGCTCCTGCTAAGGGCCATCATCTCCTTCCCTTGGGAGGGAAGCTCAGCAGCCCTGGGAAAGCCCTCTGCCATGGCCCAGGAGGGAGGATCCAGCAAGCAGTGGGAACGGTGTGACCCTCACCCAGGCTGGTGGCTCCTTGACCTCGATCTTCACGTGGGCCTCTCTGTTCTTGTTCACGACGCCCATGAGGAGCTCGGCATCGTGGCCCCTGATCAGAACCACGGGCTGGCTCAGGCCTCTGGGCTTCCTCAGCTGCAAAGAAACAAACACAGTGAGAGCTGGTCCGTAACAGCCTCAAACAAGGACAATCCCGCCCCCCCCACCCCAGGCACGTCTGGGTCCTCCTGATGCTTCTTGCACACCCTTCAGAGGCTGATTGTTCCCCCAAATCTGCACTATCCTCTAAGATGAACCAGATGGAAGCTCCTCCTCTTTCACCAGCATGGCTTTCTCCGTTTTCCCTGCTGGTGCCTCTGGGGACACTGTTCCTCTTTGAAGCCCGCTGTCCCAAAGTCCCTGTGGGAACTGCCAACAGCACTGCCCAGTGCTGCCACCCCACAGAAATGCCTCCTCTGCTCTTCCTGTGAGACCCATCCAGTTCCCCTCCTCCCTGAGGACGTTCTGCTTGTTCCTGGTCATCCTGGCATTGGTTGGCTCAGCAAATGCCCAAGCCTGCTGCCTTCCAGACCTGGATCAGGGTGGCCATCACACCCACTGACCCACTGGCCACACCCTGGGGAGGCACCTGGGGGCAGCCAGAGGTGGGTGTGGGGACAGGGCTGTGAATGGAGGTGCAGAGGGGCTGGAAGAGGCTGAAAGCTCTCAGCTGTTCATAGGATTTGCCACTCCTGCCTTTGCTATACCAGATGGGGAAAGCTGGAAAACTGGGATCAGAGGCTCAGAGGGATCAGAGACTGGGATCTGAGCAACCCCAGCATCACCTTACAGGCCTGCACTTGCTGCCACATTCCTCTGGCATCAGAAATTAAGTTGTAAGTGCATGAGAAATCCACAAGGGATAGATCCAGCGAGGCGTCAGCCCAGAGTTTGGATAAGCTCAGGCACCAGTTCTCCTGTCTGCTTTTTATCTAACGCTGGGTGCTTTTCATTATCCCAGGATTATTTGGATAGGGAACTGATTCCTTTCCAGAGATGACAGCAGTGCTGAGGGAAGGCACCTCTGGGGGTCTCTAAACCTGCACCAACAGCATTGCAGGGGGAGCTGTGACTTTGGCTGGAAAACTTGAGAAATCACCTTTCCCCTGAGGTGCACTGGGCTGTCTGGACTAGGTGGGACTGGGAAATCTGTGACTTCCCAAGGGGAAGCAGGCAGACAATGTCCCTTGAGAGTGTGGATGTGCCCTGGAGAGAAGGAAAGAGGAACAGACTGCGCATGGGTGAGTGGGGTAAGAGCCAGCAGGGACCTTCTGCTGGTGGTCGGTGTGCCCTGACCTGGGCACATTTTGGGATGGGACAGCAGAACTTGAGGTTTAGCTGAGAAAATCAATGGTGTCTGTACCTGATCAGCAGCGCTTTCATCATCAGTGATGTCAAAAAGGATCGCACGGGCTCCTCGCTCCCCCGCCAGCTTTGCCTGTCCAAAACAACAGAAGCTTCAGTGGACACTCTGCACTGTTGGGAGCACTGTGGGATCCGTGAAGAAAGAAGCACCTGCTTGGATTGAGGAAACCGTTCCCACCTTGGTTCCTGTGCCTGTGTTGGGCTGCAGTGCCCGCTCCGCCCAGAGCTCTGTGGCTCCTGGATGGTTTCTCCCTGCGGTCACGGAGATGTCACAGCAACCCACAAACCTGACCATTTCCCAGCTGCCTGTGCCACGTGCCCCTTTGCTTCAGACCTACGCAACCCTCCCACCCCAGGCCAGCAGGACCCTCTGCAGGTCCCACCTCTCACCGTGGTGGCACCAGCGCTGGGCTGTCCCTGCTCCCCGTCCCTGCCCTCCCCGGGCAGAAGCTCAGGCTGTGCCAGGGCTGCAGCTCTGCCCCGGGATTAGGAGCGGGCTGGCTTTGCACAGCTCACCTTGGAGACCCGCCCAGCTGAGCACACATGGTGAGGAAAAGCCTGAGGACCTCGTGGGGTCACCCACCTCCTCCCCACCACCCTGGCAGCCCTCGGGGCAGGCAGGGGCAGCCCGGGGAGATGGAACATGAACAGAGCGCAGGGCTGGGCCGCTCTTACTCACGCCGAGCCCTTTGATCGGCGCGTCCCGAGCGCCTGAGCAAACAGGGAGCAGCTCACCCTCTGCAGGGCCAAACCCTGGCTTGGCTCAGGGGCCAGAGGTCAGGGCTGCTGCTTCCCAGCTCCAGTGTCAAACACAGGGATGAGGGATGCGGCATTCCCAGCACGGAGAGCGGTGCCGGGAGGGATCAGCTCCATCCCTCAGGGAATCATGGAATATCCTGAGCTGGAAGGGACCCCCAAGGCTCACGGAGCCCAACCCTCAGTCCAACCCTCAAGAGTCACCCCCTGTGCCCCAGAGCATCATCCAAAGGCTCCTGGAGCTCTGGCAGCCTTGGGGCTGTGCCCACTGCCCTGGGGAGCCTGCTCAGTGCCCGAGCACCCTCTGGGGGAAGAGCCTTTGCCTCAGATCCAACCTGAGCCTGCCCTGACACAGCTCCAGCCATTCCCTGGCTCTGTCCCTGCTCCCCACAGAGCACAGATCAGTGCCTGCCCCTCCTGAGTGAGCAAGGAGAGCATGACAAGTGGGTTTCATGTCAGGTCACTGTGTGGGGGGAGCCAAACCCCCGTGTTTTCCAAGAAAAAGAGGTCCCTCACTCTTTGTCCCAAAAGATGCTCCTTCATAAGGAGAGGACAGGGAGTCTGCACCCCGGAGGGACATGCTGGGACCCTCAGGGCACAGTGGCATTTGTATCTGGGCATGCCTTGTTTCAGATGGGCACTGAACAAGGGTTTGAGGGGCTCTCAAGCTGCTCCAGAGCTGAAGCTGGTGCTGTGTGAGGTGCCACCGAAGCAGCTGCACAGACCCAGAGCCTGGGCTGCTGCTTTATGACAATGCAATAAAGCTGAGAGCCAGCGAGCACAGAGGGATTATGGAATGAGGGAATGCCAACAGCCAGCAAAAATAACCTGTCCTGTCTACTCCACAAAAGAGATTGAATCCACTCACTGCCCTTCTCCCCATTTTTCGCAGAATCCCTGCCTGGAGAAATGATCTTTAAGCTGTTCCTGAATGAGATGAGGCAGCAGAAACTTGAGCACAGTGAATGACTGGGCCAGGCAGCCCTGCTGAATGGCTCCTGAAAGGCTCGAGCCAAAGGAAACCAATTTCGTATTTAGCAGTTACAAATGTTTCGAGAACGCTGGGAGAAGCGGATTAGAAGGTGAGACATGACCCTGAGAGGCACAAAGGACACTGAGAATTAATAAAAGCTTTACAAGGGAGACCAAGTGCTACAGTGGGAAATTGAGGCATCCTTGACACTGCAGAAGATGGTTAACAAAAAATAAGAATGACACAGCAAACAGACCTTCCAATTCTGCTGCCCAGCACCAGACTAAGCCAAGATGGAATCATAGGATCCCAGAATGGTTTGGGGGGGAAGGGACATTAAAACTCATCTCATTCCACTCCCTACCACAGGCAGGGACGCCTTCCACTAGCCCAGGTTGCTCCAGCCTGGCCTTGGACACTCCCAGGGATGGGGCAGCCACAGCTTCTCTGCCCACCC
>JAWWEU010000050.1:10768136-10789889 GCA_035583155.1 Acropternis orthonyx | reverse complement strand
GGGATGGCCCTCCTGGCTCCAGGCACTGCTGGCTCGGGGCCAACTGGCCACTGACCAGGACCCCCAGGGCCCTTTCCAGGCACTGCTTTCCAGCATCTCATTCCCACTCTGGGCTGCCCCATCCCTGGACAGACCTTGTCCTCTTCACCCCACTGATCTTCCACAGAGCCAAACCTCCTTCCCATCACCTTCCAACCCACCTGCCCCCCTCCCTGCAGATATTAGGGGAGTCTCGAGTGGATCCCGGAATGCAGAGTTACTCCCAAAAGAGCAAAAACACCTTGGGAAGCTTCCCTGGAGCAGTCTGAGGCTGCCACCTGGGATCTCAGTCCTCAAAGTCAGAGGTCAAGACTCCAAGAAATGCTCAGGTGGATCCCAGAACACACATTTTCCTTCAAAAGAGAATGAGCCCCTTGGGTATGTGCATTGGAGAGTTTGGAGCTGCTGCCTGGGATCTCAGCTCCCTAGAGGAGATGTGGAAAGACTCCAGGAGATGCCTGGGAGGAGCCTCAGGTACATCCTGGAAGACACAGTGTCCATGAAAAGAGAAAAGCCATCTCGGAGAGCTTCCCTGGAGCAGCCTGGGGCTGCCAGCCAGGATTTCAGATCCTGAAATCAAGAGATCAGCATTCCAGGAATGCTCCCTTGTCACCCTGGAATTTCAGGGCAAGAGGTCCCACAGCTGCTCCCTGGTTGTTTGTGGTGGCAGCTCCTGGGTTGAGGGTCTGCTCATCCCAGTGCCCTCCAGCCCACCCAGCCACTACAGACAGCTCTGGGGGGTGGGGGGTGGGATTTTCCCATTCCCTGCCTTTTCTGCCATTTCTATCCCTTGTGTCCCAGCTCTCCAGTCCTTGGGAGAAGGAGCTTCCAGCTCCTGGTGGTCCTGCTCCAAAGCCACGGTGGGGAGGACACAGGGATGGCCATCTCCCTCTCCCAACCACACTGAAGGAACCCTCCTGCCTGTTGTCACCTGGTACCTCCAATGCCACCTCGCCCCCCACCCCTGCACCAGCAGGACACGAGGGGTCCGACGGGGAATTCTCTCAGCCAAAGTCTGATTAGGAATGTGACGGGAGCCGAGAAGAAAGCGAAGGGTGTGGAGAAACAGGCAGGAGAAAGATTGTTTTGGAGGAGAATGGGTCCAGAGCTCTGGGCAGTTTCATTAGAGGAATATTAAGCAAATGAGTCAGAGCTTGCGGTGCCTGAGGCTCGGGAAAGCTACCGCTGGAGCCGAGGGATGGAGGGGAAAAGGAGGTTCGTGGCAGGCTGTGTGCACATGGAATTCAACCCCAGCACAACAAGAGGAAACTTGTTGCCTGCCTAATGCTGTTTTGAACATCTGCAGAGATCAAGCACCGGGGCCTCCGTGTGCACCCGCTCCCAGCTCCGCGCCAGCGGCTTTCCCGATCCGCTGCGCTTCCCAAAGGAGATGGGGACATCCCCGGAGCGGCACCCAGCACACCACAGCGCTCCTGCACATGCCAGGAGTCACTCTGGAGGTCGGGGTTTATGTTGTCTGCAATCTGGGTATCAAATTTGTCTCAATTCCTGCACCTAAAAACCTGAATATTGCATGGAAATCCGGCATGAAAGGATGCTCTGTGTGCCAGGAATCCCTGGAAGGGTCCAAGGCCAGGCTGGATGGGGTGTGGGGCAACCTGGACTGCTGGAAGGGGCTGGAATGAGATGGGCTTTAAGGTCCTTCCATCCCAAACCATTACATGATTCCATTGCTCTGTCAATAAATGTATATCATATATGTGTATATATCTATATAGGTCCAT
Organism: Acropternis orthonyx; assembly: GCA_035583155.1. Classification (NCBI taxonomy): domain Eukaryota; kingdom Metazoa; phylum Chordata; class Aves; order Passeriformes; family Rhinocryptidae; genus Acropternis; species Acropternis orthonyx. Next base: position 10,788,105 of record JAWWEU010000050.1, on the reverse strand, counting down.
AAACAGTATGTTTATGGACCTATATATATGTGTATATATATACCTATATAATGTATATATAGGTGTGTATATATATGAGTGTGTATATATATATATGTGTGTGTGTGTATACCTATATAATGTACATATAGGTATATGTACATATATGTGTGTATATATATATATGTATATATATACATACATACATACACATATACATATACATATATTTACTTATATTACCAATACCACATCCAAGCCTGAATTATGATGGGCAAACCAAAATTCCTACTTTTAACTGACAATATTAATTTCATAAGCACCTGGGAAATTCAGGGGAGGGAAGTTAATGCAGAGGACGTTGTAACAACAGAGACACAGGAATAATGGATTGTCCTAATATATATTTAATTGCATGAAGGAGTTGCAAAGATCTATAGGTTGAAATTCCATGGAGGTTTTTGGGTGAATTATTAGTTACCAGCCAGCCACCGATCCGGGGTGATGCCAGAGCCCAGGAAAGGCAAGGAATGTGACAAGAGTAGAAAAGCACAGTATTAATTCCAGAATCACTGAGGTTGGAAAAGCCCTCCAAGCCCATGGAGTCCAACCTGTGCCCCATGCCCACCTTGTCCCCCAGCCCAGGGCACTGAGTGCCACGGCCAGTCATTCCTTGGGCACCTGCAGGGCTGGGCACTCCAGAGAGGAGCCCATCCCTGATGGGTGATGTCAGTCATGGCCATCGAGGCAAACTTTGTACTGAGCTCTGACCAACAGAGAGATTTTGGCAACTTTATCGACTTCTTCAAGGAACAATTTGGAGAAACCTCCAAGGTAGATGCAACTCTGGGCAGTGCACAGATTACTTCATCTAATACTGCCTGTTATATACTCAAAATCTCAAATTCTAGGAAGTAAATAAATAAAAATACACTCTCAAACCATTAAAAATAGAAGAAAAAGGAAAACAGTTAGAAAAACATTATAGAAAGCAAATGAGAGGGTAGAATATTTCTGGGAGATACAGAAAAGGTTCAGAGATCTCCTACCAGAGGCTTGGAGTAAACCTGCTCCGGGATTTTAGCTGGACCCCAAAGCCCAACAGCTGAATAAAGGAAAGAATTCCAGAAGGAAAAGGCAACCTTTGAAAAGTGGACCAAGGGCTGTAATTCTGACAACTTAGGGAGACCAGTCAAAAGAGAAGAACATGCCAGGAGCTCCCACACGAACAATAAAGCCTTTTTCAACACATCCGAAGCAGGGAGCCTATTAGTGAGTCCCTGTGGCCACCAAACAAACCAGGGAATGAAAGATGCACTCCAAAAACGTTTGCCAAAAAAGCTGAAGGGATTGTTTGCCTCTTGGGCCGCTAGAGAGGAAGGCAGGAAGTTCCCTTGTGGAGCGTTTCAGCACAGCCATAAATTGCTTGGGAAAGGGGAAATTAAATGAGGTGACAAAATCTGCAGATGAAACAGTAGTTTTTTTTTTGAATTATCCAAACCTTCAAATCCAATTTACCCCGTCTCATACTCATTGGGGAGATTCACATGAAGGACCTCAGGCCACTCAGTGGTTGGGGATGGCAACAGCTCCCACCTCCTCCCACGCTCTTGGCCACGCATTCCCAAGGCTTGCCCAGTCCTTGGCTTCTCCATGAGCTCATTTAGCTTAGGAAAACATCAGCAAAACCATCACAGCAAATAAAATTGAGCATTTTCGGCAGTTTTAATGAGCTCGACAAGTTTGGGAAAGGGTTTCACAAAGCCTGGAGCCACAGCAAGTTTGGGGGGGCGGGGGGTGAGTTATGACATGGAAAGTAAGGGTGGGGGAAAGCAGGAATTTGGGAAAAAGAGAGGAGAGCAAGGAACCATCAGCTGGGATCAGCCACACGTGTAAGTGCTGCTTAAAGGGCTCTGTGGTAGGAGAGAGGGGAAATTCAGCATCAGTGAGCACAAAGGCATGTGCCTGGGAAACAAGGATTCCGGCTGTAAAGCCAAGGTTATAGACTTTAAAATAGCTAGTTAAACTCAGGGAAGTTTCTGGAGCATTTTGTGAAAACATCACACTCTTGGTGTGCACTGTATATATATATATATATATATATATATATTCCTGCCCTACCCACAATAGCAGATGAAATTAGGAATATATGGGAAAAGAGGAGTGGGAGATGCTGCCCAAGGCACACTTACAGCCCTGAAGTCTGTATGGTAATGCTCACCCACCTCCACACGGAAAAACATGGAAAAGGGCACTGGGAGCAGAAACAGGCAGGCAGCAACGAGGGGGGAAATGCCTTGTGGGCAGGAAGAGCCCGGGATGCTCCACCCAGAAGAGCAGAGGGTCTGGTAAAGTTGCTCCAAGCCCCTTCCAACCTGGCCTCGGACACTCCCAGGGATGGGGCAGCCACAGCTTCTCTGCCCAACCTGTGCCAGGGCCTGCCCACCCTCACAGCCAACAATTCCTTCCCAATATCCCATCCATCCCTGCCCTCTGGCAGTTTGAAGCCATTCCCCTTGTCCTGTCCCTCCATCCCTTGTCAGTAGTCTCCCTCCACCCTCCTTGTAGCTCCTTCAGGCACTGCAAGGCCACAATTAGGTCATCCCAGATCTTCTCCTCTGCAGGCTGAACAATCCCAATTGGTTATTATTGGGTTTCTATTGCTAAATTAAACAAAACAAAACACAAAAAAAGGCAGAACCTACACAGAATTAAACTCTTGACTCAGGCTTTCCTACTTCCTTCAAACCTGGCTCCAGGCTTTGATGCCAAATAATTAAACCTACAAGGCAGTTTAGCCAGGCTGGGTTTACTGTGGGTGTCTCAGAGGCAGCACAGGCTGGTTTAGCCCATCCTTGCTCCCTCCCCTCCCTGTCCAGCACCCCGTGAGGTCCCTGCACACCTCAAAAGAGGGAAAATGAACACAACAATCCATATTTTCTTGGCTCCAGGCTGGATGACACCGATCCAAACTGCCTGAACGCTGTCCCAGTAACACCCACAGCATGACCAGGCAATAGGAAGGAGGAGAAAAAGCATTATCAGCTTGACTTTTGTTCAGTTACCCAAATTTACAACCTTGGCTTCTTATTTGATCCTGAACTTCCAGGCAATAACAGGTAAAAGTACATTGCATTCCCGTCTTACAGCAGCCATCTCCTCATTCCAGGGACACTGCACCGTGGTTATCCAGGGATTTTTCATCAGGAAGTAACAAACCACTGAGCTCTGAGGATGCAGAGCGGAGCTGAACCCTTGCCCAGCTCACTTTAAGAGAGTGCATCACATCTGGCTCCAAGAGACAGGGTTGTTTCCTTGTTTATTTCATGCAGAACTTCAATTACAGCGATTCTGTCATAAATCCCTTTATGGTTTGGATCTTACACACAGCCCAACCTATCCCTTTTCCTGCTCTGCAGCACATCACACCAGTGGCAAACACTGGGGCTGATGACACCTGGATTGAATTTTCAGGGGCTAAATGATTGCAGTGAAAGAACTTTGAAAACCTGAAAGAAACTCAATTCCCACCTCGTGATGTCAAATTTCCAGAGCATCTGGTAAGCAGCTCTGTTTACACAGGTTGTGTCTTTGGGGAGCGAGGGGAGAGAAATTAGTGGGGTTTTTTTCTTCCCCCATCTGATGCTCTGGGGAATTTTTAATGAATTACCTGAGATGATAATATGATTAGGTGAGGGCTCTGTGCAGTGGTGTACACTGAGAGCTTGATACCTGCCCAGAGGAGCTCAAGAAATCGGTCACTAGAGAAGGCAATTAGTGAAATGAAGGGAAAATACAGAGAGATTCTTATCTGGTTAAAACGTGGTGGAAAACAAAGCAAAACAAACCACTGAAACTCCAAGAAACCCCAAAGATATCACCTTACAGGTGCAGCCTGAGTGGAAATGGCAGATGTATTTCCCCTCTAAGTATATTTGAGGGACAGTTCAATTCCTGGAATTACTCTGGACTCTGGCAAAACACAGCTGAAGATCCAAACTTAAAGATGAAAGAGAAATTACTTTGAGACCCAGAGCTGTCCCCCTGCATCAGTGCTCACAGTGAACCCATCACTCAGCTGGGCTTGGAGGAAGAAAAGGGTAACTTGTCCAAAAACCTTTGATAAACAGGACATTTCAGTTCATTTGTCACCCCAGTATGTTCCATTTCTCGACTGGAGAGAGAAAAAGGAGTCTGGGAGAGGTTTTCTTAATGAATAATTCAGGTGACAGCCAGGCTTCAAACATCTAAATGGACAAGACCATGCACTGAAAGACCCAGAGGTGAAGAATAAACCAGAAAGGCCCTTGAGATGCTCACATGGTCTCTTCTCATCACCCTGCTCTAATCAATGAAGTGTAATCATTTAATAACCACCTATTTAACCGGCAAAGTCAATCAAGCAGAGCAACTTAGATTGCTTCTTTCTGGCAATGCTGCTGTTGATAACAAACACCAAGTCCTGCACCACCATAAACAAGACCTGCCACCAGCTCTGGTGTCTCACCCACGTGGGAAAACGGACATTTTGGTGTGCCCAGCCACAGCCACAGCCACCAACTTAACCCAAGAACAAAGAGCTCAGAAAAACACTCAAAGGACGAGGGACTGGCAGCCTTGAAAGCACCGACTGTGAAAACAACCAAAGGTCAATGAAAGGACAATATCGTGATGAAATAACAAATTAACATACCCTGCCAGACTGATACCATGGTCAAAAGGTCAGGTGTGATCCTGTGGGCACAATTCAGGCTGAGGAGATCGAAGATCACAAGAATTGCCATAGTGGATTAAAGGAAATCCTTAACATACACCCCAACCATGGCCAAGGGGCAGTTGAATTGTCACTGAACTCTCCAGGCACTGTGATCCCTCCTCCAGGACACAGCAAAGCTACAACTCAGAATCAAATCGTCTTTCAAATCCGTGCTAGCATAGGCACATCCCAAAATACCAATCCCAAAAGGTCTTGGGATTCTGCAGCTTTCACCTGGATTCCACGGGACTTTTCAACTTTAGGGAAGCATTGGAATAGCCACAGAACACACAGAGTTCTCCAGCCCACCTCCTTAAAACCCGCGCTCACACAGGTGCTAAGCCAGACTTTATAAAGTATTAAAAGTCTCTCCAAGTTCTCAGCACGGTCAACAGAATTAAATAAACGGGAGGGAATTTGCCTTCATGGAAACAGCGTCCTCTCCATCCCCACATTCATCCTGTTTGCTCAAAGCACTTCTGTCCACCCAAAAGCAGCACCTTTTCCTCCCTCACTTCGTAAGTCACGGCTCGAGGGTCAGGTTACTGCAGGGGAAGGGGGAGAAGGTTTGAAACCATCAAGCATGGGATGCATGTTGGCCACACGTGTGTGCTTGGAACTCCTCCTCGTGGGTCTGCAACCCATCCTATCCACAGTGGAAGCAGGGACAGTATTCCATGTGGATTTGTGCTCTGCGTCTCCACACAGCCCAGTTATCTCCTTTTCTCCTTTAAATGACCACCCACCCCCACAGGCAGGAGGTGAGGAGCTCCAAGCAGCAATTCCCTCTCCCCGCAGTGAGAGGGGAGGGGCGTCTCAAACGTTCTTAAGAGTCGTCTGCAAACCACAATCTGCCTCATTTGGCATCATTCCTGGAAACATCAGCAGTGGCACGGAGTTTAATGGAGCTCCACATGCCATGCAGATGTCAAGAATGGAGAAACCTCTGGAGAGGCTACCGAAGGACCTGGCCTTTGGTGGAATCCACCAGTGGCCAGAGGCACAACTCTGTATCACACCATCTGTTACGCAATTAGCAGGATCCCTGCACCTCTTTATCTCCCAGCTGATGATCCAAATGAGCAGAGGCCACCTGACAGGTCTGGCTCTGTGGAGATGAGATGTTCTGCTTGGCATCAACATCTCAGGAGACAAATCACTCCGTCCTGAAGGTCTGGGGTTCGCTGGGGGCAAAAGAAGAGCTGTTTTCTGGCTCCAGTGAAACTCAGATATGACCTTGGGAAAGCATGTAAGGAACTTTATCTGGGAAGGGGCACTAAAGACACTGGATGTTAGAAATGTAGCAGTGGGTCCTCCTCGCCCTCTGGCACAACTTTGTGTTCCCAGGAAAAGCCACATTCAGGGATATGACTGGGATAACAAACAAGCTGCCACAGGCTCATGGTACCCTGGATGGGGAGATCCTGCTTCACATCTCATGCTGGGATAGAAGTCATCACGTTTTTACCAAAGCTCCCTCCGGGATTTGAGGACCACAGGGGTCAAAGAAAATTGGGAATCCCTCAGATGGGCAGAAAGAGCTGCCCAGGTACCTGCACTGGTGCAATCTGGACAGCGCTGACACCCAGGGATGAGAGGTCCAAGGAGAGAGAGCACCAAAACCTGGAGGGAAGAGCTCAGAGGAGGGTCTGGAGCAAATGTCTTCTGTGCAGGTCAGGCTGGGAGGACGGGCAAGCTCCTCTGGTCCTTCTGAATTCAGCGTCTCCTCAGCCTGTTCCAACCAGACCAAACCCTGCAGCATCACCATCCTGCCTTATCTGGCTTCCAGGGAAAGAAGGATTAGACAAGTATCAATTATTCCCTCAGGCTGCAAAATGCAGGATGTGTTTATCAGGAGTCTGTAGGCAACAGAGCCAGGACTTGCTGGCACCTGAGGAAGTCAATTCTGCAGAGCCCCTTTGGGCCTTATCCCACATTTTTCACCTCCAACAGTTTTCTGCCACTGAAACAGTCAGCATTCCCACCAGGCTCCCTGCATTCCAAAGGACAGGACCTGAAAACATCTCGTTTGGACAAGGAGACCTTAAAATGCAAATTATGGAAGTGTTTAGGTTGGAGAAGCCCTCTGAAATCATCCAGTCCAATTGTTCCCCAGCGCTGCCAAGGCATCAAAAACCAGACAAAAGCAGGGAGCAAAAATGATGGAATTATCATGGTTATTATCCCACCAGCAGAGCGCAGGAGAGGGGATGGCACAGGATGAGGGTGACAGGGCATGAAAATGGTACATCCAGGAAGGCTGGATAGGACTTGGAGCAACCTGCTCTAGCAGAAGGTGTCCCTGCCCATGGAATGAGATGGTCTTTTGAGGTCCCACCCAACCCAAACCGTTGTGAGGTCCCATGATATGAAGGCCAAAGCACCAAGGGCATCAAACACTGGTTTAACAGCACCAGCCGAAAGGTCCGTTTTGAGGAGACTCGCAGTGATGGAACCCGAGGGACTCGGTGGTGCCTTCTTTGTGAACAAAGAGCTGAGCTCAGGGTCAGTCAGGGACGGTAGAGGTTGTTCCTATTGCAGTGTTTCCACCTGCCCAAGCAGAGCAGGGGTGGGCTGGAAAGGCTGGGGCTGAAGGTGGTGGGAAGGTGGGAGAAGCAGCAGCGTGAATTCAGACCAAAGGTCCATCCAACCCATCATCTTTGCTTTGACAGCTGCTAACAAAGGATTTGGGAAGAAGGAAGAACAGGACAAGCTTGTAGGGCTTCTCCCCAGGACACTCTCCGAGCCTCCAATGTTTTATAGACACCCTGAGGCAAAACTGGGACCGGTTCTTTCACAGCCATTGATGGAACCTTCTCCCATTCATTACTTCCAGTGGCTTCTGACCCTCTGCAAACCTCCAGCATCCACAGCAGCTCCGGAGGGATTGCACACGTTAATTGTCCAGGGAAGGGAGAGCACTTCCCTTTGAGCCGGGCTCTCAGCAGCCCTGTGTTATTTTCCTACTGAGAGAGACCGACAGTCAACCCCTGTTCATGACTCTGTGGATCTTTGCAACACTCTTTGGCTGCCTCTTTTCCAGCCAGAAGAGTATTAGTCCAGTTGTTCCTCATGTTTTTATCCTCATGTTCTCCTCCAAACCCCTTCCAAAAGAGCAGCAGCTTCCCTAGAGCTGTGGGGAACAGAACTCCACACATGTGGGTGTATCCTGGATTTTCACAGGTTCGTTCTCTCACTTCTTCATTCCTGATGTTCTCTTGGTGTTCAGGACACCCACCACGTTCCAAGCTGACACTTGCATGGACCCATCTGTTCCAAGCACAGGATGAAGTGGCAATGAACAAACCAGAGCCCATCACCTGAACATGAAGAAATTATGGATTCTCCACTTTCTCCTGAAGTATTTAGCCTCGCAAGGGGCTTGTGCAATAGCTGACCCTTGCCTTCATTCCTTCAAATCACTTCAAGTGCTGGAAAGCTCTAGAACATCTCCAAGCACTCCATCTCCATGTGCTCATCCCCACACGTGACAGCACCAGCACACACATCTATAGAACTGCACCCATTGGCTTCTCCCACAGGGAAAATCTGCCAGCTATTCCTACCACCTTCCAGCAATTATTTATCCAGGACTCTCCTTCTTAATCCATGTCTCAGCCTCCCTGAAAGCCTTGGCATTTTGGGAATTCAGCCGGACCTGCCCAAGCGTTGGCTCCACAACCAGGCGTCAGAATTTCTGTTTCTCCACATAGCAATTCCAACACGCTGCTCTGGGATTCTGGGGATGAGATTTTCCAGAGAAAAACCGGAATCACATCGGCCACCATCCAGGGATTTTCAAGCAAGAGTTCACAGACAAGTTAATAGTTGAGTGATTTCATCCTCCACAACTCTCGGGTGAACAGCACCCGATCCCGGCAACTGATAATGGTAATTGTGTCTATCTGCAGCACCATCTCATCTCCAGACATTTCAGCCCCAGACAGATGAAAGCACAAAGGGAATTGCATTCATTTTTCTGCCCTAAGTGCATTTTTTTTTTAGGCTTTAATTATTTTTTTTATAGCTCCTACAAATTATCAGGCCAATGTTCCGCTTCTGATGTGACTGTAAAATTTAAGTTACCCCAAAACTTCTCACCTATGTCTTTACATATTTTCCATTTGAGTTTTTTTTTCCTCACCTCACCAAATTATCTTGCCTTTTAAGGATGTTTTTATATATTTCTTACCCTTATACTCAGGTATCCTGATATCTTTCTATAATTTTTCAAGTGTCTTCTTGAGAGGTTACATTTGATCTTAATTCCTACCGTAGCATCCTTAAATACTTTGATGCCGAGGTTGTAACTCTTAGTTGCCTTCTCAGTTCCCTTCTATTGACCTTCTTTGAGTTCGTATCACTCCTGTCTGAGTTAAAACACAACTGGGGATGATTTTTGGCCTCTCTCTCAACAGGAACAAAGCACATGATTTGTCACTGTCCTCACTTGAGCAGGGCTTTGAAGGAGGGGTTGGAAAAGCCCAAGGCCGGAACGGCTTCCCTGAAGGGCCGTGGATGTAATTCCTGCCCCATGATCTCCTTCATCCCATAAAACTCATGGCCCTCTGAAGGCTCTGCAAGGTGAGGTGGACCCAAGATATTCCACCCAGGTGTCTTCAGCAGGAGAAAGTTATGTCTGGTTTCCTCAGGGAATGCTCAGGAACTCCCCAGCCTTTCTTTTGTGGCAGAAGCAGCCAGAGACGGAGCGGGAGGACACGGGGCTGCCACAGCCAGGTGGAACCGTCAGAGATGGTGAAACGGGGGCATTTCACAACCAAAAAACCAACACAAACGATTTGAGGATCGGTTTTATGGGCAGGAGCTGCGAGTCCTATGAGCACGGGGCGGGGTTTGTCCACCACCCAAACCAAACGTGCTCCTCTCACGGAGAGGGAGGTGCTTTGCACAGAGTTTACCAAACAGCAGCTTCTGGTCCTCCTGAGGGACAACACAGGGATCAGAGGTCCTCTGAAGGAGGCAGTGGGAAGAGACCAGATGATCACAGAAGGGTGGAGGGGAGCAAAGTGCTGGAGGTAAATGATGCCAAAGCAATTTGTGAGCTGCCAGAGGTCAAGAAGAGCGCAGACAGAAAAATAACGAGGATAAACATCGCTCCAAGCAAAAAAAAAAAAGAAAGATGAAAATCATCCAAGAAAGACACTTGGGAGAGCAGATGAGGAGACAAAAACAGCTGAGTGGAACTTTATGACCTGGGGCATTTTATGTGAATGAGATGAGGTGAAGCAGAGGGTGATGGGGAGGACAGAGACATCTTTGTGGCCCCAGGGAAATGTTTGGGGAGGAGTCTCCAGGGCTGGCACTCAGGGACCTTGTGCACCCACTGCATGGCTGCAGAGGAGCACATTCCACGGCCCTGTGTCCCGTGTTCCACCAGAACCTGGATGGAACAAAGCAATAACTGAGGTACAACGTGATAAATAGAGGAAGATCTCTTCAGGATCGGAGGTTCCACTTGGTTTGGAATAAAACTGTCTTAGTAAATAGAAGTTATTAAGATTATTTTGCGAGGAACAGGACTCAGGACTGGAGCAGTAACAAGACACACAAGACACCATGTAAAACTATCTCTCTTGCTGCTTTAAACCCCAGTCAGTGCTGGGTTTGTGAAGCTCTGTCTCTGCGCTGGTTGGTGATGCGAAGAGACCAACCTGCCCAGTCCTTAACCCCTGACCCAAACTGACATGCAGGAACCCACAGGAACTGCCACAATTCACTCTGCGTTTTGACTGTCACACCCTTAGAGATGTTCCCTGCTTTTACCAACCTGAAAGCAACACTTTGGTGCAGGACCCTGCACAAAATTCAGCTGATGAAAGAACTCAGCTTGTCTCTCCTGCTCTGCCACGTGCTGATCACCTCTTTCCTTTTCAGTGTCTTCACTGTGCCTGCTCTGCTCCGTCACTGGGGGTTTTGGCCTTTGCTTCACACCTGCAATAGGACTGCAGTGCTGTTCATTTTTATCATCTGGACCCAACTCAATCCCAGGGTGATTCTCCCCAAGTTTCTGCGGGAGATGTCCCCATCCTCCAGCAATGCACCCTCAGTCATGTCCAAATCCATCCTCCTGAACAAAGGAACACGGAACAACTGCTGAGCCGCTTTGGAAGCAGGAAATCAAACCCCACTCTTTCCTGCAGTTTTGAACCGGAGTTCGCACACCTTTTATCAAAACAATTGCGATTTTAATCCCCAAACTGCTTTGCTGACATTCAAAAGTTACATGTCCTAACCAAACTTGGTTTTAAAAAAAAAAACAAAACAGCTTTTAATTTGCTTCACGGCGTTTATGGCCAGAGGAATTAATTCAGCTCTCCAGCCAGAAGTGCTGTGTTTGACAACCCAGTCCATCTCTGCCACTGCCCTGATGCTGAGCACAGTAATAAGCATTAGATTAACCCATTTGATCACTGGAGACCAAATTACTGAGATGGAGAACAAAAGAGAGATCAAAGGGCCACTAATGCCCTTAACCAGCCCCTTCAGGGATGGGGAAGTGACGAGGTGAGAACACATCCGTGGATCTGGGCAGATGATTCAGATCTCAACATGCAGGGGAAGAGGATCCACACCCAAAATTTCAGATAATTTCAAACGGGGTGGCTGCAGGGGGGAAGAGAGTCTTCCACTGAAATCTGGCAGCAACCCACACAACCCAAGCACATCCAACACAATGTTCTCTCTCTCTGTCTCTCTCTCTCTGCTACCTTTGAACACTGACCTACATGTTTTGAGGTAAGGCCAAGCCTTGATGCTCCTAAAAACAAGATGAAAAGGTCCCAAGGCAGCTCTTGGCCAACTCCTGCCTGAGCCGTGCTGGCAGCACGCCCGAGGCTCCGAAGCATGAGATGTGATTATGATTCCTTAATGCAGGCTCAGGGTGTTGTGGGCAAATGAAAGGCTGTGCAAGGCTTCCTGTTCCTCAGAGCCAGGGAAATAAGGGCAAAATAAGCAGGTATTAAAGAAGAAATCGCAGGGCTCAAAGAAAGAAGAGACCCCCACGACCATCCGTGCCTGCTCCGTGACCTGTCCTGCTGTAGCTCAACACCTCGAATGGAAGGAAGCCCAAAAGGGTGACAAAACAGGAACGTGCACTGCCCAAGTGTGATATATTCCCCTGTTCTGAGGTTCAGGTTCCAACTCCGCTTTCTTTGTAGCCCAAAATCTCATGAGTTTCACTCTTGGCCACCCCTGCAACGTGGATTTTTATGACAGACCCGAAGGTCAAACCACACTCCACGTTTCCCGTTGCACTTACTCGTTGCTTTTCTCTTTTTAGGTCAAAGATTGATTGTTTTCAGGCTAAGACTTTTGGGGAAAGTCCACAGAAAGCTCTTTTGAGAGCTCTTGGTGTGGGGAAAACACAGATACACAACACACAAAAATGCACATCAATTTTTTTTGTCCAGAGCAAAGTCTGACACAAACGTTGTGCCATTTGCATTACTCGGACAATCCTGACAGTTTTCCTTTAAAAATCAGGGGTTCACATTGGAGTTTGGAACAGCCTTCCACGAACCTGCAGGAAATACCCTCCCACAGCTTTCACTTGACAGAGGCACAGCACAAAAAGTCATTTCTCTGATGGGTCAGGGCCATTTGACCACAAATCCAGCCTGGCTGCAGCCTGAAGGCACGACTGGGGCCTGTTTCCCTTCTCCTGTAATCTCACCCCTCTGCCAGCTTATCTTTGGGAAATGTCCACTTGTTCCCTGGATGTATTCCAGGACGGGGGACGTGGCCAGACGTCCTCTGTTGACTGTCACTCACTCCAGCCCTGTGGATTCAGCCTCCTGACCACGTTATCTCTGCTGGGTTTGTGACTCCTGTTCAAGATCCTCCCAATCCATCAGCTTTTTAGTACTGAAAATCTCCAGTTCAGGATCAGTCGAGGCTCACATGTCGCAAATAATCCTACAGAACAATGACCAGTACAGGGAAAACTGGGAGATGTAGGTTTAAAGTCCTTTAAACTCCTTACACAGAGAACAGGATGTTTTCTGGCTGAGGAGCAAAGAGGACACACCATGGAAAACTCCAGCTGAGCCTTTATATGCTCAAAAGAGGGATGGAAGTTCAGAAAGAGCCTCTGAGCTCAACTTTTTCCAGCAGCTGATTCCAGCTGAGGGTCCCTACTCTGCATCTGGATTTTATTTGGCTCATCTTCCAGATACACTTAAATCCTGCACCAAAATCCAACCAATCCAAACTGCAGCCTAGACTGGAGACTGGGTCACCCCTACACTTGAACTCTACATCCAATTTTGAGGAGATCTCTTTGGGCCAAGTGGTTTCTTGAACCCCACCCATGTACTGTGGTGGGGGGGACTGCAGCCTCGCTGAGACACTGCTTGGTGTGTCCCCCAAGGGAATCAGAGAATCCCAGAGTGGTTTGCCTTGGGAGGGACCTTAAAGCTCATCCAGTTCCACCCCTGCCAAGGGCAGGGACACCTTCCACTAGCCCAGGTTGCTCCAAGCCCTGTCCAACCTGGCCTTGGACACACTTCCAGGGATGGAACAACCTGTGCCAGGGCCTCCTCAGCCTCCCAGGGAAGAGGTTTTTCCCTAATATCCAACCCAACCCTACTCTCTGTCAGTCTGAAGCCCTTCCCCCCTGTCCTGTCACTCCACCCCAAGGAAATTGTCTCTCTCCATCTTCCTCGTGGTCTCCCTTCAGGTACTGGAAGGCTGCCACTAAGCCACCCCAAAACCTCCCTTCTCCAGGCTGAACCGCCCCAAATTCAACCCACTCAGCCTTTCCCGAGCAGCCTCCGTGTCGCACCTAAAGCTGTGGGGTTTTCCCTGACCGGTCAGGTCCCTTTGTCTCAGCGTTTCACCCCAGAGCCATTTCCCCTCCCGAGGGGTCGTGCCAGAGCTCCCCTTTTAGGGCACTGCTGTTCCTTGGGCTGCAGCCAAGCCCAGTGGCCCCATTATTTGCTGCTTTTGAGGCAGTTCTAGCACATTACTTAACGCCAAGTCAAGCCTGTGTACTCTGGAACGGGCTGTTCCAAGGGGCAGAAACTGCTGCTTTGAACTCGCTGCTATTGTGCTATCTGACCACTTTATTCACAGGTAATTTAAGTCCCCATTATCATTTGCTTCGACTTTCCCACTTCTTTGATCTCTGTCAACATTATGCACTCCACATCCTTTTGTTGATCCAGGAGCTGGTAGTGTAGAAGAATATACTAATATATTTGCTTTGGTTTGGGTTGGGAGTGTAACCCTCTGTGAGCTGGGAAGGAGTGGAGTGTAATTCCAACTGTAACACTGGGAACCATGTCCAGGGCGATCCCACTGGATTTGCTGCAGCAATTCCAGGGGTTCATTGTCAGTGCTGTGACAAACACACACACACACCCCACAATCCTCTGACTGGATCTGGGATTGATTTTCAGCTTCTGAATGGTACACACCACCTAAAAAAAATGATGATGCAGGCTCCTCCTCCAATTTTCACTCATTCCACCCTAAACAGATCAACTGGGATGATTTTTAAACAATTTATTCCTCTGGGAGAGAAGAAAGAGGATAACTCCTGGTTTTGGGGTTCAGAGCCTTCAGGGAGCTTGTTCTGTGGGATCTTTTTTTTTTTTTTCAAGTCTGCTTTTATTTGTTTTGAAGCTCTTTTCCTGCAGTCCTAAGTTAAAACAACGTGCTCAGGGGGCAAGTGAAACTTGACTTTCTCCTCCAATCACCTCATTACGCAACTGCTGGGTTTGTACAGAAGTGGAACAAAGTATTGGGAGACCTGCAATAAAATAATGCATGTTGGGAAAACTGGGCATGTACTTTTGCCTGTCAGTGGGACTGTGCCACTGTCCCACATATCCACAGGAATTTTCTGTGTGTACACATGTGAGGTGACTGGTGACCACTTTGCCCTCTCTGTAGTAATGGGAGGTTATCCAGCTCTTTTTAAATATCATTATTTGGGACTTTTCCCAAACTTTGAACAGTGTTTTCCAAATGCAAGGCACAGAACTAGAGACTGTACCGATTCCTGCCACACCACACACACTCAGGGAATTATCCCTCCCCTGTGTACAAGACTGGGGGGTTACACACTCAAATAAAGAGCTACTAATGCTCAGTTTTAATGGTGCGTTCTTGTATACGCACTGTCCTAAACAAGACTTTAAGTGATGAACTATTTCTCCAAGAAAAAGCGTTTCTTAATTCCACAATTAGATTTGCGTGTGATTTCTGTTGCAATTGGAAAACTGGAAAAATCTTAACTCTTCCCTCAACTCTCTCCAATCATTCTCTCCTTTTCTTCCCAACACATTCCTTATTTTCCCATCTCTCTTCAAACCAACATCAGCTCTCTCAGTATCAGAGGCTGAGGCATGGGCAAGAAGGAAAGTGGGATTTATTCCTCAAAAATCAGGTAACAGAGCAGCAAAAGTATCAAAAGAAGATTTGCCAGCACAATCCTGTGACAGGGAGTTCCTCGGCAAACAGCCCCAGGAACTGCAATTCCCAAGGCACGCCGAATCCTGAGCTGCTCATGGATTGCCCCTTTTCCAGTGAGATCCAAACATGTTCCTTCCAACCTCCTTGTCTGGAAAATTTGGTTCCTCCATCTCTAATACAGGGGCAGTTTTTGACTTCCCATCGGACTTTTTCCAGCATTCCAGGCTCCTGCAATCCGACAGAGATCACAGAATCCTGGAATGCTTTGGGTTGGAAGGGACCTTAAAACTCATCTCATCCCACCCCCTGCCACGGGCAGAGACACCTCCCACCAGCCCAGGTTGCTCCAAGCCTCATCCAACCTGGCCTTGGACACTCCCAGGGATGGGGCAGCCACAGCTCCTTTTCCCAACCTGTGCCAGGGCCTGCCCACCCTCCCACGGAAGGACTTTTTCCTACTACAAACTTCCTAAGCTAAACTTCCACCCTGGAAACTTCCAGCGAGCTCCTCGTGGTGCTCCCCGTGTCCAGCAAGAGTTAAATCTCAGAGCTGCTCTCCCAACAGGCTCCAGCACCGAACAAGCCCCAAGATGATTTCCGCAAGAAGTCTGAGCTGTTGGATTTTTGACCCATGAAGGCTTTAAGTGGCTCTGCCTGCTTGAGAAATTCCTCTCCCTTTGCATCACACGCCGCGCTGGAGTGCCGGAGGTGGGAACGCTTCCGGGGTTCCACTGGCATCTTCCTGCCCACCCAGCGATGGAAATCCAGGGATTTCCCACAAAACCCCGTCACAGGAGCCAGGGAGGGTGAGGGAGAATTCAGCATTGGGGTTATTTCATTATAGGGAAAGAGGATATTGTGAAAATGTCACGCTACAGTCAAAGTCCATTTCTGGAGGTGATCCTGGAAAATGAGGGCACGGAGAAACAAAACCAGGGAAAGGTTCTGGTAGAAGTCCCTTTGGAGAGGCTCCATTACTTATGTGCAGGATTAAATGAAGAAAGTATTTCTAAAATTACATTGACCAGAGCACTATGAAGATAATTATGAGTTGAAGAGAACCTGACTTGACCACAGGGCCAATTCTGCACCCCTGATCCTTGAGCAATCCCATTACACCACTGACTGGAGGGAACACTGCTTTGGAAACAGGATTGGGCCATCCAAGCCTCTTTTCTTCACTGAGGAGTTGGACTCAATGATCCTTCCAACTCAGAATATCCTGTGATTCTGCTGAAGCAACTTTTCCAAGTAAAGCCCTGCAGTCTGTGACCTCCTGGAAGGGCCAACTGCATCTTACAGGGTCTGACACAACAAACACCTCTCCAAACCCAAACTTCTTATCTCATTAGCTGCAAAGATGATAATGTTACGTCCCCAAACTATATTTAAAGAACCAATTGTGCAGGTTTGTGTGCACAACCTTAAGTTTATTTAAGCAGGAGTTGCAATGACATCAAAGTTAAGCACGTGACCTAAAGTTTCTGCAAGATCAGGGTGTTGACAACCACGTGCAAAACGAGCTGTTCCAACAAAGCCTAATTCTGGTGCATTAAATGTCCAACTGTCTAAAAGCAGACTGAAAATAATTCCTTCCACTGATTTCTTACTTGTTTTATTCCTTAAGAGTTACACCCCCATTTCCCATTTCCTCTTCGCAGGGGCAGGACCCAAACAACTTCAGAAGTCATTTTACATTCCGGGGTTCAATATTTAGCAGCAGAATTAGAAACACACACACACACACACACACACACACACCCCTCCCCGTGAGACCTACACGAGAGGTCACGGGTACACCTGACTGAGCTCTGCCAGCGCCTGGCACCGGGCAAACATCCTGCTGCAGGAGGCACAGCCTGACCCCCATCCCCGCACCGCCACCCGAAACCAGACCTGCGGGATTCCCGCCCTGGACTCACTGGGATAATACGGAATGGGAGCCCTCACCAAAAACACACCCAGCGTGCCCAAACCCTCAGCGTTTCCCCGGCCATCGCCACGCTGAGGATGGTTTTCGAAGGGCGCAGCCGGACCCTGCTCACAGCTTCCCATTCCAAACCTTGGTGCTTGCTGGGAGGGCACAAAATTCCCGCCTGGCATCCCTGCGCGCATCCCACAGGAGAGGTTATCACCCTCCCGCTTCCAGAAGGCCCCGCGCTATACTTTGTGCTCAGTTGCAACACCGCTGGAGTTTTTGGAAGGAATAAATATTGACTTTCCCGGACATTGCCTCACGGCAGAACAGAACCTGGAGTACATTGGTCTAAGATATTATTTTTTTTTTTTAGCCTGGTCATGTAATTTTATAGCAGAGCTTTAATCCTGAGGAGTTCAGAAGGCGTGGAAAACCAGGCTTTAGACATGTCACAAATGGCCCAGGTTCATTTGCACACCGGTGACCACGTTCTGAATCTGCCCCAAGTGTATTTCTTTTCTTACAAAACTGCACAAAAAATTATCACTTCCATTTAAATTTCCACGCTACAGATTTAACTAAGATTTCAACATTCCCCCCCCCGCCCCCCCCTCCTTTGGAAAGTCCACACTGACAAAAGCCATGCGAAAATTAAGATTTGATATTAATGAAGGCTATTTTGTCCTATTTTTTTTCATCCTCAAGAATAAAGCACACGACTGCCAGGTGAATTCCGCACAGAACTGAGAGGGTGCACACGAGGTCTGGGAATTTTGAGCTCAAAACTCGGCGTGTGCAGGGCATGGGGCTGCTCAGCTGGATGTTCAGATGCTCTTCCCCTCCGTAAAGGTCGCAGGCCAGCATTAATTCACTTCGAAAAATAGCTGGTGGTGACACCACGGGAGCTGCCCTGTGGGTAACATTCAGCTCCCAGGGCCAGGCAACCAGGAGTGGGGATTCTGGTGGGCACAGCCCGGATGGGTATTGGAGGGTGTATAAAACCTCACGGATTTCCCAGGTTAAAAGAAAAACAACAATAATCCTGTTTTCTGCCAGATGTTTAACGTCCCGGCATGTGACTCGACACACTCAGCTTTACAACACCAATCAAGATACCAACCAAGCCCTGTGGAACCAGCCGACCGCATCCACAATTCCGCATTAAAGAGGAAGGACCAAACACGACCCAGTCCCCCCCGCCAAGCCTGGAGACGCCGAACACACCCGGGATAAACCCGGACCGGGAGGGCACAACCGGGTGGATGGAGCGGGACAAAGGACTTCCCACCCTTACCTGGAGCAGCTTCCCCTCGGCCGGGGTGACCTCGGCGACGTTGGCGAACTCCCCTTCCAGGGTGATGGGCTCCACCTTGAGCGGGATGACCCTGATGATGGCCTTTTGCGCCGCCGCCCGCTCCGACTCCACGGCGGCCGCCAGCGCCAGCCCGGTGTGGCCCAGTGCCGCCTGCAGGGTCGCCATGAGCAGCCAGGGCCAGAGGGCAACCAGCTGCAGCGGGGGGCCAGCACTCATGCTACCAGCTGCTGCAGCATCGGGCCACACATACCGCTCGGGGAACGCCTGCTCGCCCCTCGGGGGTCTCCGTGCCCAGAGAGAGGGCGGCTGGGGCAGCGCCAGCGCGGCTCAGCGGGCGACGCCGGCTCTCGCCATCGCCATCCTGCTCGCCCCGCGCCACGTGCTCGGAGGCCGCCGGCAGCTCACGGGCATATTTTGTAGCAAGGAGTTAAGGGAAAATCAAAAATTATCCAGAATTTCAAGTCCTCTCGTCCGGCAGGTAAATCCCGAAAGATCGGCCAAAAAGGGGGTTGGGAAGGGAGGAATGAGTTCGGAGGTACCGGAACGCCCACGGGGCGTTAGGAACTCGTCGGGATGACCCCACCGACGTGGAGTCCTCGTGTGTCCTGCCCAAGAGTCAGGAAGATCCACAGGTTCCAAACACCCATCCCAAACCTCAGCTCCTCGCCAGCGTTTCCCACAACCCCGAGGGTTATCTGCGCCGATCGGTATCCTTCCCAGGAACCAGGCGGGCGGTATTCCTTGGATTTATGGCGAAAAGAAGGTTGGCTTCGGCACCATCCCCTTCCAAACGGAGCCGATCCCTTCCATCTCCCTCGTGCCAGAAGCGCTTCATTCAAGCTCAGCTCTACCTTTCCTCCTTAGCAATCCATGCCGAGCCCGACTCCGGGTGCGCAGTTCTCCGGCGATAACTAACAAAGCGCGGGGCTCCTCTTCATGATTTCCAAGCTCCCAGGAAATAAAAATCCCACACCCACCCCACCTCCCCCCTCCAAAACACTCTTGGAAAGTTTCAAGACACCGAGCCGAGCAGGTACGAGGCAGAAAGTTTACGGCGTATCTGGTTTCTCCGGCACTGCTCCCGTGCGCGCCCCAGTTCCGGTATGGCCACTTCCAAGCACACGTTGGGAAGATCCCGACTCAAGGCCCCAAGAAATAAAAAGAGAAAGTTCCATGCTCTGCCCAAAGGTCACACGAAACGTGTCGAGGAGCCTTCGCGAGCGAGGAGGGGGGACTCAGGCGGGAGGTGTTTCCCAATAAAGCCTAAGTCACGGAGATCGCACGGCCACGGAGAGAAACCGGGATTTTACAGGGAGGAGGGGGGGAAAAAAAGCTTTGCAAACCTGCTGGAGTCCGGGAGGGAACTGCTGTAAATCCCAGGCAGAAGTTATTTCCAGTAGGTTAAAAAACACGCGTGGCTCTGGTGCTGTTTGGGTCCGGTCTTAAATAAAAAAAAAATTAAAAAAATAAGGTATTTATCGCAAAAAAAATAATAATATATATATATATATATATATATAAAGAAGAAACCCCCCCGCAGGAAAAGCTCTGGCGCACAGGCAGC
>JAWWEU010000050.1:10689834-10705159 GCA_035583155.1 Acropternis orthonyx | reverse complement strand
CCGAGCACCCTCTGGGGGAAGAGCCTTTGCCTCAGATCCAACCTGAGCCTGCCCTGACACAGCTCCAGCCATTCCCTCGGGTGTCGTGGGTGCCCCAGGCGAGGTGGGTGGCCCCTGGCAGCTCCTCACTTCCCGCTGGGAAACTTGGTTTTAATTGCTCATAAAACTTCAGCAATTGTTTGCAGTTGGAGCAAAGCTCTCTGCGCTCAGTGCCTGCCCCAGGCAGAGATTTTTTGCTTTAATTTCAGCTAAAATTGTAGAGTTAGTCCTGGTGCACTAAAAACAAGTCCAATATTGAACAGAGGATGTTAGAAATCAAAAAAAAAAAAAAACACCAAAAAACAAAACCACCCAGGAACCCTGTTAGACTTATTGTGATCCCAAATCAAACAGAAAGAGTCATCTGAAGCCTCTTGACTAATTAGAGGCTAAAAATATAATTGTCAGACCCCACAGTTACATGCAAAGCAGATTGTATGGGACGGTCTTTGTTATTTTAAACAAAATTACAGTTCTCAGAGCTGTTTCTAATGAAGGCCACGACCAGCTGCTCTTCAACAACAAAACTCTTTTTACTGCTGAGTAACTACTAAAAAGAAAAGATCAGGCTACCAGAGCTCAGGAATGTCACAGCAATACCAGATGATGGTGACAAGTTGCCAAAGTATTCAGATTTCTCTGGAAGGGATTGTAATTTACGGGTCTAACCAGGGATGAATTCCAACATGCAGAATTACCCACGGATGAAGGGCTGCTGGAAGTGGAGATCAGAGGACCCCATGGACACCTCCACATGAGCTGCTCCACAGGGACAGGCAAAAAGTCTACTGCAATAATGTCTAAGAGTAGAGGGGACAAACTGGTGGCACTTGTGTCCCCAGCACTGCTGGGACCACAGCTACAACTTCCTCCAGGTGGCCAGGGCTCAGGCAGCATGTTTGGAGCAGGAAGACCAATACCATCTAGTGATCCAAAACAAAAACAGCTCGGATATGCAGCTTAAAACCCCAAAATAATAATTAATAATAAAAAATAAGTGTTCAATATGCTGAAGTATCTATTCAAGGGACTATCGGCTCTGAGCAACTCTGACAAGGAGAGATCTCAAGCCAATTACTGGTAGATGAAGTTTCAGAATGGGATAAATTCCATCAAGCTTATGGAAAAAGTTGTCCTTTTTGTTGCTTGGAGTGCTTAAAATGGATTAAATAGTCGGTTTTTAGTCCAGGTCTGAAAACACGAATCCCCACAGGGTCTGGGTAAGTGGAGCTGCCTGTGGTACCCTCAGCACATCCCACACCTCCAGCTGCTCTTCCCAAGGAGATCAGTGACTTGGGATCACAGAGTCCCACCTTCAAAGTTATCCCAGCTGGGAGATTGGGGAGGGTAAGGAGTGATGCCAGGGGAGGGTAA
This sequence comes from Acropternis orthonyx, assembly GCA_035583155.1. NCBI lineage: Eukaryota > Metazoa > Chordata > Aves > Passeriformes > Rhinocryptidae > Acropternis > Acropternis orthonyx. The sequence goes on along the minus strand of JAWWEU010000050.1, from coordinate 10,703,746 downwards.
GGAGTGATGCCAGGGGACGGGGGTGCCTGCCATGGCACGGCAGTGCTGCACCTGCACGGCCCATCCTGAGTACTGGGAGACACTCCCAGGCCAACAGGGAGCAAGGCATGGATGTCACCTCGCTCAGCCCATGGCACGGAACCACATTGCACCTTGGCTCACCCACAGCCACCAGGAAAAGGTCACAGCTTGCAAATCCTTCCTGGCCATCCAACCAAAGAGTCAGGCCATGATTAAAATGCCCTGGAAGTGGTTTTCATATTTAAAAACCATCAAGACCTCTCTGAAGGCTGATTAGGCTCCACTTGCATTCCAAGGGGGAACATCTACTTTTCACACATGGGATTGTTCCCAAGAGCTCAGACCAGGACACATGAAGCAGCAATTTGCAGGACTGGTGAGTCTGGGAAAAGCTGGAGTAGCCAGGAATGCTCCTGACTGCACAGACCTATCCCATGGGAGAAAAGGCCTCAAAAACACATCCCGAGGTGGCTGTGCTGGTCCTCGTGCCCATTCCCAGAGCAAACCCTTAAAGCTGTACAGTGAGGATGCTGGAGGCTGGCATGGGATATGGAGTGACACAGGGAATACAGGGACAGAGCGTCCAGCCAGGGATCAAGGAGGACAGAAGGAGAATCTGCTTGTGCCAGCTGCAAAGGAGGGCAGGGGGATGTGTGTGTGAGGATAAGGTTACACAGAGCAACAGGAGGATGGCAACCAGAGCCCCACTGGGAGAGCAAATCCCTAAGGAAGCGCTGAAGGAGCGGAAGAGCAAGGGAGAGAATGGGCAGAGCAAGTCCAGGATTCCAGGAGTTCAACTGCCATGGAGTCAAACCACTCAAATGGCCAAGGGGGGTGAGAATAATACAGAGATTTTGCCAAGCTCAAGGTTTCGGCAGCATTTCCGTTCTGTGGAGGTGAGGGACTTCACTCTGAGCGGACTAAATCCAAACAACTTACCATGGAAGTGGAGAAGGAAGTCAGGGACATGAGGTGAGTGGAACAGAGGTGAGCTTTGCCTTGAACAGGGGAGAAACTACACAGCATGGGGAAGGATTCAGAGGCAGGTGAGAAGTGAGGAGTAAAGGGGAAGGGCAAGAGTGTGACAGGGAGGAACAGACAGCACAGGATCAGAGGGGAGAGGACAAGCCAGAGAACATGTGCCTGGTGAAGGGAGAGGAGCAGAGTGCCCTGGCAACAGGGGTCACTGCTGGAGCTGAACCGGGGTGAGCACCCAAGGCAGGAGCAGCACTGGGGTACAGACAGTTTTGGGGTCAGGCTAGTGAATGGTGTAGAAGTGAGGACTGCTGGGGGTGGAATAAGAAGCCTCAGAAGAAGGGATGCAGGAATGCAGAAGAGGGCGTGGAGGGAGCTGGAGGGGGAAATGGGCAGGGAAGGTCAGAGCTTGGGGGAGGAAAATACCACCAGAATCTGAAAAATGCCAAACTCACAGGCTGGGCCAGGGATGGACCTGGAGCAAAGACCTGCCAGTCACCTCTGTGTCAGGGGAGGGCTTAGCCTGGGGACACCATCAAAGCAGTGTAAGGGCAACTTGTTTTGCAGAAGAGCGAAGAAAGAGTAGAGGGGAAGATCCTTCTGGCGCATCCAAGCTGCAGGACCATGTTCCCAGGAGCACTTTGTCTGTCCCATCCTTTCCTCTGCCAAGTCTCACTCAGCCAGGAGTCAGGAGAGATGGACACACAGAGGAGCCAGAATACAGTTTATACCACATGCAACATGAAATGAGATGACCTTTAAGGTCCCTTCGAAGCCAGGCAGTCTGTGATTCTATGAGATGGTGGTACATGGGCAGATTCTGACAAGATGCCAGCTCAGAGGGTCCAGCAGTGCCACCCAGATGCCATCAAGCTGTAGAAGATGAGGAGGGAAGAGAAGGGAGCCCAGCACTTTGCCAGAACCCTAATGAGCACTGCCATCCATCTCTGCAATGACTTTAAGCATAATTAATTTCAGCAGCCTGCCAGCTGACTCCACTCTTTACATTAATGACAGTGAAATCAGAGGTTCAAGGGGAAAGCAGTGGCTGCAAATGAAGCAGAGCCAGGACCATCTCCCCTCTCTTCCCAAGGCTGTGACACAGCCCCAGGACTGGGGCAGCCGGTGGCACCAGGTGGCAGCAGCACACCGGGGATGCTCCCCTGCCAGGGCAGCCTCTGCCTCCTTCATCTTCCCGAGGAACTGGCAGAGGCTCTGCCATCACCACGCTGATTCACTTCCCATCCCAGCCAGGGAGAAGCCCGAGGCACCAGCAGAGAGCAGGAACAGATCCCTCATTCATTCCAACGCGGGCACACGGAGGAGCCACGGACTGAGAGAGCCCCTGCTGCCCCCGTGCCATCCCCACCCTCCAGGCCTCTCATCCCGAGCTGGCAGAGATGGGATTCAAAGCCAAGGCTCCAAGCTGAACTCCATAACCATCAGACTGACAGAGACAGGAAGCACAGCTTTGGCAAACATTTCCAGAGTCCCCTGTAACTCCAGCCCGTTGTTCTCCAAGCTTTGTTTGCTTTTCTTTTAAAAAGCAGTTGGGACATTTCAAGTCACAATTAAGCCTTTATTCAAGTACAAACAATTGCCTGGTCCCTACCCAAAGCAGTGCAGATGGATCCATCCCAGCTGCAATCCAGGCTCCTGCCTGCTCCTGGGGGTCCTGCAGCTCCAGAGGGAGGGATGTGTGGGCCCTGGGCTCCCTCTCACCCTGCCCTGGCAGTGCCTCTCTCCTCACCGTGCACTGATTTTAACTCAGTCTCAGGAAGGAAGCAGCAACAGCTTCAAGGAAACGGTGCCTGCACTACTGAGGTCACATCCCAAGTCTCCAGGCTGGAAAAGTACTGTCTAAACTGGTCTCTGTGCAAACACTCAGATCTCGCTATGCGTGAGGAGAATTCACCTTTTAATTCACATCAGCCTGGGGAGTCTCTGACAGCCGTGGTTTTCTTTGAAAAGGAATCTTGGTGACTGCAGAAAAACCTGAAATATGTGACCCAAATGCACCAGAAGGCTCCGAAATCTCTCCACCTCTCCCCCTCTTCACCCCACAACAGCTTTTTCCCAGCCGAGCTCAGGGCTCTCTGGAGCATCCAGCTGCATCTTGCACTCAACATGTGCGTATTTTAAAATAATTTCAACCAAACAGAGGCAACACAACCTCAGCCCCTTTGTTCTTATAAATATAACTATTATTCTTTTATACAGGTGCATAAACATACCCATCTGGTATTACTTTAGGAGTCCTAAGGTTTCTGAGGCATCTGCCTGCAGCCACAGGATAGGATGGATGGGGGAAGTACAGCCTTTGGCAAAGGCAGCTGGACACCTTTGGCATCCAAACTGGTACCTGTCTGCAAGGATCTGGATCCCTGCTGAGACAGACAGTTAATAGAAACAGTGTCTGAAAGGAAAAAATATTGCTGTTATTCCAGGTGATCACATGCCCTGTAATGGTCCTGCAACAGTACTGGGGTTCACAGCCCTGTGACAGCTGCAATTCCAGCTCCGGCTGTGCCTCCTGGACTCTGGAATCACGTGCTGCTGGCCAGACCCCAGGCCAGAGCCCATGTGCCTTCATTAACAGGGCAAAATTTCTAGGAGAGCTGTTTTCTCCGAGGACACTTTTCTCCCACGGCAATGAAATGAAGCATTTTTTAGTACTACACAAAAATATGTACATGAAAAAACCAAAACCACAACAGGTTTGAGAGACAACAAAGCATCAGGATTTCTTTCTCTTGACTCACCCAAACCAAGCCCAGTTTCCCCAGTAGCCTCCCCACAACTAGCAGCCCCAACCAGGTGGATCCTGTACTAGGATCTGGAATCCTGACCGCAACATCCAACCCTTGAAACGTGGCTGGGAACACTCCTGGTGGAAACCCAGCTCCTCGCCAAAACTTGCCCAAACTGTGCCATCATCGACTCAAGTTCCCAGCTCTCCCTTGCACAGGAAGAACCTCTAAAACAGAGTGATGAACAGCTGCTCAGGGTTTCTACATCAAGATACAGAAGACCACACGAGGAGAGGGGAACCCTTGAGAGCTGTTATTAACAAACTAAGAGCTCACTTTGATTACATGTCCAACCTGAGCACAGTCAGAGCTGTTGGCTGCCATGGAAACTCCAGGTTTGTGGGCAGCATTTCAGGATGGTCCATTGTGTCAACAGCCTGGACACCCTCCTTCCCTCTGCCCCTCTGAGGAGCCCTCTCACAGCTTTGTGTCACCACTGCTGCTCTTCCCAACCAGGCAATCAACTTGGGAAACTTGCTCTTCATGAGGCTTTTCTATGGGTGGTATCCCTCCCAACACCAAGCAATATCTCAACTGGCCTTGAACAATTCTGTTTCACCCAAGATTGGTTTAAGAAGGTTAAACTAGATCCTCTGGCCTTTAATTTCCAAGTATCTGGAGCCTTCAAAAACGCTTTGCACTTTAGCAATGGAAAATCCCATGGAGGGACTGCCTTGCACACTGACCTGCTTTCATTAATAACATCACCTCAAAGGATGTGGGCAGGTCAGCAAGTTCAGCTGAGCTTAAGTGCTCCCATCCCTGCTCTCCACCACGAGCTTAACTGCTGCTAAAAACAGCACTGACCGTGCCGGCCACTCCAAAGGCACCCTCAGAAAGGGAAATCCCCAGCCCATCGATCCAAGGGAAGAGAAGGCAATTTGATATATATATATATATATATAGCAAGCCCCCAGCTTATCTAGCAGCAAGAGCTGCTCAAATTCACACGTGCTGTCCCTTCCTGCTGCCAGCTTCCACCAGGACAGCAGATGAAGGCAGCCACATGCTGAGCTCGGTACAGAAAGGAGCCTTGAGGATTTATACTCATCTGCTGCAATTCACACGAGGCTTTTTCAAGGCTAGGAACAGAGCCTGGGATTTATTACAGTTATTAAAGGGAAGAAGACTCATTAGGGATCAAACTCCTGCCTCTGAAAGGTTTAGGACAAAACTGAAGTGCATCAGACTGACTCTACCCAAGACAAATCTCGGGAAGCAATGGGATTTTTATCAACTTTGCCCAAATATGAGGCAGTTCCTTTCCTCCCATCAGTGCATCACTGACATGCACAGATGGAACTCCATGACTGCTGAAACCAGTGGCAGCTCTATCAAATTCCAGGTGAATTCAGGTTTTCCCCCGTGCTAGGTACCCACTCCAGCCCACACAGGCCAGCACCCCGAGCTCCAGCCACGGAAAACAGGCTGTGTGGAAAGCTGGGGTCGCAGCACCCAGTGAGGCACCATCCCTCTCCCCAGCTTCTGTGGCTCCACTATCAACCCTTTGCTGTGGGATTTTGGGGGGTGGGAGGCAGCAGGAGCAGCAGCACAAGGGCAGTGGGATCCCACCCGCTGGGCTGCTGCTGCTCCCCAGGGAATTCCAGCAGAGGAACTGGCTGCTCGTTCCTCCTTCAGTCCTGGCTGCTTCGTCATTAGTAAAACACCCTGAAAATGTGACTTCCTCTGCTACAGACCTATTGAACCTTTTCGGAGAAGTCTAAGGAACTTCCTCTTGTGTTTCAATAAAAGACAAGTTCACAGGAAGAACAGTTCCTCTCATACTTCTGGGAATTCCTCTAGTAAAAACACCTATTGAAGAAGGAACGATGCAGTAGGAGAAAGAGAAAGAGAAAGGGAGGTGGGGGCAGGGGGTTGCTTTTCACCAAGCCTGTGGTTTATTATAAAACACAACTGTGAGTCCACTTTACAGCACAAACCCACTTTTACTTCCTCTTTTGCCTCATTAAGCAACAGCAACGAAAGCCCTGCACAGTTTCCTAATGAGCCTGATCTGCACAGAACCTCCGCATTCAAGAGTTTCATATTAAAAAAACCAAACAATCTCCATTTGCTCTCCTTGCTGAACAAAACAGGCTCTGTCTAGGATCATCTTATCATCCAAAGGTGCTTGGCCACCTGCTATCCTTTGGAAATGCACACATGAGGCAGCAGAGAGGGGGACCTGTCTGCCTGCTGGCACACTGGCAAGGGTGGCACTCCCTGGAGAGCCTGGATATATTGACTTTTAATTCACAGAAAGGGAAAAGAGCAAAGAAAAGGGTTGGCAAGACATGCCCTCGTGCCAGCCTGAGAAGTGCAAAGGACAGCATGGGTAGCTCACTGGCACATCCCAGCCCTGGCAGCCACTCCCCCGTGGATCTGCATCCAGCCCCTGCTGGCTCCCTGCCGGTAATGTGGCATTCCATCTCCAGGCTGCCCTATAATGAGCACAGTGCCTTGGATGCTGGAAGCTACCGGCTCTCCCAGGGAATGGGCAGGGGTGTGAGTCAGCCACAGGCACTTAGAAAGGACGTGACCAATCCTTCAGGCCACAGCAGGCCTGCTCATTCAGTTCGGATCATTTATTATCTCAAAGTCCTGCAGAGCTTTCCCTGCAGGCCCCGCTCCTCCCTAAGTCTGTCCAATCTCAGCCTGAGGCAGCTCCGTTAGTTACTCCTTCCTGCACCAAGACTCATCCCTCACCTTCAGCAAGCAGCAAAGCTCCTCTCTCCAACACAGCCCCACATGCTCCCAACCAGCTGCGGGGCCAACATCTCACAGGAACAGAGTCAACATCATCACCGAGTGTTTAGGGCAAAACCCAACCGTGCCCAGGTCACCCCTCTGAAAGATGCTGCCCCCCCATCCCAGATCCCACTCCGTGTTCTCACCGGGCACGGCAGACGCCCACTCCGAGGATCCCAACTGCCAGGCTGAGGAGCACAAATGGAGCCGCCAGGGAGCAAAGCTGCTGCAGCAACAGCTCTGCTGGAGGGACGTTCCCACCGCGGGCAGAGGAGCCGCTGGCACTGCCCTGAGCGATGGTGCAACCTGGCAAAGCCGCAGGGAACGTCCGGGACTCGCTCGTGTGGCGTCCCCTCGGGGATTTCTGCTCCGACCTCCAGCACTGGGGAGTCTCCCAAGCACGGACCCTGCCCTCACCACAGCACTTCTGAGGAACACATGCTGGATTCTTGCCGTTGTGTGACCTTTAGGAATGACAATAATGCAGCCCAGGTTCAAAACCCCCCGGAAAACAGGGACTTCACGGCACAAACAAGCATTTCTCCTTGGAAGTCAAGGGACTTTCTCTTCCCATAGGCATTTATATCCACACACCAGAGCTCAGTGCCCATCAATAACAGACATTCACAGCCCAAGATAATTTCACCTGCCCGAGTTAAGAGCTACCAAGGCCCTGAGCAGGGCAGCACTGTGGGAGGTGGAGAGGAAACAAGGAGGATGTGCAGCACTGGGTTATCCTGGGGATGATAAAACTCCTTAAAATCTAGAAATAAAAGTGCTTTATAAAGGCACTACATCCTGTGAGCTGTAGTACCAACCAAGCCTGGCAGGGTCAGAGCTGGCAGCAGTACCAAAGTTCCTGCTTATCAACCAGCTCAGCCAGGCTACAACTGCTTTGTGAAGAGCCACTGCTGAGCTCAGCTCTTGTCCCTCTCCCGGGCCATGGTGTTACTCCCTCTTCCTGCAAAAGGGCCCCTGGCACTTTGAAGAAACCAGGTCCACACAGAGATGTTTCCTCGCTGCAAGCAAGATGGGATTTCTCATTGCCCAGACTCCCTCTTGCTATATCCACATCCTCTGGCTGGGATTGCACACACATCCACGGCCTCTGGATTTCACCTGGCATGCAGAAACAAAAGGCACTAGGAGCTTTTCTTTCCTAGAGATGACAACTCTTGTAAAGGGGTGGATATGAGAAACACAAGCCAGGAGCTCCCTGACAGGGAAATACTCAGTGCTGGCACTTTCTAGAAGCAGCAGATCTCCCCTCCACTCCAGGCAGGTGATGAACAGCCCTGTGCAGGTGAGAGAGACATTTGCAGAGGACTGAGAAGAACCAGGCACATTGTTTAGGAGCACAAAGGATCCAAACACACAGAAGGAAAAGCTGATACCCCAGAAAGAGGAGCCAGAGTTAATCCCTCTGCAGGGCTCCCAGCCATCCCACTGTCCTTTGGGACTGGAGGGGAATGGCTGCCCCCGAGCACGGCAGGCACAGGGGCAGACATTCATCACACCAGAACTCAGCAGCAGCTCCCCAGGTCATGAGGACCTCAGCTTGTAAAAAATAAAGCAGCATTGAACCTTAGCATCAAAGGAAATAAATTGCACATGGAGAGGACATGAAAGTCTCAGGCTGTGACAAACCCTGGAGTCACACTGGAGAGGGAATGTGGGGCTGACAAGGGCCCAGACCTACCCAAGGGCACAGGAAAGTTGACAAGAGGCCTCCAGAATGTGAGCTGTTCTTCAGCACAGCCAGAGGGAAAATTAAACACCCCAGGTCAGTGGGAATGTACAGCACACACAGCACCCTCAGCGGTACAAAGAGCATCTTTAAAAAAAAATCTCTGGTGCTTCCAGAGGAACTCACCAAATCCCACTTTGGCATCTTCCCACCAACCCCCAAACACATCACAGCTGTACTTCCCCCATCCAAACCCAGCCCTGGCACACACAGGCTGCTCCACTCCACATCCGACTCCAGCCTCGTGCCTGAAGAGACTCATTTCCACTGCCCCAAGCCTGACCTCCAGGGCAGCACAGGCTTTCTGGCCTGTGCCCAGATGCCATGGGCTGGCTCCAAAGTTTTCAGCGAGAACAGAACATTTTAGCCTTTGGAATATTCAGTCTGCTGTTTGGGAAGGAAGGCAGAAGTGCCTTTGGCATGGGGGCAGCCCTGAGACCTGGGGGAGGCAGGAAGGGCGGGCGGTGCGGCTGGAAAGCAGAAGGGAGAACAAACCTCAGCGGTGCCGACCGGGGTGAGAAGCAGCGACTCTGGGGCTCCTCACGTCCTCCCAAAGCTCCACCTGGGCACCCCGGGTCACGAGGAGCCGCTGGGTGACGGTGGTGCCAGGTGGTGCTGCGGGAAGCACGGGCATGACCCGGGCTCTGGGCTGGCAGCCAGCCGGGCTCACCCCAGGTACCCTCAGCAAGATGTTCTCCAAACTGGGTGTAGGTGCCTCATAAACGAGATACTAAAGGGGACGGCAGCTTCTCTCCTGTTCCCATTAAAACAGTGAGGCATATTCCACCTAGCCATGTCATACTGGTGGCCGTGAGTGCTGCGTGCCAGTCATGCTCCTGCAATAAAGTGACTTCCGCCGAGTACTTTGAAAGATTTTTTTTTTAAAAAAGAAGCGAATTTATTGTGAATCCAGGCAGCACAGCATAAACAACAGAGGCAACTGAATAGATTTATGCTGGATTGCCACAAGGCACTCATCCACTCGGGGAAAGCTGGCTACTTCAACAAGTTTCTAGAATGAAACAAAACCACAAAACCCTCTGAAGCTTCCAGAAGGAACAATGCAAACTGCAGCCCTCGGCTTCACCAGGGACCAGCAGGGAAAGGCTGGCAGAGTCTAAGCAATTGAACTGACTGGAGAGCAGAACTGCTCTGAGGGTCCTTACCATAAAGCTGTCACTTCACCAGCAGTGCCATGTCCAAGCACGTCCTGCCAGAGAGAACAATTCCACAATTCCATTTTGCAGTGAAGAACTGGTCAGGTTGGAAAAGGCACAACAACTCCGTTTCCCAGTCAGTGCTGCTCAGACAGCATGAAATGGCAGAAAGCTGAGCTCCAGCACCCCGCTGCAATTCTGGGCTTAAGTTCAGCTACAAGACTTTGCCCCCAAGCAGATAAGTTGTGAGCAGTGTCTATCTCTTCCCAGCTGCCAGCACAGGCTTCTCCAAAGCAGGAGGAGCTGCCAGTGGTCAGCAAACTCAGCTAGAGTCACCAGATTTGGCTCTTGTTTGGTCTCAGACAGAGGCACCCATTATATCACCTGGACTTTGCCACCAGAACATTCCCATCCACCTTATTTCTAGCAAACCCCATTCCCAAGGTTTAGGTGAACCTCAATCCCCACCACCCTCCTTCCCATCTCCATGGTGGGATCAGACCCACTCCCTTGCAAGGGGCAGTGTGGTGTTTCTGTCCCCCTAGAAAATAAATGCTGGCAAAAACCAAACTTGTGGCCGGGCCAGCTGATATTTCCAGGAATGTAGGGACAGATCAGCTGTGTCAAACACACTGCTGAGCAAACACCCCACCTAGAAGATAAGCAGGAGGATCCACGAGGGAAGGCGGAGACTGAAGGGAATAGGGTGCCTACAAATGCTGGCAACATAAAAGAAAACCTCTGAGGCCAGACACTTGATACGTGTTGAAACAGAATATACTGACACACAACTCTGCTCTCTCGGGATAGGCCCTGGGCAGGCTTTTCCCCTCTTGAAGAAGAAATATGAGGGCATGTCAACTGAGAAAGAGCACAGTCAAAGCCATAAGTGACAACAATAAGTCCTTACTGTTGCAAAGAGCAGGAACTGCCTGTTTAGTTTTGCTGGTGCTCTGTCCTACTGAAGTTCTCTCTGCTGGGAAAGGCAGCTGCTCCCAAGCCCACCACACACAGATCACTGCAGAATGATGCTGCAAAACATATCCCAGGCAAAACTATCCCCACAATTCAAGCCCCATCCCTCCCCTGGGAAGGGGCTGTTCCAGCTCTGAGGCAAACCCAGGCACATCAGAGGCTCCACAACAGCTCTCAGCACAAGGAAGGCACAAAGCAAGCTCTCTCAGGGGGCTGTGTCTGAGGAGCCTAAACCTCCACATGTCAAACCCTCTCAGCAGCACAACTGGCCAGATCAGAGACAAATGAAGGAAAGCTGGAGGGAAATAGATGGCAGGGAAGGGAAAGGTGGGGTGAGGTACAACCAAAGAGGGCTCCAAGAGGTCAGGCTTTGAGACAACGGCTCCCCAGCACCAGCACAGGTTCTCTGGCAGGAAAACGGGCTCATTTCAAGCAGGATTCAACCACTGAGCATGTCTGAGTTTCATTTCAGCTCACATTCCCAGTGAAAAGAGCTGATTTGCCTGCACAGGCAAGGAAGCAGGCACTACTCCAGCAAACCCAGCACCACGGTGCACTGCTGCTGCCAGAGCCCTTCCAATGCAGCCCAAGCTCTGAGGCTCTGGCTGCAAAGCTGAAGCACACCAGTTTCCTTCCACGCAGAAATTCACTGTTCCCCATGGAAAGCATCCCCATTCCCTTGGATTCGGCTCCGGGCCGCGAGGTGCCGATGCAGTTGTACAAGACAGGAACCAAACCCCCCCACCCTGGAAAGCAGGGCCTGAGCAGGCATTTGCTATTTATAAAGCTAATCATCTGATCCCTCCGAAGGGAAATCCTATCCTTTGGGGCTGTTGGGAGCGTGCGGAACTGCGGGAGCGCCGGGGAGGAACAGAAGGGAAGCAATTACATGGGCAAGGAGTGACCAGACAAAATTCCTCCCCGCTCGATGCTCGCTCCGTGACATCCTCCTGGAGAACAGGCCAGGGATTACAAGCAGGGATTAATCTGGTACGCTAATTTGCTAAGAGCAAAGTAATTTTGTAAATAGCTCTCGTCTCCATTCATCATTATCTAAAAAGGGCCCTGATCTAGCTCTGCAATAAGAGTCTCACACTAAGAGCCTGCTGGAAATCCAGAAACATGTGGGAAACTGGCTGGATGGAGCTGCCTTGGAAGGGGGATGAGAAAGGTATGAGCTTCCAGAATTCCTGGCTAGTTATTAATTCCTGGGGGAACGTGCCTGTCCTGGGAAGTTGAGTGTGATGTGCAAGGACACGGCACTGATTTTATTTCTCCTGTTCGTATTTCTCCCCGATGAAAATAATCTGGGTTAGATGACGCTGCTGGATTTTGCTGGGAAATGATGCTCAGTCATTTCCAACACCACTGCACACACTCAGTGCCCCCCCAAGAAACAATCTCAATTCTCTCTAACCTCCTTTTTCTTCACTTCTCAAAGTATTACTGAGAACAACCCTCTCCCCCAGCTGAGAGCAGCCTCTAAAAACAGAGGATAGAGGGGTGGAAATGTGTCAAGCAGCACAGACCAAACCATGTCTCTTGCAGGAAAAGGCCCAATTTTTGGAGCAATCCTCACAGGGTGGACAAGAGCCATCCAAGCCTGGTACCCACCTCCAGGTGAGCAAAGCTCAGGGAGATGTAGGGACCAGGATAGGGAAGGGATGCTCACAGCATTCCCTGCGCTCCCGCTGGGACAAGGGAGACTTTGAGAAGCCCTACATAAACAGAAGACAAAAGCAGGCCAGTGCATATTTGGCAGATCGAGATCACACCAAAAGCTGGCACAGCAGCCTTCTCCAAATCCAGATCTAGCCCTAAAGCTTCCCTTGGTTTGGGTTGTTGTTTGTTTTTTATTTTTTTTCCCCCTTTTACATTGTTACAGCCCAATCTGACAGGTCAGTGACACTGTTGTTGAGACAGAAGGGCTGGAAAGACCCTGCCACAAAATCCACAGCAATGATACCTCTGGGGGAATGTCCCTGTTCAGGCTCTCTCAGCAAGATTAAATAACTGTCACAGCCAGATAAAGATTCCTGCAAATGCAGCAAAGGAAAGGGGAACCCAGATGTTCCTAGAAATTAATATGTGAAACTTTTAAATTTATTTCGCAGTTTCCTGGGATATTCATCTTCCAGCTAACTCCCTGAAAGACATCAGAGCCACCTCACAGACCCCCAAGCAGGGCAGACCCCAGAACTCCTGGGGTCGTCAGCCCAGCTGCTTTTGTTAAATAAAGGAAAATATGGAGACTCTATGTAAAAGTTGGCAGCCAATACAAAGTCATTGCTGACTCTGGGAAATTTGTTCTCATGCTTGATACTCTATCACTTAAAAACACACACTTTGGTTTCCATGCACACATCCCCCCACGAGCCAGGCTGAATTCCCAGTGTCCATCCTCTGTCCTCCACAAGCACACTGGCCAGCTCTTCCCTCAAATTCTTGCTGGAGGAAGCAGACGGAGCTCTCAGCACCACATGGCAGCTTTTTTCACCTTTAATCCCACCTTGTACAACATCTCTGAAGTCTGCCCAGTTTTCCACCAGCTCTGAACCACACACAGGCACCAAACCCGGGGGCAACAGTATTTGTCCCGGGACGGGAGCCGAGCCACTGCTCCTCCTCCTCCTCCTCCTCCTCCTCCACAGCGAGGGTCTAAAGCCCACCTCTACCCCGGCTTTCTGCATTCAACACACCCATAAACTCAGGCACAAATTCCCGCTTCCCAGGACAGATCCCCCTCCTCTCGCCTTTGTTTCTCCGTTCCCATTTACAGACTTTTCCAGAATAGTTTGTTTTCTCCCGTAAAACACGTGTGGCCTCCCCAAAGTCCAGCGCCAAACTAACCAGACCACTGTGTCAGATGCTGCTTTCCCATTTTCCAGTCAGCAATCCAAGTTTCCCCTGCACTTCCTCAGCTTTTAGCTGCGAACTTCCTTCAGGTCACCGCCAAAATCCCCAGCAGCATCCTCACGAGACAGTTAACATACTGGCCCAAATAATGCTTTAGGAACACCCAATTTAACTCTGATTACTTTGAGTTCATTCCCCCCTCACCTTAATTCAGCAGGAAAAAACCCCAAAGGCACCGCATCAGCTGCGCTGGGGAAGCCAATGGGGTCTTAAATAAACGCCCAAGCTGCAACGCCACCAACCCACAGCCACCCGCGGCTCGGAACCCGCACAGAACCAGCTCCCACCCAGCGCCCAGGGGAGGCTCCCGCCCCAGAAACCGGGGGGAGCGGACACCCCCGGGGCCCCGTGCCGCTACCCCGGCGGGGAGGGCGAGCCGGGGGAGGGCCCAGGCCCCGAGCAGGGCCGCAGCGGGCAGGGCAGGGCCGGCCTAAGCCCCGCTCCGACCGCCAGCGCGCCCCCGCCGCACCGCCGGGTGCCGCCTCCGCGCCGGTGCAGGCCCCGGGGAGGCCGCGCTGCCCGGGCGGCGGGGAGTTGGGGGGGGGGAGGGGGCTCCTCAGGGA
>JAWWEU010000050.1:10652806-10679097 GCA_035583155.1 Acropternis orthonyx | reverse complement strand
GTCCTCTTTGGGGGGGCAGGAGCAGCAGAGCAGGGCCCCCCCCAGCAGCAGGAGCGCCGAGGCCGCCCAGCCCACGTAGAGCGAGGTGCCCAGCTCGCGCTTCTGCGCGTCGATCACCAGCGGGTTGTAGAAATCCCGGATGATGGTGTTGGCCGACCAGCAGACGGGGATGAGGGTCATGATGCCGGAGAGCAGGAAGATGACGCCGGCGACGATGGTGATCTTGGCTTTGGTGCTCTCGTCCTCCACGCAGCGGGTGCACTGGGCGCCCACGATGGCCACCATCAAACCCATGACGGCCAAGACGATGGCCACCACCAGGAGGGCGCGGGCGGCTTGCAGGTCCTGCGGCAGCGCCAGCATGGAGTCGTAGACCTTGCACTGCATCTGCCCCGTGCTCTGCACCACGCAGTTCATCCACAGCCCTTCCCAGATGATCTGGGCCGTCACGATGTTGTTGCCGATGAAGGCCGTCACCCTCCACATGGGCAAGGCGCAGCAGATGATGCTGCACAACCAACCCAGCACCGACAAGGCCACCCCGCCGATCTCCAGCCCCATGGACATGGTGGACGGTTCAGTGACGTGCTCCGGGCGATGGCGAAGAGGAACCCACGGACCGAATCCGTCGCCGTCACCCGCCGCCGCTCGCAGCCCGTGGGGGATCGGCTTACACCTGTGCGCAGCGCTATTTATACGGCCGGCCCGGGGTGGGGTTTCAGGGCTGCCTGCTGGACGCTCCTCTCCGCTCCTTCGTCACCGTCACCTGCGTCCCACACCCTCCCCTTTGTTTGCAGAGATGGCGCCGGGTAACCAGAGAAGGGCGGGAGGAGGAGAAAAGCCACCTGCCACGGCCATCCCCTTGGTTTCGGGCTGATAGGTATCAGGAAACAGAACCACCGTGCCCGCTCTCAACCAACAAACCCCTTTCTGGGGATGTGGAAATCCCACGGGCTCCCTTTCCCCCCCCCCGGAGGTGCTGCCAGGTCGGGGTTTGGTGGATTTCTGGAGCGTGTTATCAGCGCTCACGTTTAACTGGGGTTCGGTGAGCGTTGGGCACTTTTGAATCACCGTGCAAAGTGCGAGCCCTTCGCTGTGCCGTGAGGTTTGTGTCCCCACTCCAGGGCGGACAGGATTCCCCCTCGCCCAGCCCCCCTCCTGCTCCCAACTGTGCCGGGCCAGGAGCTCTCTCAGGGATACTCTGACTGACTGATAATAATCTTTACTCATCCTGCACAAGTCTCTTGGCCTTGAAGGAAGCTGATAATGCACGTAACCACTCTGGCAGTGTCACCCCGACAACCTGAGCTGGCAGCTGGCAATGGGAAAAATATCCCGAGGTGTGAGCAATCCCTTCAGACCTGGCAGCGACAGCCCCATGGCTGTGGGGTGCTTGTGACCCCCCTCAATCTTTGCATGCTGAGAGTAGTGCCAGCATTTCCAGCCCCCTTCCTCCCCCCTAGGAATGTGGTTGCTGGACACGGGCTTGCTCCTACCTGTTCCCTGCCTGCTCCAAAAATCTCCTCTACAACTTATTAACTACTCAAGAGCGCAGTGGGATGCTGGCAGCTGGCGCCATGGAGGGAGCCCTGGGATGGGGGTGGGAGCCCTGTGAGTGCCTGGCTGTGCCCCAGGGCACACCAACACCCCATAGCCAGGGGGGTCGGGTTTGGGTGTCTCACAGTACCCCGATACCTCCATCTGGAGGGCTGACCTGCAGCCTCCTGAACCCCCATAGCCAGTGGGGCCACTCCACAGCACCCTGACACCCTGTATCTGGCTGGGTCAGCTGTTGTCACTCTGTGTCACCCCAGCCCCCTATATCCATTCAGGCTGGCCTCCAGCCCCTTGCAGCCCCCTGTGGCTGGCTTTGACCACCCTGTGACACCCCGGTACCCCATATCCAGCCAGGTTAGACTCTGCCAACCCAAGGCATCCCCAAAATCCCCACTATCTGGCTGAGATTCTGCTAACCCACTGCACCCTGATGACCCCTCCGAGGGCACCCACAGACAGTTGGGGGGGTACCCAGGCGTGCCCCTGTATATTCTGCTGGGGGGGGGAGGGGGAGCCCATGTAAACAGCACCCCAGGGCTTTGTGCCCTCATTTCTGGAGGGTGCTGGGAGTGCTGACCCTCGGGGACACCCGGGGGTGTGTGTCCATGACCCAGTGCTGCTGGCAGGTGATGGTGGGCACAGGGGGGCCCCGGCTGGCCGTGCCCCCAGTGCACAGGCAGGGGTGTGCCAGCAGCCCCGGGGTGTAGGTGTGCACAGGCGCTCAGAGCCACACACAGACCCACACCCCCTCTGCTGGCAGCGGCACCCCGACACACAGCCACACACACAGATGGACTGACAGACACACAGACAGACTCACAGACACACAGACAGACAGACACGCAGCCACACACAGACAGACCCACAGACAGATTGACAGACACACAGACACAGGAGAGACTCACACACATTCACACAGGCAGACCCACAGACACACACACACAGGAGACGGACACACACACAGAGACTCACAGACACAGAGAGACTCACAGCCAGACTCACAGACACACACAGAGACACACAGACTCACACAGAAGACTCATGGACGCACAAGGGAGACTCACAGACAGACAGACAGACACACACATACAGACTCACAGCCACAGAGACTCACAGCCAGACTCACACACATAGAGACACGTAGACTCACAGAAGACTCATGGACACACAAGGGACACTCACAGACAGACACACACACAGACTCACAGCCACAGAGAGACTCACAGCCAGACTCACAGACACACACAGAGACACATAGACTCACACAGAAGACTCATGGACGCACAAGGGAGACTCACAGACAGACACACACATACAGACTCACAGACAGACCCATAGACAGACACACAGAGACACACAGAGAGACTCACAGCCAGACTCACACAGACACTCACAGACAGACAGACTCACAGACACACAGATTCAGACACACACACAGACACCCAGACACACACACAGGGCAGAGGTGAACAGGCACACACTAGGGGTGCCGGTGCTCACACCCCCTGCCCCAGCACCCACACGGCTGCAGGGGCTGTGGGGCATGGGGTATCCCTGGCAGGGCTCTGGGGTGCAGAGGTACCCTAGGCAGGGCTCTAGGACAGGGTTTATCCCAGACACGGCTGTGGGACACGGGGTTAGGGACAGGGTTATACCCCAGGCAGGTCTGTGGGGAAGTGGGGATGCTCCATACAAGGAGAAGGGTAGGGAGGAGTGTGGGGTAGGGAGGATACTCTGTGTAGGGGTGTGGGGCATTGGGGATACCTCCTACAGGGGTGTGGGGCAGGGCAAGAGGGGGATACTGCAGGCAGGTATATAGGACAGTGGGGATACCCCTGGGGTAGGAGCTGCTGGGGCAGAGTGAGGTGAGATGAGGCAGCGAAGCACCGTGGCCCCCGACCCTGCAATCACAGCCCCACGCACCGCGTCCTCACACTTTGTCATCCCAAATTGCCAAAGTACAGGCTGTGTCCAGTGTCATGCCAGCCTGGGGCAGCCACCACCACCTGACTCATGGTGGAGGAAGGGGCAATTCACTGGGGTTTCAGGATTCCAGCCACCCTTGGCAGGACACATTCTTGTGGCAAGGAAACTGGATCAATGGTGTTTACCAAAGAGCCGAGCCGGGCCAGTGTCCCTGTGGGGGACCCCCATCCCTCCTGCTGCATCCCTCTCCCTGTCTCTGGCAGCTGGGGAGGGATGGGAAATATCCAATTCCCCCAGGATGGCGACAAAGTGGGGTGGCCACATGGAGCCACGCGGTGACAGGTTTGCCCCCCTGTGATGAGGAGTCCCCAGATGAAGGTCAGACCCAAAGGCCACGGGAGCATCACCAGTTTGGTGGCTCACACTGCAGGAAGGACACCTGCCATGAACGGGGACGGGGACGGGGTGGCAGGGAGGGGGAGGGGGGGGACACACACCCCCAGTGCAGCATCCCCGTCCTGCCAGGCACCCAGCACCCATCATCCCGGGGGTGAGCAAGAGGTGACGGCAGAAAACAGCCCCGGGCGGCTCGGGGCTGCGTCCCACTCACGTGCGGCGGCCGGCGCAGGGTTTGGGGTGTTCCCCCTCCGCTGCGGTCGGGAGTGCCGCGCGTTCCCCCCGCGGGCGAGCGGGGCCGGGGCGCTAAGTGCTGCCTCGGCTCCTTATATTTCAGGCGCGGGGCTGCTGGCTCTGCTCCGGCCAGGGCACACAGGCAGCCCATTGTTGCGGCCCCTTCGGCTCGGCGGCGAGCAGGTAAAGGCGGCTCCGAGCATCAATGGCAGCTCTGTGCGCCGCCGGGGCGGGGATGGAGCTGCCGACGCGCGGGGGGATGCGGGACGTGGCGGGGGGCTGGTGGCACTCCTGGGGGATGCTGAGCCGTGCTGGGACCGGCTTTGACACAGTATCCCCCTTTCCTCCGAGCATTGCCCGCGGGGAGACCCCCGTTGCGCCGCCCGCATCCCCCTTCCTGATTGTCATCGTCTCCGCCATCCCTTCGCCAGCCACCTCGGCAGCACTTTGGGGGTGTTTTCCCTGTCGGGAGCCACTTGTTGCTCAGAGATTGGACAGAGGTGTGACTTTCGGAGCGGCTTCAGGCCGAAGGTCCCCGTTGCCCCCGCAGGGACCCCGCGGGTCCCGGCACAGGGCTCCCCTCCCGCCGAGCCGATAAGGCTTTGCTTTCCCACAGCGAGAAACGACCTGACTCTGCATATTTGAGTCGGTCGGAGCGGGTTATGTTGGGCAAGGATGTTTTTTGGGAACATTCAGTCTCTGGGCTGCCCGTAAGTAATCCTTGTCCTCCTGCTCCGTGTGAGCAGAGTGGGAAGGCTGGTGGATGTGAAGCGTGAGATCCCGGTGGATCATTGCTTGTTGGCAAGTCTCACCCGCCTTTATGGGGCCTTGGAGTATCCAGGGTGGTGGGTCCATGGGGGAATGAGGGTCTCTTGGCTCAGCAGCACAGGGCTGAGCCGGTGCTGGGTGTGTGTGAGGTGAGACTGTCACTTGTGTCCTGTGTGGCCCTTTTTGGCAGGAGATTTGTGGTCTGAGCCCTCTCCCTGCAGAGTGTCCTCTACCCTGAGCAAGGTCAGGGTGATGTAGCCTCTGCTGTGCACTTGGAGGTGCCTGGCATTGTGGTGACACTGGGTTTAATGCCACCTCTCTGCCCAGGGATGGTCTCACCACCTATGCTGGTGGAAAATCATTGAAGGGCATTTCCTGATGGACATGCCCAGGTGGGAGCTCTGCCTTTGTTGGTGGAGCAGGGATGGGAACTTGGGCTCCCTCGTCCTGCAAATCCCACTGGATTTGGGGCAGGGCATCCACACCTGGCTGAGTGCTGGGGCAGCTGCTGGGTGCCAAAGGTTGAGGATGGGTTGAGTGCCCTATTTTGGGGTGGCAGAGCTCCCCACTGGGCAGGTGGGCTGTGGTCCCACCAGGACATGTGGCTGTGCCATGGCACTGGGACAAAGCCAGGGACCGGAATCCTGCAAGAAGCACTGGGAATGGGCATTGGGATATATCTGTGGGGTTGGTGTCCATGCAGGGCTGGTGTCCATGGGGTGGTGGTGCTGGATGGCACATGTTGAGGCGCTCACTGGTCCCACCTGTGCTACACCAGCATCCTCAGGCTCCGTGGGCACTGGAATCAGCTGTTGCTCCTCCACTCCATGCCAAGCTGGCATCCACTGGTCCTGCTGGCAGTGCCGCGAATGTGGGGCTGGTGCTGCTGGGTGGGTGGGAACATCACTGGGGGATGTGGGGAAGGGCACAGGGCACAGGGGCTGTCCCTGAGTGGCATCCACCAGCTGGAATATATGTCACGTTCCAGCATTAATTGCAGTAATTGGCTGTTGGAGGCCGTGCTGGCGCCAGCTCTGGCTCCGAGGGGGAGCGTGAGCAGCTCTGGTGTTTGATGCTCCACGCACGGAGGAGTCCCTGTCCCCACATTGTCATTTGTCCCTGGCCCACAGACATACCCCACGTGCCTGCAGGGACACAGCCCATGCCAGGCACACACACACGTGGGCATGTTCCTCTCTCCAACCCCAAATTATGTGGTGGTTGCAGCAGCCGGCTGGGAGGTGAAAGCCTCAGGCAGAGTCCGGCCCCGGCGGGGATGCTCTGTAACCTCGTAAATTAAAGGGGAGCCCTTGACCACAAAGCTCTGGCCCCGGGGTGGACACTCTGGTATGTGAGCAATGTGGGCACTCCAGCAGGACAGAGGGACGGAGGGAGCCTGGGCGGCTCCTCTGGCACAGGGCAGGCAGGCAGGACCCTGACTCGTCCCCACAAATTGGAGTCTGCAGCAAGACCTGGATGTCCCCAGGCATCCTTCTGGCACTGCAGTGCATGGACCACCTGGCTTGTCCCACCACAGTGGACATGATGCCCAGGGACATCCCAGAATGGGCAGCGGCATCTCTAGAGCCCATCACACCAAGCAATTAGCACAAGTGATTGGATCATTGCAGTAACCCCAGTGCTTGGGAAAACTAAGATTATCTCAGTGCCTCTTATCTTTTCCAGAGGCCCGGGATTAAGCTGGGGTGATGAAACAGTGCAATGTCCGTCTGTCTGCTGTTGTGCTGTACCTGTGCAGCTGCTGGAGGGGCTCGGATGGAATGGGGAGGGGACATGTGTGGGAGTCATGGATTAAAGGAGGAGAGGTCAGGCAGTGCCCAAAGCACCAGCCTCAGTATTGGCATGGGCGTTGGCATCGGCATGGGGATCAGCGGGTATGGGAGGCCACCTCTGTCCCCCACAACTCCAACCCACCAAGCCCCAACCCAGCAAGCAGGCAGTGGGTTATAGGCAGATCTGGAGCTGAGGGCAGCCGTGTGAACACGGGCTCGGTGGTGGAGCACAAGGTGGGGTGGGTTTGGGGTCTGCCCCCCTTTTGCCCCCCGGCAGTGCCGTCTCTCCTCCGTGGGGAGCCGGCAGCCGCTCCAACCGGTTTGTGGGTCTGGGCGGTGACACCTCCTGCCCGAGGCCTGATGGAGGGCTGGGAAGTTCTGCTATGGACGCCAAGGAGCAAACAAGAGCCGTTTGTGTCCTGCTGGGCACGGAGCCCGGCTGCAGCGGGGGGGGGGACTGTATGCTGCTTTCCTGGCATGGGACCGCGGGGGGCCGGAGGCTGGGCTGCTGCTGGAGCTGTGACCATGAGCTGGGGGGAATCTGAGCCACGAGAGGACGGAGGGCCCCCCTCCGGGTGATGGAGCAGGAGGTGCTGGTGGTGATGGCAGAGACATCCTGGTGCCTGGATACCGGCTCTTCCCCTTCAGCATTCCAGGCAGAGCTCCAGCGCTGCCTTTGGCATCTCCTGCCTGCCCACAGACAGCAGTGGGACGCACTCCCGAGCTTGGGTGGCCCGATCCCGGTCCCCCTACGTCCTCCTCCGTGGGAGCAACCGGGATATTAAGTGTCATTGCTGGAGGGAGAAATACAAGAGGAGGAATCCCGGGAAACTGGTTTTACCCCTCCGTCCGGTGCCGGCGGCAGGACGGCGGCTGTGGCGGTGCTCCTCCCTCGGCAAAGGCATATAATGCCTGCCATGGTCCAGGCAGCCGGCACTGCGCGGCGGGAGGCGGGCAGGGGTGCCGGGAGCGAGCGATGGCCTCCATGGGCATGCAGGTGCTGGGCATCGCCCTCTCCGTCATCGGCTGGCTGGCCTCCATCCTCTGCTGCGCGCTGCCCATGTGGCGGGAGACAGCCTTCGTGGGCAACAACATCGTGGTGGCCCAGATCATCTGGGAAGGGCTGTGGATGAGCTGCGTGGTGCAGAGCACGGGGCAGATGCAGTGCAAGGTGTACGACTCGCTGCTGGCGCTGCCGCAGGACCTGCAAGCCGCCCGTGCCATGGTGGTGGTGGCCATCGTCCTGGCCATCCTGGGCACCCTGCTCGCCGTCGCCGGTGGCAAGTGCACCAACTGCGTGGAGGACGACACCGCCAAAGCCAAGGTCATGATCCTCTCCGGCATCATCTTCATCGTCGCCGGCATCCTCATCCTCATCCCCATCTCTTGGTCAGCCAACAGCATCGTCCAGGACTTCTACAACCCGATGGTCTCCGACTCCCAGAAGCGGGACCTGGGCTCGTCCCTCTACGTGGGCTGGGCGGCCTCGGCGCTCCTGCTGCTGGGGGGAGGGATCCTGTGCTGCACTTGCCCCTCCCGGGGGGACAAGCCCTACTCCGCCAAGTTCACGGCCGCTCGCTCGCTGCCAGCCAGCAACTACGTGTAGGAGCCGCCGCTCCCGCCTGGACCCCCCGGCCACCCCACGGAGCTCGGACCTCCCGGGACCTGCAACACCCCCCGGGCGCCGGGGCAGTGGGAGGGAGGGCAGACAGAGCTGCCTTTGTTCCACCGGGATTGAAGCCGGTCCTTTAATCTCCGTTGAGACAGAGAACAAGAAGATCCTGTCCTGGCTGCCCGCGGCGGGGGTCCTGCTCCCCCCATCCCGGAGCATCCAGCGGAGGCATCCTCTTTGAGACACCGCCTGATGCCCTCCTCGAGCATCTCCCGGCTCCCGGTATCGGGGTGTTCCATGTGGTGACACAGCTCCCAGGAGCCCGTCCCACGGGTGACACGGGGCTCTCACAGGGTGAATCTCCCCGGGACGTGTCTGTCTCTCGGGCTGGGTGGCGGTGTCGGTGCTGGTGGGGACAGCGAACTTGTCCCACGTGGCCACGGTGACGCGGTGGCTCTGCAGACCCCGGCAGGGTCTCGAGGGTAATCAGGGACTCTCATCTGCCTGTACCCAAATTTTTGACTGTGACCTACTTTCGGGGCTCGGAGCGGCCGTACAGACTGTGATTTCTCGCGGCAGCTCCCCAGGGCGGGGGCATCATTATCCTGGGAGTGGGAAGGCGGCGGCCGGGCTGGGAGAACCGGTCGGGAAGGCGAGTACGGAGCGGGGTTGTGCTCCCGCATGAAGGGGGGCGACCCCCGCACCCGACCCCACCCATCGCCCCGAGTGGGGTACCCGGGGACTGGAGCGGGTGGCTCCCGGTCCCCCTGGCTGTGCTGCCGTCCGTCCCCGCATCCCATCCAGCCTTCCCGCATTAAACGGCAGCTGCTCAGACCCCGCTGTGCCTCGTGTTCTTTACCCTCTCCAGCACCCGCCTCGGTGCCGGGACAGCCCGGTGCTCCAGTGCCGCGGACCCCCGTCCCCTTGAGACCCCCCGAATCTGCTCTCCGGAGCCCCCCGCCCACCCTGCTCCAGCCCCGGCATCCCCCGCCGCTCCCTGCCCGGGCCACCCCGGGGGTGACAGCGGGTGTCTCCATGGCACAGTGCCTCGGTGGCGCCGGACGCGGCGTCTGGGCTGTCGCGGTGTGATCATCCCACCCGAGCAGGAGGAAGGTGGCCGGCGCCGGCGAGGGCGAGTCGGGGCGGGCTGGCCCTGGGGCTACCCCACAACCTCGGCTGGGAGCACCCCGGGGCCCGCGTGGGCAGCGCCCCGTGTTTTGCTTATCTCGTTTCCGGCATGGCAAGTGCTCCGCTGGCTTGGGAACATCCTTCACTCCCATCTCAAGGTGTGTGGGGACCAGGGGCGACTCTGGCTGCCTGGCTTTGGGTGTCTCATCTGGGTCTGGGGGCTTGAGCGCTCCCAGCTCTCCCATCTCTTAGCTGGGAGTGGTGGAAAATACTCCTGTGGCCCTGTGGTGCCAGTGGCCAGGTGGAAATGTGAGTGTGGTGCTCTCTCAAACATCCCTGCTGGGATCAGTGAGGGCACTGCTTGTCCCCTCTGTGGGTGGTTGTGCACCCTGCTGTGGGTGTCTCTTGTTTCTCTTGTGGCCCAGGTCCTGCTGGCTGGGGAGGGTGCCTGGGATGGATCCCATGATCCCTGCCCTCGGCTGCCTGGAGCACAGGGGAGAGAGGGACCATAATTTTGGCCCAAAGGGTCTTTCATGGCCAGGGGAGACAAGGTTCCAGTGCTGGGTGTCCATCAGGCCACCAAGTGTGCTGGGAAGGAGTGGGAGCAACATGAGAGGAGAGGCTGGAGGAACCGAAACCAGCACAGGAGAAATGATGGTGAAACCTCCGGTGAGTGCCGCAGGGTGTGCCGGGCACAACCAATACCCCGCTGAGCTCGGGGTCATAAAAACTTGGCTGGTCCCAACTGCCAAGCACAGGCACCCGTGGGTGAACTCTGCTCTGTGTGGGGCTGAGCTGGATCTGGGCTGAGCCAGGGCCACGTGTGACCGTGGTGGAGCTGTTGGCCTGTGTGGCATGTGCCTAAAACAGCCACCCCTCTGCCGGGGGTGATGGCTCTGGTGAGGCCATAGCTCCTCGCCAGGGTTTGCCCTCCTGGGGTCAAGAGCCGGTATCGCTGAAAGTGCTGCACCCCACAGCCAGGATCAGAGCAGACCTGAGCTCTGACCCATTCCCAGCACTCCAGAGGGGAAATCCCATGGTCCAAAGAGCACTGCAGCATGGCTGGGAGGGCAGAGCCAGACTTCCAGCTGGAAGCAACCGGTGCTGCGGGAAGGGAGTGCTGCCTTCCCTGCCTGTGCCCCCCAGTGCGGGGCTGAAGCACCAGTGGTGGAGCAGGGCATGGGGTGGGCACTGGGGGGTTGCTGCCACAGCAGGATGTGGGGTGAGTGTGGGGTGGGGGGGTCTGCACAGCAAGCCCCACATCCTGCTCCCCAAAAGCCATCCCTTCCCTGACACTTGCCATGTGCCGGGAAGGGGCGATGGCAGAGGCTGCCCTGAGCTGTGGGGACATCGTAGAGGCCAGTGTGACACACAGGGGCTCCTGCACCTCAGCCTGCTCAGGGCCTGGATCCTCAGTGCCAGACATGCCCCCATGTTGTCCTACAGCAATGCCCCATGCCATTGCGTCCCCATGTCACTCGTGTCCCCATGTTCCTGTGTCCCCATGTTGTCCCGCAGTGGTGCCCCATGGCACTCTTGTCTCCGTGTCACTCATATCCCCATGCTGTCCTGTAGCACTGCCCCATGCCACTTGTGTCCCCACGTCACTCTTGTCCCCATGTTAATCTTTTGCACTGCCTCATGTCACTTATGCCCCCCTGCTGTCCTGCAGCTGTGCCCCATGGCACACATGTCCCCATGTCACTCATGTGCCCATGCTGACCTTCAGCACTGCCCCATGTCACTCATGCCCCCGTGTCCCTTGAGTCCCCACACTGTCCTGCAGCCATTCCCGCCCTGATGGGGAGCAGGACACACCAGAGGAAGGCTGTGCTCTCCAGCAACCCTCTGGCTTGGGGCCACTTCCATGACACTTGTGCCCTGTCCCTGCAGGTACTGGCCATGGCGTCGATGCAGATGGGAGGGCTGGTGATGTCCCTCGTGGGCTGGCTGGGCTCCATCCTCACCTGTGCCCTGCCCATGTGGAAGGTGACAGCCTTCATCGGCTCCAACATCGTGGTGGCCCAGGTGTTCTGGGAAGGGCTGTGGATGAACTGTGTGTACGAGAACACGGGGCAGATGCAGTGCAAGGGCTACGACTCGCTGCTGGAGCTCACCTCCGACCTGCAAAACTCTCGTATCATGGTGGTCACCTCCCTCTTTGTGGCCTTCTTCGCCTTCCTCATCTGCCTCTCGAGTGCAGACTTCACCCGCTTCATGGATGACAGCAGCACCAAGAACAGGTTCTCCAGGGTGTCAGGTGCCTTGTTCATCGTGGCCAGCATCCTGATTCTTGTCCCTGTCTCCTGGACTGCCAACAACATCGTCAACAGCTTCTACAACCCCATGGTGCCCGAGGCCCTCAAGAGAGAGCTGGGGGCTGCCCTCTACATCGGCTGGGTCTCCAGTTTCCTCCAGCTCTTTGGTGGGATTATCCTGTGCCGCTCAGGACCCCAGTCCCAGCAGGATTCCTACCGCAGGAAGTACAGAGGGGGGAAAACCTGCGGCCCAATGGGCTACCCCATGAAGGACTATGTGTGAGCCCCTGTGCCCAGGTGCCAGCCCAGGTGCACAACTGTCCCTGCCCTGCCACCCCGGGCCAACCTCTGTCCATGCATTGCCTCCTCCTCCTCCTTCCCATCCCCATTCCTATCCTCATTCCCACCCCCACCCCCATCCCCATCCCCATCCTCATGTTGACTGCCCCCCAGCATGGTCCTCCAGTGTGTGCCCTTCCCCAGAGCAGGGATTATAAACATCCTGGTGCCACCGAGGCTGCCCGGGCTCATTCTGAATGGCTTGGTGTGGGGAGGATGGTGACATGTCCTGGGGATCCTGTGCCCTGCCAGCCTGATACCAGCTCAGGGCTGCTGCCCCAGTGCCTGGCATGTCCCCGTGTTCCCATGGAGAAGCAGCAGTAGCCAGGCCAGGGTGCTCCTGGGGTATCCCCCAGCAGGGAAACTGAGGCAGGGAGAGGATGCTGAGAGCTAAGAGGGGTACAGGGGCACACCAAGGCCTCTGAGACCCCAAGGGACTGGGAGCAGACCTCAGAGAAAGGCCAAATTCCCACCCCCGGGCTCCTGACTGCCCACCCCATATGATCCACAGCCCCATTTCTCCAGGAACAACACACAGCAAGCAGACAGCAGGGACAGGACTTTATTGAACAACCTAGTGCAGGGTTGGGGACAGGCGTGACCCTCAATTGCCCAGGGGACAGTGGTGGGGACAAACTGGGGGGAGTCTGGTAGGGCAGCTACCCACAATGGGCACAGGGACGCCAAGACCTGGGGGGACAATGTGGAAGGATGGCAAGAGCCATGGGAAGACTGAGTGTGGGATACCCTGAGTGGGGAAATGGGGACAGGGACGGATATAGCCACTGCTTCCCAGCTGGGAAGAGCTCCCAAGGGGAAGGAAGTAACCTGTTTGTCAGGGCCATGGGAACAGGATGAGCAGGAACAGGTCTGGGGGAAGGGAAAAGGGAAAAAAACCCAAATATCCCAGCAAGAGATTTGGGTATAAAGCTTCCCAAGGGAGCAGTGCAGGAGGAATTGTGGAGACAGCACAGCAAGGGGCTGGGGGAACAGGCTGGGCAGGCAGTGCTGGGTAACTCCTGGGTGGGAACAGCCACCGGCTCCCCAAGTTCCTTCCAAACTCATTTCCCACCCAGACCATTAACTCCAAAGCTGTGGGAAAATGAGAGATTTGAGCAGCTGCGGTGGGATGAAAGGTGGGAAGTGGCGCTTGGCAGCCTCTCCAGCCGGGTGCCACCTTGGCACTGTTGCTCCTGCTCTGGATGTGGGGGTCTCCTGCACCTCAGGGTGCACTGGGTTAATCCCTGGGGAGGATGAGGATGGGAAACCACAGGATGTGGTGATGGAGACCCACCCTCAAGAGTCCCCAGGTGAAGACCACAGTGGGCTGGAGGTGGAAGATGAAGAAGGATCTGGATTTTGACCATGAGTGCTGAGGTGGGCACTGTGAGGTGAAGACGTCCTGGACAGGAGATGGCTCTTAACAGCCATGTGTGTCTGCAAAATGTCATGGTGAGGGTTGAGGTGTTGGTGACAATACCTGAATGTCAGAGCTAATGGTGCCCAGGAGACCCTGGTGAAACCCATGCTGAGGAGCAGACAAGGTCCTGAGGCCAAGACCCTGGGGAGAAGAGAATGGGGACACTCCCCCAAAATGCTGTCACCCCCCAGCAACTCTGGGAGGGGTTATTGGGCTGAGTTTTAGATGAGCCCAAGTGCTCAGCCCCCCTTCCAGAGCCACACTGGCTCTCAGCCCTCCTTGAGGGAGGGGACAGGGCACTTCTGGTAGAGGTAGACCACCCCGGAGATGTAGCCGGTGCCCCGGGTGCTCTCCTCCTCGGACGTGGCCCTCTCCCAGTGCTCCACCTCCTGGGCCAGCAGCTTCTGCCAGGCTCCACAGCGCTCCAGCCGCCCCAGCTCTGCCTCCAGCTCCTGCTTGTACCGCAGGTTCGAGGGGTTGCTCCTTGTCGTCAGGCAGAGGAAGCCTCCTGTGGGACAGGGGACGGGTGACACTGACACAGGGTGTCTCTCGCTGGGGATGGCAGCCCCTCGGAAAGGGTGGGGTCAAAGGGAGGCGGTGGGAGCCTGGTAGGAGTCAGCAGGCAGGACAGCGGGCAGGGGACGGGCAGGGAAGGAGGTGGGCAGGGGATGGGAAGGGCAGGAGAAGGGCAGGGGATGGGCAGGACAGGAGGCAGGGGGTGGGAAGGGCAGTCGGCAGGGGACAGGCAGGGCAGGAGATGGGCAGGGGATGGGCAGGACAAGTAGGCAGGGGATGGGAAGGGCATGGGCAAGGCACAGATGGAGGATGGGCAGGGCAGGAGAACAGTGGGCAAGGGACAGGCAGGACAGTGAGAAGGGGACAGGAAGGGCAGGAGGCCCGTGGGTAAGGGACAGACAGGCCAGTGGGCACGGGACAGGCATCATGTCATGCCTGAGCACAGGCTGTCACACACCAGCAATGCCACCACCACCTCCTGCCTTGTCCCACTGCCCAGACCTGCCAGTGGGCAGAGCCAGGGACCCCGTGCCATCACCCTTCCCTGGCAGCAGGGACAAGGCCACACCCCATCTGTGACACCCACATCCACTGGGGCGCGGTGTTCCCACCCCACCACCGCGGGGGTCCCGGCGGGGAGGGGACACCGGGACGCCACTCACCCGGCTTGGTGACGCGCAGCAGCTCCGGCAGCACCGTGACGGGCAGCTGCCCCTCGCCCAGGGCCCCCACCACCGTCACGGCGTCGTAGTGCTCTGCGGGGACACGGGGGCGTCACCGAGGGGTCCCCCCGAGTGTCCCCCCACCCCGTGCCGGCCCGTTACCTGCGGGCAGGCTGTCACCGAGGGGGTTCCCACCGGTGTCCCCCCACCCAGTGCCGGCCCGTTACCTGCGGGCAGGCTGTCACCGAGGGGGTCCCCACGGGTGTCCCCCCGCCCGGTGCCGCCCCGCTACCTGCGGGTGCGGGCAGCGGCTCCAGGCCCAGCACACACTGCCGCAGCTCCTGGTAGAGCTCGGTGCGCCGCGCCCGCTCCAGCATCCCCTCGCTGCCGTCCACGCCGTGCAGGCAGAGGAACCCGCGGCGGTGGAGCTGCGGGGACAGACCCTCCGTTATCCCTCATCCCATCCCATTCCATCTCATCCCGTCCCATCCCATCCCGCCCGGTACCTCCCGCGCTACGAGCCCGGTGCCACAGGCCACGTCGAGCAGCCGCGCCCCGGCGGGCGGCGCGGGGAAGGCGAAGGCGAGCGAGGCGGCGGCGAGATGCGGTGCGCGGTACTCCAGGGCCGCCACATCCTGCGGGGACAGGGCGGTCAGCGCCGTGGGTGTCCCTCCCTCCCCCGGTGACCTCGTCCCTCCCTCCCCACCCCGCGGTGTTCCCGGTACCTGCTCGTAGCGGGCGGCCCAGCCGTCGTAGAGCCGGAGCCGGTCGGGCAGCTCCGAGACCCCGTGAACAGCCGCCACCCGCTCCCGCACCCCCGACGGCAGCACCATCACAGGGACAGCCGGGGACACGGACCCACACGGGGGACACGCCCCCGACACGGGCACACGGACTCGAGAGGGGGACACGCCCCCGAGACGGGGACACCGACCCCGCACATGACACGCCACCAGCTCCCCATTGGTTCAGTGGCCCCGTCCTAAACACGCCCCCCTCATTATTGGCTCAGTGGCACCGCCCCCAAAGAGCCCGTCACTCGGTAGCGCTACCCGAGAGCCGCAGGGTGACATCGAACGCACCGGGAGGTGACACCGAGAGCCCCGGCGTGACACCGAGTGCTCCAGGGTGACACTGAGTGCTCTCGGAGGTGACACCGAGTGCCCCGAGAGGGTGAGAAATGCCCGGGGGGAGTGACCAGCTACCCAGTGATGGTGACATAAAATGACCGGGGCGGGGTGACCAAGTACCCAGCGATAGTGACATAAAATGCCCTGGAGGGGTGACACCAAATGCCCACGGGGAGTGGCACCAGGAGCCCCAGGGCCACCGCTCTCTCCCTGCAGTGTCCCCTCTCTCTGCTGCGCTGTCCTCTGTAGGGGGTCAGACCCCACGCTGTCACTGATGTCCTAGGCGCGGTGACAGTCCCCTGGGCAGGTCACCTCCCGCCCGGCCCCCCCCGCCCGGCCGCGCTGTCACCTCCGTCCCTGCACCCCCATCTTCTTCCTGCACTCCGACATGTCACCCAGCGAGTGGGGACAGCGGCCACCGCCCCAACCCACCCTGTCCCACGGCGTGTGACGGGGACAGCGCAGACCCCGGGAGGGGCACACCCTCCCCCGGGGCTGGTCCTTCACGTCCTGTCGCGCCCGTCCCGCTGCCCGAGCATTCCCACGGGCTGGCGGGTCATTCCGCGCTGCCCCGTGGGGACAGAGGACGGGGACGTGGGCCCTCGAGGCTGAGAAGGAGGAGGAGGAGGAAGAGCGTCTTGGCTCCTGCGAGGAGCGGGGAGTTGCACTTGAGGATCCCTGTTGGGTCCCTTCCAACTGAACGTGTTCTGAGCGTATATTCTGCGTGAAGTTCGGGGTTTGCTCAGAGCAAGAGACAACACTGAGAGCCAACACGATGCACGGGGCAGGGAGGGTGTCTTATCCCGATCATCCCGCTCTGCGATGCCTGGTCCGGGTGCCCAGCACCTGCAATTTCCTGTATCCAGCTGAAATGTTCCTTATCTCTTGGAAGTGCCCCATGGGGTGTCACTGGTGGGGTCCCCGCTGCGCTGGGTGCGACTCGACATTTGCTAAACCAACTGTTTGGTGTGGTGTTGTGGCCATGGGACAAGCTCCGGCGTGTGGGACAAACCCACAGCTGTTTCCCGTCGCCTCCGGCTGTTTCCAGCAGGCGAAGGAGACGGAACCAGCCGCTAATTAATGAGTGGAAGGAATTGCAGTG
This sequence comes from Acropternis orthonyx, assembly GCA_035583155.1. Lineage (NCBI taxonomy): Eukaryota > Metazoa > Chordata > Aves > Passeriformes > Rhinocryptidae > Acropternis > Acropternis orthonyx. The sequence continues at coordinate 10,662,256 of JAWWEU010000050.1, read as the reverse complement.
CCCTGACGAGCTGGTGGCTGCATCCCCTCCCGGCTGCTGCTGCTGCTCCGCGGTCCCCTTGTCCTGCCGCGTCGCTGCCCTCCGGGTCCGGGCCCCCGCGGGGACCTGTCACGCGTGAGCTCCGCTTGGCCCCGGGGCCGGGCAGTGCTGCCCGGGGCCCTCGAGAGGGAGCCCTCCACCCGCGGGAAGGACCCCGCGCCCCGCCGGGCTCCGCTGCCACCCCCGGGACACCCTCGGAGCCTTCCTGGGGGTGGCAGGGAGGTGCTGGGGTTGGGGGGGTGAGGAGGGCGAGGGGTCGGACCCACGAAAGTAGGGATCGTCCCACCCACGCCGAGGACACACGGATGGCTCCAGGATGGGGCACGCCAAGGGGCTGCAGCCCGGTGACAGCTCTTGCCACTGCTCGTGGGGGTTTTGTGCCCTCTGCAGCCACCAGTGTGTGCCCCTCACACTTGGCACCCCTTCCCTGGCACGGCGGTGGCCACCGAGCCTCTAAAATTGTCTTTTGCTCTCCCATCATGGCTTTCACCACTAATTGAACCTTCATTCACAAATCGGGGGGAGGTGCACCAGCAGCATCCCCCTTCCCCAGGCTGCAGGCGGGTTGTGCTCTCCCTGAGCCTTGACCTGCACGGATCCAGCCCCGAATCTGCCGGTGCTTTTCCAAACACCCCCTTCCCGGGGCTGGCTGGCTCTGTCGGAGCACACAGCTGTGCAAACAGCTTCATCCCCTCACTGCAGCCCTGGGCTGGCCTGGGCCCAGCTTGGACCCAGCACCAGCCAGGCCAGGTCTGGACCAGACCTGGTGCCAATGTTGTAGGCTGTCCCCTGGGGATGGTGGGGGACAGAAGTGGCAGCAGGTTGTGGGAGGTCCCCAGTGCTGGTGTGAGGCTGAACTTTGTCCTGACACGTGGCCTGGTGCCGGAGGGCTCCCGCTGCGGCACGTGATGTCCTGCTCCCATGGTGCAGTTCCTTGGGGTGCTGTCCTTGTCCCCTGCCTGGGGACAGGGGCTCTGGCTGTGCCTGGTGGGGTGCACCACCCCATCCTGCTGGGATGGGACCCTGGAGCTCAGTTCAGCTGCTCTGCTGGGGTGTCCCTGTCACCCCTCAACAGGGAGCCTGGGGGGACACAGATCTCTGGTGTGACCTTGCCTGCCCTTCCTCACCAAGGAGCTAGTGCAGGGTGGGTCCATCACCCTCAAACCTGCTGCTGAGCTGGGACAGGCAATGGGAAAATCCAGGTCTGAGCTGGGTTTGTCTCCTCTGCAGGTCCAGGCCAGAGTGGGCAATGTTACTTGTGGCTCCTAACCCGCCTGCAGGTCCCCCGTCCAAGTCAGTCCGGGACCCCTGGGTGTGTGCTGGCATCAGTACACTTACAGGTGGGCTTGTATGTCCCAGGGCCTTTGCAGGGCATCCCTGACACATCCTTGGCCCTTGGGGTGGGACTAATGCTGTCCCCTGGACAACCCAATGCCCTTGGAAAGTCCCTAAGCCTCTTTATCAGAGTGGAGCGATGGGATGCTGAGCCCCATGACCCTGTGTGCCTCAGAGTTACCCACAGAGCTGTTGGATGAGTCCAGCGGCATCAATCAGTGACTGTCAGCTGTTTCCCAGCAAAAGCACAGAGGGGCACAAGTGCCCGAGGCTTGTGGGCACCCTTGACATGCCCAGGTGGTTTGGGATGATGTCCATCACTCACATCCCCTGTGCCATGGACCATCAGCAGCCACAGTGGCTGTGCTGTGGGCTGAGGGATGGGATGCAGGCTGGAAGCTGCATGAGCATCCCTGAGCATGTCCTGCTCCTCCTCCAAGCAGCTCCTTGTGGCTGGGATGTCACAAGAGCCGCAGGCTCCCCAACCTGGGTCCTGTCTCTCCCCTGCCTTGGCACCCACATCCATCCCCTCAGCTTATGGAGCAATCACATCCCTTTTCCAGCCTGCCCAGGTGCATCTTCTTTGTTTCCTCCACCCCAGCCCCCCAGACTTGAGCATCACCCTGCCCTATAGGTGCTGTGGGGTGCCAGCTGGGTGGGAGAGCCCCCATGGGCAGGCAGAGACAGGAGGGAGGTTTAGATTGGGTTTGAGGAAAAATTTCTTCACTTAAAAGGCTGGTCAGGCCGTGGCACAGCTGCCCAGGGCAGTGGTGGAGTCCCCATCCCTGGAGGGGTTTAACAGATGTGTGGATGTGGCACTTGGGGACATGGGTTAGTGGTGTCCTTGGAAGTGCTGGGGAAACAGTTGGACTCGATTTTAGAGGACTTTTCCAACCTTAAATATTCTGTGATCTTTCCATGGCTGAGGAGGAGACAGACAGCAGGACTAGAATGGACGGGGTTGGCTGGTGGTGTTTCACGCACCAGCGCTGCTATGGATTGGGATGGCTCCACATTTCCCTTTCCCAGCATCCAAACGTGTCCAGAGTCTCTCAACCCTTGAACTGTCCAGTTTTTCCCTCAATCCCAGCCCCCTGGTGTGCAGGGACTGGTGGATTTTGCCCCCTAGCACACATCACTCATCACCACGACACCCCCCCTCCCCGGATCACTGGGCTCCTGCCCGACTTCTCAGTTTGTAAATCCCAGCGTTGCTGTGATTGATGGCACTCAGGGCTGCTGTCACTGAACCATCTGCCCTGGCCCCAACACCCACATGGCTCGGGACCAGGTAGGAAGGAGAGGCTGAGATATAAATCAGCACAGCACAGAGCTGGACGCAGATCAGACCGGCAGGGTGGGCGGGCAGGAGAGGCAGCAGCGCACAAGAGCATGGCTGGGAAGGGCTGTCCTCCCGCCACAGGACTGTGCTGCCTGGGTCCTACACAGCCCCCCAGGACATGGCATGTCACCCTGTCACAGGAGCAGCAAGACATCCCTGCCATGCTGACAATGTCCCCTGGCCATGGCGCTCCCACATGAGCCCCAGCCTCTGTACCTGTGTCACCTGCACCCCATCCTACCCTCACCCCCATCCCTCCTGAAGCCCAAATCTTTGGTGCTACCATCCCTAATGCACCTCCAGTTCTTGGTGCTCCCACCCCTCCAACACCCCCATTACATGGTGCTCCCAGCCCTCCTGAAGCACAAATCTTTGGTGCTCCCACCCCTCTGGAATCCCAAATCTTTGATGTTCCCATTTCTAATGCACTTCCGATTCTTGGTGCTCCCACCCCTCCCGCATCCCCAATCCTTGGTGCTCCATTCCCCTCCAACCCCATAGTGTATGGACTCCAGTTCCCCCTGTATCCCACCCAGTCCTCCCACCGTTCCTGTACCCCAAACATGTGGTGCCCTGCACCCCCAATGCTTGGTGCTCCCTCCCACCCTGTACCCCCAGTGTACAGTGCCCCCATCCCTCCCGTACCCCTGGGGCACTCTATTCCCACTCCCTACACCCCCAGTGCCTGGTGCTCCCACCCCCTCTGCCCTCCCAGACACTGCAGTCCCATGGAGGGACATCACAAGGGCATGGTGCTCCCACACTGGTGACATTCCCATTTCTCCCATATCCCAAACACCAGTGGCTCTGCCCGCAGTGTGTGCTCCGGTTGTGCCTCACCCGAGCTCAGGCTCCTTCCCAAACCTCCACCCCCCAGCCCATTGACCCCACTCCCTGTCCCCCTCTCCCCTTGCTCCCCCTTGGTAGGAGGGATGGAGGATCCCTTGGTTGCTTCACCCCCTGCCCATCGTGCCCAAACTGGGCAGGTCTCTGGGGGAGTGCAGCCAAATAGGTCAAGCTATTATTATCATCTTGAACTGAGCTGATTCTGAGCTGAGCTTTGCCCATTCCAACTGCAACCAAATGTCACCTGCTCTCTTCCCCTGACAGGTGACTTCCCCTTCCCACCCTGGTCGTGTCCAACACACCTGGAGAGCTCAGCTCCCACCCACAGCCCTTCCTGCTGTATCACATCCCATCACCTCCCACACCCATTTCCCCTCCCTCCCAGCCCTTCCCACGGCCGGGGGGGTTCCCCCTGCTGCCGCCTTCCTGCTCCCATGGCATTGCCATCCCACGGTGAACACCTTGGCACACCTCAGACCTCTGACTCAGCCTCCCTCATGGCACAGCACCCTCGTGACTCAGAGTCCTTCGTGGAACAGCACCCTCAGGACTCCGTGTCCTCTGGGCCACCCCAGGAGCTCCCCATTCCCACCCTGATCACATCCCTGCCACTCCTGGAGCGTGGCCCTGGGACTCCTGATGTGGCTGCAGACACAACCAATGGCTGGGTGCAAATCCCCCTGACCACCTCCCCAGTCCCCCCGATCACCTGCCCTGCCACCAGCCTGGCTACCCACACCACACCCCTGAGATCAGCCCAGCTCCACTTCTCCCTGATGTGTCCCCGTGCATCAGAGAGTGACTGTCACGTCCTGGGAAGCACCAGGGACAGGCTGGGTGAGATCCAGGAGTGGAATCTGGAGTCAATAAAGTCCAGCTCAGTAACAAGGTGCAAACTTTCACTGGAGCAGGAATTAATGAGTGGATTAGTGGCCACAAATAAACAAGGGATTCCTTGTGACTTGTAAAGGATGACTCAGTGCTTTCGTGGAGGCTGGTTGCTGTCCAAGAGGACACCCTGCTGATCCCAGGGCAGTCTGGACCTTACCTGTGGAGGTCCATTGTGATGATCCTAAAGCACTGATGGACCTTTGGTGAGGTCAAGCCCCTTCGGTTCTGTCTGCACCAGGCTGAGGTGGTATTTGGGTATCTGAACCTTAAAAAGCAGTTTGTAATTTCCTCCACCAGTACCCTGCTCTGTGGATATTCAGGAAGGAGGACGGGCTGCTGTGCCCAATTGCCACTATTTATTTCATCCTCAGGCTTGTGTAGTATTTCCTGGAGCCCAATCCTTCCTTTCTCAAGGGCATCCTTGAATCCCAGCAGCTCACCATGGTTGGGAGGGATGGGGCATCCCTCTGTTTCTTCATCCCCTGCCCATCCTGCCCAAATGAGGATGGGGGTGGGGTCTCAGGGGGAGTGGAGCCAAATAGGTCAAACCATTTATTATTTTCTTGGACTGAACTGAGCTTTGCCAATTCCAACTGGAACCGAATCACCAGACATGGACTGTGTAACACATCCAGGGAAAGCAGGCAGAGAAGTTAAATGAGGTCTTTGAGTGAGAGCAATGGAGTGAGAAGGTGACAGTGGGTTGGGTGACTGTGACCATGGACTGAGGGTTCATAGAGTCCTGCAAGGGTTTGGGTTGGAAGGGACCTTAAAGATCATCTCATTCCATCCCCCTGAGTTCCTCCATCCTACAGCTTGATGACATGTTCTCTTGGGGTTGAAACAATGTCAACCAAACCCTCCTGGCTCTTGAGTCTTGCCTGCCCTTTGCCGGAGGATTCCAGCGTTGGAGGACTTTGCCTGAGGATTGCATCTCTGGATTTCCTGGCTGGAGCCGCTTGTCTGAATGCTCTCCAGCCCATGTTGATCCAAATGACCTGGTTAGGCAGGCTAGTGGTGGGTCTATCCTAACTCCCAGTTGCAGCTGGAAGAGGATGTGCAATTAGTGTCTTGGAAAAGGAAAGGAGGGAGAGCAGCAAAGTGAAGGCTGAGGGCTGAGAACTGCTACGTAACAGCTCCTGGGAAGCACGTGTGAGGAGGATATCACAGGGCAGCTGCCTGGGCCTTCAGAAAGAGCTTTAAGGGAGTAAGTTCAGAGAGAGGCCAGGAATCTGGCAAAATGGAAATCTCAGCAATTATCTCAAGAACGAGGAGGAGGAGCCCAGACAGCGGAAACAACTTTAAATCATTAGAGACAGGGTAACATGAGAGCAGGGGCAGATGCAGCACGACCTGCTGGAGATGGCTGAGAGATTTCCAGGGGTCTAAAGGGAAGGTGAAGGTGGTCCAAGTGGTCCCTGGTGGTCCTGGAAATCCATGGTGGTCCCTGTGATCCTGGAGATGTGTGACCACGGCTGGCTCTGGGATGTCTGGTTGGTTGCTTTCCTTTTCTGCATTGAATGGGGGACACAGGTGATGTCCCCTGCAGGGCTGAGCTCAGCCTAGGCTGGCCTGGAGGCAAAGGGCGCTTGGATAAATCCCAGATTTCCAGAAGCCTGATGATGAGCTTTTGTCTTATGGCACTTTGAACACTGGCTGAAGAAATCTCATCTGTGGATTACCTTCGAGAACAAGCAAAGCGGGAGCTCACGTGTGTTCAGAGGGTGGGTTCAGCTCGAGTTCATGGAAGAAAAATCCACCAGGGATTATCACAGCAAAAGGCTCAGCTCTGGCTCAGGAGGTCCATGTAAAATGCTGTAAGCTGGGAAAGTATTTGAGGATGTGACAGCCGGTGTGGGTGCTGTGCTTTGCTGTTTGACACTGCTGGAGGTGGTGCACAGGACGGTGAGACCTCTCGGTGCAGGGGCAGACAGAGAAACTCCTTCTACAGCACTTGAAAAGGCAGGTGGGAAAGACAAATGTGCGACCCTCGGCTGCAGGAAGGTGTTTGATGCTGTTTCACAGGACCATGACTCGCCTGCGCACAGGTGTGGTTCCCAAAGAACAGCCTCAATACCCTGGAATTCATAGACTCCACAGCCCTGGGAGAAGCCCTGAAGGACCAATTCAGAGTTCTATGTAAGCCTGACATGCTGAAGAAATGATCTTAAAAAAGGATAATCACCCCACAACCCCCCTCATTCCGAGAAATGCTATAAAAGGAAACTCTCAGGCCAGAAGGTGCAGCCAGGATGACCATTCTGGAGAGGACAGGGCTGGAGGAGACCCACGGAGGTTGGAAAGTCGGGTCAGGGGGAACCCGGTCTGATCCCTCAGACAATTGTTCTGTGGGAAAAAGTAGGATTTGGGGTCAAGATGGCAGCAAAGTACCAGTGTCAGAGAAGACTTCTGTGATGGGACGAGGGGGAATGGCTTCCCACTGCCAGAGGGCAGGGATAGATGGGATACTGGGAAGGAATTCCTCCCTGTGAGGGTGGGCAGGCCCTGGCACAGGTTGGGCAGAGGATCTGTGGCTGCCCCATCCCTGGGAGTGTCCAAGGACAGGGCTTGGAGCAACCTGGGCTAGTGGGAGGTGTCCCTGTTGCAATGAGATGAGATTTCAGGTCCCTTCCAACCCAACCCATTCCATGATTCTATGATTTTAAGCCACCCAGCTCATGCTGGCCACTCTCCACCAGCTCCTGAAGCCTTGGCCACACATGGGGTCCTCACTGTGTCCCCCCACTCCCTGGTCAGGGGTGCAGGTCCCCACACAGCCCTGGGTGCAGCACAACTAAGAGACCATGCCAGATCCTCTATGTTTCTTGGCCCCTGGTTCCTCAGCCCTCTCGCCAGGTATGTAACTATCCCAGCTATTTCCTGCTGTACTGCAAAAAATAAAAAAAAAAATAATTAAAAATTAAAGAATTAAATAATCCAACCTTTGGCCCTGCTTGATATAAATACAGCCTGCAGCTGCCCAGCCCCCCTGGCTGGAGAGGCAGCATTGCAGACGGATTGCGTGTGGTGGCAGCACAGCCAGCACCCCCCGTGCCCTGCCTGTTCCCTTTGGCAAGGGGAGCAGGAGGGGCTGCCATGGCCGGGGCCTGGATCCAGCTCCCATCGCAGCTGGAGCGATTTATGGGCTGTGTTCCTCCTCCTGACAGGCACATCCCAGGATGCTGAGCTCCTGCACCCCATGGACAGAGGGACCAAGCGGCCATCAGGGGCCGGCAGCGTCCCCTGGAGCTGCCCTCTGCCCTGGCAGAGGACGTGGGCACAGAGGGGCAGCTCCCACCAGAGCTGCCTGTGGAGTCAGGGGCGAGGACAGACCCCCCCTCCTCAGAGTAAATTCCCAGGGACTAGTTTATGTTTTCTGTCCTGCAATGAGAATGCCAGGGGTCCAATGGGATTACACCCCAGAATCCCAAACTGGCAGCCCCCTTGCTGCCCTGTTCCCAGGCTGGTACGAGGGCACTGCCCAGCCCAGGACCCCCACACTGCTCTGCAGGGGTCTGTCCCCGTGGGAGGGGGTGACAGGCTGTGCATGGCTGGGTGCTGCTGAGGGTCTTTGCCGTGGGGGTGCTGAGCTGGGGTGTGGGATTGCTGCGCTTGCCTGCAGGGCCCTGAGAGGTGTCCCAGGAGCTGAAATCCACCCGTGCTGTGCAGCCCCAGCAGATGCTCTCAGACCTAAGTCAGAGAGGGGATTTGCCATCCCTGGGCTTGCCCCTTGGGACTGTGGCTGATGCTGCTGGGAATGGACATGGCAGTGGGGGCAAGCACTGGAGACCTCTTGCCTCTGTGATTGCTGGTATTTTGACCTCTCTGATGGGGCTTTGGGTGGGAGCAGCTGGTTTTTCCCCCACACCCTGCTAGACATCCAGCGGGAAGGCTGAGACAGGATCGAGCTCAGGGCCGCGTCTCTGGGTGCTTGGAGGCTGAGTAGGACAGGGAGCTTCCTGCCAGCCCCCAGCTGCTCACCCACCTCCGTCCCTGCTGGCAGGGGGTCACTGTGCTGTCCCCACTGTGGCTTTGGCTCTCAGCCTCCTGCTAGTGCAGGGATTTTTACAGTTATGGGGTGCGTTTTGCCAGGGCTTGGACTCCATGATTACAACAAAATCCCAGCCATGGATTAAATAAGCAGTTCTTGGGACATGCTGTGAGTGTGTGGGGTCTCAGATCCCTCTTTCCCCAGCCTGTGGGGGTGTAGCCCCCCTTGTGGGGTGGGGTGCTCCCCCAGGCTGGCAGTGCTCCACAGAGATTGGGTACCATAAGCATTCCCACAGAAGCATCCCTGAGTGCCACCAGCCCCATCCTGTGGGCACGACCCCCTGCCCCTGACTCCTGCCATGGGCCAGCTCTCTGGGGCTGCACCCAGCAGGCAGGAGCTGGGGCCTGGGGCCGTGTGCCTGTAGTAGGTATTTTGTGACCTTTTTCTGCTCTTTCCCCTATCTTGTATTAATTTTTCTACTCTTTTCCCTGAGCAGAGCAGGCAAGCCCCGGTTTGTACTCCGGTTTCACTGTAATTGTGCCCTTATCTCTCCCCCAGGGTCTGGTTTCGCTCATGCTTGGGCTTGGTGTCTGCTGTGAGTGAGTGGATGTTCCCTTAGGGCTGCTCCAAAGCTTTCCCTGCCTTTGCCATCTTCCACTTCCTGGGCTGCCCTCACTGACCTTGGCCCTGAGCCCCAAATCCCTGCAGGGCAAAGGCTCTATGGGAGCACTGCCCCTGCAATCCTGAACCTCAGAAGCTCCTGGAAAGCACAGCCCCTGCAGTCCTGAACCTCAGAAGCTCCTGGAAAGCACAGCCCCTGCAGTCCTGAACCTCAGAAGCTCCATGGAAGCACAGCCCCTGCAGTCCTGAACCTCAGAAGCTCCTGGAAAGCACAGCCCCTGCAGTCCTGAACCTCAGAAGCTCCATGGAAGCACAGCCCCTGCAGTCCTGAACCTCAGAAGCTCCTGGAAAGCACAGCCCCTGCAGTCCTGAACCTCAGAAGCTC
>JAWWEU010000050.1:10628849-10652706 GCA_035583155.1 Acropternis orthonyx | reverse complement strand
AGCACAGCCACAGCAATCCTGAACCTCAGAAGCTCCTGGAAAGCACAGCCCCTGCAGTCCTGAACCTCAGAAGCTCCTGTAAAGCACAGCCACAGCAATCCCACCTCACCAGAGCACACACTTGCTTTAACCAGGAGAGTGTCTGGGGGGACAGAGCAGGACCTGGGGGTGAGAGGGAGGAGGGGACCAGCAGGGAAGAGGCACTGGGGACTTCACTGTTCCATGCCCCACATAACCTTGGGCTGCTGAGATGCAGCAGGACCAGAGGTGATCATTTGCAGCACAGGGAATTGTCTGAATTTTTCTCGTGATGGAACTTTTCCCCCCTCCGAGGATCATCAAATATGGGAATAGAGCAGTTGGTGGGACATTGCTCTTGGAGATGTTCAGAACTTGACTTGACATGGCCCCAGGCAACACCATCACCTCAGACCTGCTGTGCTGGGGGAGAGGGGGCTGGGCCAGACACCCCCACAAGCCCCCTCCCACCTCAGGTACTATGGAATTTTCTGATTTTCCCACAGGTGACAGTCGTGCCTGAGGTGCTGAAGCCTCTGAGAGGTGGCACTGCTGGGGGCTGTCAAAGAAGGTCCAAATCATGAAGGAGGTTTGTCTGTTTTTCCAGCACACTTTCCTGGGATGTGAGTCCCCACTCCTGGCTCTGGCACCTGACGGGGTGCCAGGGTGGTCCTGCCCCACCAGCTTTGCTCTGCCCATGGAGGGCATGTCATGCACATCCTCTCTCAGGTACCAGAGCAGGTCCTGATGCTGCTCCCAGACATTGTGCCTCAGGGATGATCCCACTGCTCCACTGGGGTGAAGACTCTTATTTCCTCACGGGCCTCTCCAGCTCTCAGGGTCACTCTCCACAGTTTGGTTTCTCAGTCCCTTCAGAGGACACTCCCCACGGACCAGCCATGGGATCCCAGTGTTCTCTTTGCTGCTCTCACATCTCTCTGTGCAACAGCAGCCCCTCTGGTGTCCCCAGGGCTCGGGAGCAGACCCTGCACCCTCCTGGGGTGGCTGGTGGCCACACAAACTGGGACACATCCCTGTGTCCCCGGCAGTTCCCAGGCATTGCTCCGTACCCTGGGCCAGAGCTGGTGTGACACTGCTCGGGACACTGAGATGCGTGTGGGTGCTAATCTTTGGGGCCATCAGAACAGGCACCAACCCAAAATCCAGCTCTAATTGGCCTCTTCCAGTAATTCTTCCTGACAAAACAATTAAGTTTCTCAGGCAAGAGATGTTCTTTGCGAACAGCCCGTGCCAGATGCTTTTGCTTTTTTTATCTGTGGTATTTAAGGATCGTTTCCTAATACTCACTCATTATTTTATGAAACACAGACTGGTTCTGCCTGCCCCCTTGAAGCTCAGTATCACACTCGTTCATTTGTCGTCTCAGGGCTTCCCTAACTCTGAGTGAGGATTTTTTTTGTGCGTTTTATTTCTTTTAAAAAAATAATTTTAAATAAACATTCTTGATTTGTAAAGGGCTGGGCCCTGTGAGACAGGGCAGGGAATGGGATGTGCTCCAGCCCTCCCAAGCCTGCCGAGCCTGTGTGTTCTGCAGCAGGACTGAGGTCAAAGCTGGAAAAACTTGCAAGACGGGATCTTGGGGAAAGGCCCCCGGCCAGACGTGTGGAAAACATGAGCTGTGGGGGGGGCTGCAGTCGGAGTGCAGGGGCTGGCACTGCCCACAGGGCTCTCTTCATCCTTGCCCACCTCTAGAAATCACAAGGTGGCAGCGCTGCTGATGGGCTCGCCGTCCTTTGTCCCCTCACCTGGGGGGTTTGTGACTCCACCTCCCCACCTTCCACTTTCAGTGGCTTCAATTCCTCCTTTGGGGCAGCTCATCCCTCGCTTTCTCAGCCTGGGAAGCTGCACTGGAAGTGCTGGAATCTTGATGCGCTGCTCACACCTGCCCTTCCCAGGGCCCCTTTCCCAGAGGTGTTTCCCCCCATCCCCACACACCTTTCCTTGTACCAGTCTCAGCTCTGCTGTTCCTGCTCCCGGGAAGGGAAGGGTTCAGCTTTGGGAAAGGGCACCCCAGGGGGGTTCAACACTGATGCTCTTTGGAATGACACCCCTAGGAGGGATGCAAAGGATTGCAGCCCTTGGAAGAGGTGTGTTAGCAGGGCAAGAGAGCACCTGGATGGGATGGGATGGGTGAGACTAGCTGTGTGTTGGGGTGACTTTGTGGGGTGTCTGGGCACAGCAGTGGGTATGTCCTAGTCCACAGTCTCTAACACCTTGCCCCGTGACTCCAGCACTGCTGCCTGCACTTACAGAGGGGCTGGGCTGAGTCATGTTTGACCACTGATATCCCAAGTGTTACCTTGCTTGGCCTTCCTGGAGCCAGGAGGGGTGTTTGCGAGTGCTGCGGAGGGGAGGGAGGGGTTTTGTGGGCTGGGAGGATGCCAAGGAGGGCACAGCTGGTGTGCAAGGTGTGGACTTGACACGAGCATCCCCACAGCAGGTCTCAGCCCACTTGTGCCACCAATGCATCCCTACAGGGAGGGGGAAACAGCTCCAGGGAAGGGGTGATGGATCCCTCCTTGATGCATGTCCCCCTCTCAGCCTGGGGGCTGCGCCGGAGGGAAAGAAAAACCCAAGCGCTCGTGGTTGTGGCAGGTGCTCCCGCGGCTCAGTGTGACCTTTCCCAGTGGGCTCCATCCCAGGGATTCAGTCACTCCATAAATCTGCCTTCCTGTGCGGAGCGGAGCACGGAGAGGCAGCCCTGACTCAGGGCTGGGAGGGTCCAGCTGCGGCCGCTATCTCAGCGGAGGAGCCGTGTGTGGGGATGCCAGCATTTCCAGGCGGGAGACAATCGGGCTTTATTTCCCTGCCACAGAGGAAAAATAATAAACATTCCTCGGGTTTGTTTTCAGGCTGCTTTGTGGAATAAATCTCAGACTGTTGTTGTCTCCCCGGGCTCCCCTGTGCTGCAGAACTGCCTGTTCTCACTCCATGAGTCACCGACGCCTGCGCTGCCGCTGACGGCACCTCTGGAACCCCGCGTGGTGGCCCAGGGGATGCTCCACGTGGGATGTGCCCCAGAGCAGAGCTGCTCCAGGTCCGTGGGGAGCTCAGGTTGGCACTGGTGTCTCTCAGGATCCACGAGTCCCCCTGGACATCTCTGCTGCCAGCAGCAGCCTGGACAGCCTTTGTCACCTTGTCCTCTGGGCCTGGGTCTTCCTTCGGGGGTCCTGACTCAGCAGGACAGCATCTTTAAGGGGAATGTCACGTGGGAAGATGGCTCTGTGGGAGGAGAACAGCATTATGCTGGAGCCAGTGGCCATTCCCATCCCTGCTGCCTGGTTGGGAAGGAGATCCAAGGCATGCTATGGCCTCTGTCCTTCCACCTGTGGGAACATCCATCAGCAACACCCATTTTGGTGTGGTGGGATCTGACCCCCTCCCACATGGTGCAGGAAGCTTGGCCTGATGTAGACCCTCCTGCTGGAGATGTGGCTCCCTGGGGGAAGAGGTGACCACCCCTCTGCCCTGGCTGATCCCTGTGGAGGTTTTCCACTGCCACTGGAGGTGTGTTCAGAGGGAACGGTGCAGGCAACGTGCTGGGAGCCAGGTTCACACCACTGCTGACAGACCAGCAACCTGAGGGTGGGGACAGCTGGCAGCGCTGGGTGGGCACCTCCTGAAGCAGCAGATCTTGGTGTGACCGAGCAGCAAGGACGACCCACGTCATCTCCAGTGCCCAGCCACTTGTGGAGACCTCACAAACTTGGCATCCAAACTTTGCCAACTTTCCTCCTGGGAACGATCCCACCACCCAGGGAACCAAGGAGGTTTCAGGAGCTTGGTGTGGACCACATGTGTGAGTGCAGGGCACCTGGTGGGCAGGGGTTTGACCCCAGGGGTGCTGCTGCTGGATGGTGCCCACTGTGAGTGCTGAGAAGGCGAGTCCCTTGGCACGGGTTTGCTGCCAGAGCACGTCCCACGAGGTGGGACGGCGTGGAGGAGCGTCCAGGAGGTCGGATGGCTGAGCTCAGCCACAGCATCGCTACGCACGGGGCCCAAAAATAGATGGTTTCAGAAACACGAAGTCTCCTCGTGCTATTGCCCAACCCTCGTTACAAATATAGTGGCAGCACTCACTTGGTGAAACTATGGCCAGAAACAGCCAGAGTTTCAGCAGAACAAACTGACTCTTAGGAATGAAGGTGGCTGGGAGGGACTTGGTCCCCAGGGCTGCCAAAAATGTGGTGAAGGACTCCACGGTGAATAGTGAACTAAAAAAAACCCCAACCCCAAAGGTAAAGTGTTTAACTGCCTCAGAGGGATGGAAAACGGGATGAGGAATGAATGAAAAGCTGTTGCCAGGAGGGGTGGCTGTTCAGGCTCTGGAACAGCTGATAAAGAGAGGCTGGATGAGCACCGTGGCCCTGGGCAAGCAGCGGCTGCAGGAGGATGCTCCGGCTGAGCCCCTGGGCTCATCCTGATGGCCTTGGCATCCACACGGGGCCCTGCTGGCAGCTGAGCTCCTCTAATTAGAGACAGGGTCGTTTAGGATTGCACTTTGCAAGAAAGGCTTGAGGAGGGAAAGTCGTTCCCTGGAGATCCCTGGTAGAGGCTTAAGGGGTGTCTTGTGCAGTCGGCAACACAGCTGCTCCAGAGTTCCTAAAAATCACAGGCAAGTGGTGGGCAAGAGCTCTGGGCACTGTCAGGGGAAGGAGCCAGTGGGCTCTGCTAATCACAGGAGACTTGCTGGGCTCAGGGTGGGGGATCTGTAGGCCGTGGGGAGCTGCGTGGCTCTGCTGGCCTCGGCCATCAATGAACGGAGTGTTTATTTGGACATCTGAAAGGTCAATTTGTTAAAATGCAAAACAATTGCTGGCGTGACCAGCTGGGACTGTAAATTTAGAGTGGGAGGTGTTAGCAAAAACTGGGACTCGTTCAAGGACATCTCAACAGTGCCCCAAAAGCCATGATTTCATAGCCCGAAATAATTCTTCCAGGGAAGGAGCTGTCAGAGGCAGTTTGGACGTGTGAGTGTGTGGATCTGCAGCTGGAGGGGGAGCACCACACACGGCCCTGAGTGGTGCAGCAGGTGGGATCCAGGTGGGAGCCTGGTCGGCATCTGGGATAGAGGGAGGGAAGCAGAGCAAAGGCCAGAGTGTTTGCCTTGGAGAGGGCAGAGTGCCTTCTCCTCTCCTCATCCGTCTGCTTCAGCCCTGCAGTTTGAAGGGGTGACTCAAGCCGAGCAGGCAGAGCCGGATGATGGGAAGGCTGGTGGTGTGGAGCAGAGTGGCCACTGGGTGAGAAGAGAGACTTTTGTGGCATCTCCTGGGACAGTGGGATGTTGGCGGCTGGTGAAGACCTCAGAAAGAGCCTGCCCTGAGACCCAGCAGAGCATCCAGGCTCCTGGCTGAGCTGTTCCATCCACCTGGGAAGGGTTCTGGAAGGTTGGCTGTGGACAGGCAGAGGGTAGGGCTGTAGGTGTGGGGATGGAATAGCCACAGTTGGCATTTCCAGCAGAGTCCATCTGGCCCGTGGGATTCTTCCAATTGCCCTAATGTCTCCTGATTCCAGCTGAGAGCCCTGAATGTGTCAAAACCAGGGTCCAATGCATGGGCTCGAGAAGGTGGAGCACCCCAGGGAGGAGGAGGAGGAACAGGGAGGGCTCCGGTGACAGACAGAACTGCTGCTGGGAGAAGGGGAAGCCAAAGGAATCAGCTGTCACTGGCAGTGAGAAGCCTTTGAAAACATATACATTTAGGACAACCCAGTCAAGCCAACCCCAAATCCCAGCCTTGTGTAAAACAAATGGAGCCTGATTGTAACCAGGAAAACCAGAAGTTATTCCAGAGAGGACCCCACCCTGTGCTTGGGTCAAAGCAGAGGGACACGTTCAGCCCTGGGGTGGGTAAAGCAATTAAAACATCAGTGACTGGGCAGGCCGTGCAACCACAGACCCGGTTCCCTTACACCCTGGAGCTGCTGGAAGAGCCCCTGAAATGCTGACACTGACATGGAACAAGCCTTGGAAAGACAGGACAATGCTGGGAGCTTGGAGACCTGCCAGGAGCCAGGCCTTGATGGAGGGAGGGGGACGTGCAACCAAGCCGTGGTTGTCCACTCGCCGTGGAGCCCGGTCCCACGGGCTGGGAAATGAGCTGCAGGATGTGAGGCGTGGCTTATCCCGCTCGCCCAGAGGAGCCCGGGGAGGGGGGTGACATCACCATTTTTATAGGTACTTGCACTAAAGATGTTTCCTGGAGGGGGATGCTTTTGGGAGTGTTGCCAAAAGCATTCTACAGTCCGCTGGTTAGAAACCGAATGCAGCCTCGAAACCAGCTGCAGTTCCCATTCCTCGAGGGTCACCAGGCGCTGGAGGAGATTCTGGATGCTGGGAGGATTCACCATTCCTTGGAGCTCTGGCACTGCCACACAATGCCCTTCTGCAAGCCAGGCTCCAGGCCAGCTTGTTCTCCAGATAACCTTTGCTGAGGAGGATCAGGCCATGGTGTCCATCCCATTCCTTTGCGGCCCTTCTGGGGGACAATCTGGTGTGTGCACAGCATCTTAGAGCCACAGCGTCACTGAACCACTTAAGTTAGAAAAACCCTCTAAGATTATCAAGTCCAACCATTCCCCCACCACTAACCCACGTCCCCAAGTGCCACATCTGTCAAATCCCTTCAGGGATGATGACTCCATCACTGCCCTGGGCAGCTGTGCCAGTGCCTGACATGCTTTCAGTGATGAAATTTTCCCCAGTATCCAACTTAAACCTCCCCAAGGCTATTTCCTCTTATTTCTTGTTCCCTGGGAGCAGAGCCCAACCCCCACCCCCCGCCCCCGGCTCCCCCCTCCTGTCATGGAGTTGCAGAGCCAGAAGGTCGTCCCTGAGCCTCCTTTTCTCCAGGCTGAGTGCCCCCAGCTCCCTCAGATGCTTCTCATCAAACCTCCTACCCACTTTGGTAGGAGGCATCCAGCAAAGAAAGGCCGAGAGAGCTCACAGGAAAGTGGGTCCAGGTCCATGTCCAGCAGCAAAGAGCTGCTCAGACCACAGGCCACCCACAGGGGACCATGAAACCAGGATGGTGGTGGACATTGGAAATGATCCAGGAGATGGACAAGACAGTGCAGAAGAACAGAGAATGTTAGGGGATAGAGACTTCAGATACCAAAAGTGACAATACAGACAAGCAGCAGAGGGTGCTGAGGCACAAGGGCGGCACTGACACCGAGGAGATCAGTTGGGCTGAGAAATGTCTGCCTGGAGTCACCCAGAAGATGGAAGAGTAAGGATCAGGCTCTTTTCCCAGAACACCCTTGGATAGGGTCTGATCTTTGCTGCTGTGCTGCCCATCTGCCTGGGGATACCTTTGCTGTCCCACCCCTGCCCACTCCCTCCTGCTCAAAAAACAAGGGAGAATGTGCTGATTCTGTGCATCACCTGTCCGGAGCACATTCCACCTCCACCTTGTGGGTGCCCCTTCCTCCAGGAGCCCTGGGGAAGGGGAGGGCTCTGACCAGTCTCTACAGAGGCCATTTCAGTGCCAGGATAACGCTGGGCATTTTGCCTGGTGCCATTTGCACAGCTCGTGCTTTGGCCAATCCCCAGAGCCGCTTCATTTCTGTGGCACCGGTTCAACAGGCAGGGAGGGAGCCACGAAAATAGAGGCTGAGAGAAGAAGCAGATGAGAAACCACATCCTGGAGGGGAAGTGGCCAGAGCAGCACACCTGAGCCCCAGAGCACGCTGCTGGGGGAAGCTCGTGGATCGTGGATTGGCACCCATCGATGGGGTGATGGAGCCATTCCCAGTGTCCCCTGGGGGAAGGAACAGATGAATCTCAGCTGCCAGGGGATGGTACTGGCTGGTTTAAAGCTCTGCCCAGCTCTTGGGAAGATGTCCTGACACCACAGGAAGGGACTGTGACTCTGCAGAGTTCCAAACTAGCTGGCGGTCCCCAAGGGACGTGTGTTGGGGAAGGTGCTGGGGTGGTGGTGACATCTGTGCCACCTCACTGTGCCCATGTCTCTGCATGAGGGGTCTGTGCTCATTCTGGGGTGGGACTGGGGTGGTTTTGGTGACCACCCTGCTGAGATGTCCCCCCGGGGCTGGGGGCTGGTGGCTGCACCGTGGGGCTCCCTGCCCTGCCAGCAGCTCTCAGCCCCGTCCCCTGCCCCTCCCCGGGGAGCCGGCTCCACGGCTCCCATCCATCCCCTTCCAGCCCCGGGAGAGGTGTCCACTGCCCACTCTATCTCACTGTCTGGGAATTTCTCCTGAGACTTTGCCTGCATTTTGCTGTCCTTATTTGCACCCCTTTAGTCTCATTTCTACCCTTACATCCTCTCCGTTCCTCCTTGGTGCATCCCCTTCCCTCTGCCAGCTGTGCTCTGGGGCTCTCTTGTTCCTGGACCTCTTTTGGCGGCCCTGAGGCCATTGTCCAGCACCAGTGAGAAGGGCCATCCATCACCTGACCCCCATCCCTGCTGACCCCCATCTCCAGGGCTGTTCTCTGATCCCACCTCCATCCCCAGCCAGTTCCTCTGTGCCCTGCTCCAAGTTGGCCACCGTGTCCCCCACCCTGTGGGCTTGTCCCTGGCCTGTCCCCAACCTCAGCCCCTGGTTTTGAGACTGTTTTTCACTTTTCATCTGTTTCTGAGCTCAGGCTGGAGCCAGCTGGGTACCTGCACCTCCAGACTAGGTGCAGCCTGCACGTGTTAGCCTGTTTCTCATCCCTCCCTGCAGCTCCAGGGTAACGCAGCACATCTGGATTCCTTGCATCCAGCCCCCATCTGATGTGCCACATCTGGATTCCTTGCATACAATCCCTGTCTAACAGGCTGTGTCTGGCTTCCCAGCATGTGATTCCTAGATAACAAGTCACTCCTGGATTTCCTACATGTGATTCTTGGATAACATGGCATATCTGGATTCCTTACATTCAATTCCTGGACAATATGGCACATATGCTCTCTGGCCAAGGCTGGGGCTGGAACAGGACTTTCTCTTTACAGTTTAAAGGATTTTTTTTTTTTTTTCTGGAGAAAATGAAGCTTTGACCTGAATTCCTGGCTGCCTCACAAAATCTCTCTTCTACCTCGGCTTTGGCTGCTCTTGGCTGGGAGCCTGGCTTGAAAACAAAGATCCTATCTCCCCCCACCCCCTCGGCTTTGGGACTGCTGGCGGTGGACACACCACCCCTCGCCAATCAGTGCTTACAATAATATTTTTCTCTAGGATTGGGCTTGGAATAACTTTGTTTTGACATAATCTGAACTAATGTCTCCCCGGCAATGACAGTAAACACTCGACAATAAGTCGCAGCGCAGCCCTGAAGCTCTGCAGAAGGGTCTCCAGCAGCCAGACACGAGGGAGAGGGTACAGGGCACAGCTACAGGGAAGGACCTGGTGGTGGCAGGGTGGACCACGGCCCCAGAGTTCCACTTTTCACCCTTTGCCCCCCAGCCAAATTCCTCACTTGCTCCGCAGAGGGTGATGGAAAATGCAGCACGGGGCCATCGCTAATCAGCTCCTCGGGCACGGGGAGTTATTGTGTCTGCAGTGGTGGCAGCTCCAATTTAAACACTGTCACTGCACTATTAATGGTCCTGGCGCTCGCTGACTCGAGAGCTCAGCCTGGGACCCGGAGCAAGAATGTTTGTGGAGCCCAGAAAGAGCCCTGGAGCTCCAATCCGTGTCCTGTGCCGGCCCTGTCCTGCTGCCTCCCGGTGCTGGGGTGCTCAGGGTGCCCTGTGCTGGCACTGCCTCCTATTGCCGTGGTACCCCCATGAAGGCAGGATTCCTCCCCGTGCCATCCCTCCCAAGGGAGGACCCCGGGTGGTCTCACCTTCCAGAGGTCAAATAACACCCAGTGAAACAGCTTTTCAGCCACACGGTATCCCCCTGGGACAAGCTCACTGCTGGACCCATGATCCAGCATCAGATGGCTGTGGTGGGAGAAGGACAAGCAGCAGGGAATGGGCTCTGTGGGGAGCAGACAAGGGCATGAGTGTCCTGAGAGGTCCCTGGAGAGAGGGCACCTGGGCAAGACGTGGTGGGGACACCATCCTTGCCAGGATCCTCCATGTTAGTCAGACCTGAGGGCCCTGGGAACCCTTCTGAGTGGCATGTGCTCTCCAGCCATACACTGAGCAGGAGCTGGACCTGGGCATTGGACTGGGCACGGAACTGGGCGTGGACCTGGACCTGGAGAAGTGGGCATGGACATGGACCCTGAACCTGGGCATGGACCCGAACCTGGGCATGGACCCGGAACTGGGCATGGACCCGGACATTGGAATGACCTGGACATGGGCACGGACCTAGGCAAGGCAACTGGGCATGGATCTAGGCATGGAGCTGGGGTTGCACACGGGACAGAGGAGAGAAGCCCATGTGCCTCTGAGCTCTCCACATGCTCCAGAGCTCCTAGTGCTGGTCTCCTCCTGGTTTTTTGCCCCCCACTATGCTGGTTGTGTGATCCAGTCAGCCATGGGATTTCTGATCCCCAACAGACAGTTCTCAGGCCCACTGGGATTTGTTTAATGAGCCAGCAAAGTCTGCCTGAAGGCTGAAGCCACTAGAAGGGTCTGTCTCCCTCCCTTGCCTGGAGAGCTCTGTTTTCCTGCAGCTTCCCACCCATCCCACCTGCCCTTCCTTGTCTGATCACACACAGGGTGAAAACCAGAGCAAGCAGCTTCCTGCTGGTTCAGTCCTGCACCTGGGGAGCAACGGGATCATCCTCCCTCATCCCCCTTTCCTTGTGAGCCCTCCCTGTGGGCCTGATCCTCCCAGCAGGGAACAGCAGATCAGAGCTTCAGAGCAGTGCAGTGACTTATCCCCAGGGACAAGGACACCTGGGAGGAGGTGACACAATAGACCCATCCCTGCCTCAGGAGGGTTTGGGCTCTGTGGAAAGGCAGAGCTGCAGTGGGAGGTCCAGCAGGGCGAGCAGGGCTTGAGGCTGCCAAGGGTGACTTGCCCGGAGATCTGCAGCCCCATCCCTGCTTCTTCCTGGGGACCACAGAGGTTTCCACAGCAGAGGAACTCAGTGTCATCCCTCCCTGGACACTCAGCACTGCAGTGTGGAGTCTGAAGACCAGTTCTGAACATCTCCTGAGGGATGTGGATTGGTCTCCGCATCCACCTCCATCGGGCTTCTTGGGTAGAGCAAGAGCTGCAGCTCCTCTGCTTATTCTGGAAGGTCACAGGTTGCTCTCATTATTGGTTGGATGGATGAAACCACATGCTTGATATTGAGGCAGGGAAAAGGAGCTGTGGAACAGTATCTGGGAGACTTCTGAATGCCCATGGAGTGAGCCCTGGAAGACTGGAAGGTGAGTGGATGTGCCTGATGGTGCCCAAGGCACTAAGGGAAGCCTGCCCTGGCTGTGTGTTTCATGCAAAGAAAGCAAAGAATTCCTTAGGGAGGATGCAAAAGGGGCAAGAGGCACATTTAATAACTGCAGAACCATTTGCTGCTGCAAGTGGTCAGGGCAGAGGTTGGGAAGTTAAGGAGCAATGTCCATGCTTTGAAGAAAGCAGCTCTGGTGATGGCCCATCCCTGGGAGTGTCCAAGGCCACGTTGGATGGAACTTGGAGAAGCCTGGGCTAGTGGAAGTTGTTCCTGCCTGTGGCAGGGGGTGGAACTGGATGGTCTTTGTGGTCCCTTCCAACCAAAACCATTCCATGATTCTGTGAAGTTGCTCCATGTGGCCTGTCTGAGTGCATGTTCCAGAGAGGAGGAACAGGAGGGGCAGGCAGTGGCAGTCTGGCCAAAGAGCTGAGGTCCCTCTCCTCAAGGGAATGGTGGGCTCCAGGAAAAGCTTGGGACCTGTCTGGGTGGCCTTATTCATCCCTGTCTCCTTTTCTTCCCTCTTTGTCATGTTCTAGGAATCCTTTCATCCGTGTGTTTGTTTATCTTTCCCTCTCCTTGCAGATGCTCAGTAATTCTTTGAACATATCAGGGTTTGTGTATCCCTGTTCTGTGGATTTCCCCCCCAGAGGAAAACAGGCACCTCTGGAGCAAGTTGCACACTGGCTTGAGGTCATGTCTAAGGCAGCCTGGCAAAATCCCACTGGAATGCTTGCCCTGAGCAGAGGGCAGGCAGGGAGCTCGAGGGGAGGGTGATGCTGCATATGGGAGCAGTTTCCAAAGGGAGGAGAGATGGTGGGCACTGATGGGAATAAACATTGAAAGGATAAGGCAGCAGTGGCTGGGGAGTGCAAAGGCCTGGGGCTGTGGTGGAGCCATGGACAAGGCTGGCAGCCCCTTTGGAAAAGTGTATTTGCAGATCTTCCTTCCCTGGATGCCTCGTGGAGGATCAGACGGTGGCTGGGGGATGTGGTTTTCCCTGCAGGATTATCTCTGCTCCAAGCCAGCCTGGCCCAGGAGTGCCAGAGCCTTCTCTGCCCATGGGTGAGTGCCAGGACACAAAGTCCTGAGGGTTCTTCTTATTTGGTGTCTTGCTCATTGGATGTTCCCCTTAAATGTCTGAAGGAAGAGGTGCCCCAAAGCCAGAGTCTGATCCCTCAGAAAGCCACAGGCACAGGATCTCTCCAAACACAGTCCCTTCCCATGCCCCAAACCAGCCACTCCATACCATGTATGGTATGAGACACGTCCCAAACTTGTGCCGTGGGAAGGCCCTGCCTGAGCAGGGAGCTTGGACCAGATGCCCCACTGTGATCTGTTCCAACCTGACCCATTCTGGGATTCTGGGATTTGCTTGGGTTCTCCAGTACCGCGGTGACCAGGCAACACTTGAACAACTCAGGGACAGCGTCCTGGGGATGCAAAACCAAGTTCAGAACAAGATGAAGAAGACAAACCATCAGCAGTTGGGAGAGCCATGCCATGGGATCCAGCCATAACTCCTGCCCTTCAGAGCTCCGAGGATGGACATCAGCAGTGGAGGGAATGCAGGACAGCAGCACTATGAGCTGGGCAGCTGGCAGGGGTGATGGGAACACTGGGAAGCATTTTGGTGGTGTTTCTGTGGACAGTGAGCCAGGGATCCTTCCTCTGGCACGGTTAAAGCTGAGCCAGGCCCTTGCCAAGCTGCTGTCTGCTTCCCAAGAAAGCTTATGGCCATGCACATTGGATGAATTGGAAGGCAAGGGAATTGGGAGAGAACTGATGTGGAGACAGCTGGATCCTACTGGGTGGTGATAAAAGGGACAAGACAACAATGTGTCCACACATTTTTGGGAAGCTGTGGGTGGCACAGCCAAGCCTGGCACCCAGGGCAGACCCTGAGGTTGGCACCCCCAGGCTGTGGGGTCGGGGTCAGGGCACTGCCTGAGCACATCAGGGGAGTTTGGGGAGGGGCTCAAAATCCATCCCAGAACTGGCAGCGACCCCCACGCAGGTGCTGCCAACCCTGTCTGGGACCTGCATCCTCCAGGGATGAGTTTTCCTCCCTTGGAGCATGGAGTGTTTCACAGATGGGACCTGGCACATGGACAGGCAAAGCAGATCCCTGATTCCCTATGGAAATGGCATTACAGAGGGGCAGGGATTGGGCAGATCCTTTCCAAGTGCCCAATCCTGGCCTGCTGGGGCAGAGGGAGTTTTCCTTGGGAGCCAGGGCAGCCTCATGGTATTGCACAAGAGCTTGACCACTGCAGCCCAGCCCCTCCATCCCTCCTTCCCACCATCCAGTTTATCTCCCAGTCCACAAGGGACTTCCATTCCAGGTTGGTCCTGCTTTTCCCATCTCCTGAGACCCTTCCTGCACATCCAACCTGTGTGGATGGAGGATGTGGTGGTTGCTGTTAAACATGAGAGTAACTCCTGGGTCCTGCCAAGGATGTCTCTGGTGAACCAGGGAGGACTCGAGGCTGTGCTGGGGCTGGGAGGGATGTCAGGGGAGGGGGAGCATCACTGTGTGTGGGGAGATGGGAGGCTGAGTGTGGTCCTGGAGGACAACACCAGTATTCCTGAAATAACCTCAGGGGGACCCTTGGATGGGCCTTGAAAGTCATGCCCAGATTTTTGCAACTCTAGATCTGAGAGCTGCAGTGGGGAAAGCAAAGAGAGGCTCATTGTAATCCTGGTGCAAGAGGAGTTTTTGGATATATTTAATCTGAAGACTTCCATTTTTGAGGACTTCCATAATTTTGGTGGCAGAATATAGAGGTTCTCCTGCTTGCCACGCTGAGCAGACATCACTGTCCCAAACAGGTGCCCAGGAGGAGGGTAAGGAGTGAGATGCTGTCCCTGCCACCTCCCCAGAAGTCCCAGGGATGGGACAAGCTTGTTGGGGCTTCCAGGAGCAGCCCCGTGGCCACCTCCTTCCCATGGCCATGTGACAGCACATGGAGAGCAGGATCCACTGCAGCAAGCAGGGTGTCCCCCAACACCCCCGTGGCCTTCCTGCAGGCTGGGGCTGCCTCTCCTGCCTCCCTGAAGGAATAACGTGAGCTCAGCATCCAGGAGCTGCCTCTGCCCAAGTGCAAAGGAGGCCTGAGGACATGGATGGGGAGGGGGGGAGCAGAGGGAGGCAGCACAGAGGAACAATCGAAAAGAGGAAAAAGGAAATCCTCCTGGAGCTGAGAAAGCGTTTTCCCAGACTGTCTGGACGCTGGGATGACCTCATTCTCCGAGGTGCCGTTAATTGGGCCGCGAGACTGGAGAACAGGACGTGCAGCCCTGCCAGCCCCACTGCCCTCTCACCTGCACAGCCCCTGGTGCCCAGCAGAATGCCCTAAACCCCTGACCCAGGATGCCCCCGAGGGGGGCTCCCAGTCCCCGGGCGCCTGCCAGGGATTGTTAACCGGGGTTAACAAGGCACAGGTTTCCATGAGTTCATCTCAGCTGTTTATCCTGGAAAATCCCCTCTGCAAAAGCAGCGGAGCATGCACAGATCTGGAGTGGGGAGCGGGAAGGAAGGGCCTGGCCCCGAGGTCTCTGCTCAGCCCTGGGGTGTAAATGCTTCCCATGACAGCAAAGCCTGAGGGAGCACTCATGGAGGAGCAGGATCCAGCAGCTGGGGTTTGGGCTGGATGGTGATAAGGAGCCTGTGGAGTGGATTCCTGTTCCATGCACAAAGTCTCGTCATGGGTCAATACTTTAACTGGGATAATGGAGGTCTGAGTAACTCCTGGATTATCTATTCCATAAAGATGTGGATACTAATAAAAGCTTTTTCCACTTTCTTCCCTGCAGGAATTTTGTGGGAAGGGGGAGAAACCAGCAGAGCTTCTGTCCTCCCACTTATTTGTCCAATTAAAAAAAAAATTAAATCATAGAATCACAGAATGATTTGGGTTGAAAGGGACCATTCCAAAGCCCTGCCGTGGGCAGGGACACCTTCCACTAGACCAGGTTGCTCAATGCCCCATCCAACCTGCCCTAAATCCTTAAAAGCTGCCTCCTAAGCAGTCTGTCAGAATTGCCTGAATCTGCTTCACACATCAGGCAGGAATGAGGAACAGGCACATGATCACGTCAGGCTTGCTGCTTTGCAAAATCAAAACACCAAGTAAGTACTTGGGAGCCCTTTTATTTAGCAGAGAAATTAATATAACGAGACCCAAAGGCTGGGAGTTAAAACTAGACCTGCTCGAGTGTGGATTAGCACATATTTCAACACTGACCACGACTGGAACTAATTGCAGAGGGCAGGGGTTGAGTTCTCCTCACACGCAGCCTGGCTGCCTTTCCAGCAGAGCAGCTTCAGCCAAAACATTGTTCCTGGTCTCGATGGCCGCGGGACAACATAATTCAAGTGATGTTTGTGGCCTCATGGCCTTCAGTTTGGTGCTTCTGAAAGATGGCAAGCACAGGGTCAGTGCTTGGTGATGCCCATCAGCTGCCTGCGTGCCTCCAGACCAGGGGGCACCTCCCGTGTTCTGCGCTCTCTTTCCTTCCCCAGGCAAAATGGGTGTGTTTTTAAAGTGGGATAAGTTTCCCATGGGTTTCATATTCCTCTTAAGGAGGGCACTGTCGGAGCCAGGCCCTTGGAACACAGGCTGGAAGAGGGAGAGCAGGCCTGGAGCTGGTACTGAGAGACTGTCCTCGCTTGGATGAGCTCTGCCCTTATTCCCAAGCTGCAGGAAAACCAGGAAAAGCCACAATATTTCCTAACCGCAGCCTTCATGTCTTGTGTTTGAGTCACTCAGGGCAGACCAGCAGGCAGTGATTCGGTTTCTCTAGAAACCTGTGGTCACGCCACCTTGGGGATCCAACAAGAGCTGGGGGAGGGTCTCACAGGGCTCACCCCCCTCACTGTGCAGAGCTGCTGGAAGCTCCTGCCTGCAGCCAGGAGAGCCCAGGATGAGAGGAACCCAAATCCACACAGCAAGCCCTGACTCAGGAGGGAAAGGAGCCAGACTCAGGCTTGCACCACCTCTGTTTTCCTCTGGTTTCCTGGAATGAGGATGGGCAGGAGCCAGGGGAGCATGAGCTGCTGGAATAGCAGTTTTTGGGGTGTCAGGGGATCAAGAAGCATCCTCAATAACCCACAGAGGGACCCTGCAGGGCTCTCTGCTCCCAGGAATGGAGGGAGGGCAGATGGAGGACAGTCCTCAGTTTCCTCCTTTTTGCAGGCCCTCTGAGTTCAGCCTTGTACCTTCTCAGGGATACCCTTACATGACACATTCAGAGCTTTTCTGTGCTTTACTCCTGTTTTGGAGAAAAAGTCCTGCAAGCACCTGCCCTCAGGTCACAAGGTTTTGTTTCTTGGTTGACCCATCCAACCATCTGAGAATGTAAGACATGACTGCAAGTACAAAATGTCCAAAACAAGGTTTATTTTTCTTACTTTGGAGTTAAAGAAGCTTCTATTTGCCATCAGCATTGTTGATAAACACTCTCTAAAATGCCAAATGCCATGTTTTTGTAGCTTTCTTCAAAGATAAGGGAGGGTTTCCCAGGGTATTGGAGACTCTGTTCCCGCTCCCCCTGGGCACCTTTATCATGGTTGCAGTGCCGTATTTGTCCATTCCAAACTGCAAAAATGCCTTAATCTTTCTGCAGTTGGACTGTTACTATGGGATTTTAAATGCCGGGAATGAGCAGGGAGTGATAGTGGCATTTTTTTTTGGTGGTGGAACCTCATCGACTTTTCCTCCCGGACAGACGGCAGCAAGCAAAGCCAAGGAGGCCTCCTGGGAGATGCTCTACCAGACACGAGCCGTGTCTTGGTTGCAGCGCTGGGTTAGAGATGTGGCTCTGTGGATACAACACCACTGGCAGCGCTCACAGGGCCTCCTGCATCCATGTGACATGTGACATCCGTGTCACATCCATGTGACGTCCATGCAGAGCCGCTGCACCCGATGGGCAGAGTGTCTCATTCACCTCTGTCCGTTCTTATTCCCGTGGGAGGCACCTGGAGCTGCCAAAGTGGTCACGGCTCCCATCCAATCAATCCCAACTTTTCAAACACTCGGGAGCCACCTCTTTTCCTGGACACAGCCCTGCCCAAGCCCTCCTTCCTCATCTCACCTCCCCCGTGTCACTTTCCAGCCCCTCCTTAAGGGGGCCGCCTGGAAAGCTTTGCAATGAAATGCAAAAACATTTGGGGTTTGCGCACAGGACTGCAAAGATTTTAAAGACAAATAACTGATGCCTTCTGGTCCCGGTGCCCCCAGTGCTTGTTTTTGTTGCAGGGTCTCTTAACCCTTCCTGTGACAAACCCTCAGGTTTGGTGTTTTGAGTCCCTTCTTTTCAAATTTGTGAAATCATTAAGGTTGAGAAGCTCTCCAAGGTCATCGAGTCCAACCATTAAGCCAGCAGTGCCAAGGCTGCCACTGAACCATGTCCCCAGGTGCCACATCCACATGGTTTTTGAGCATTTTTGAGCTGCCCTGGGCACCCTGTTTTGACCACACTGTTGTCACACCCACGTTGTTCTTTGGAACTGGGTAGTCTCTTCCAAACCTGGAAAGTTAATCTCTGCTAAGGTACATTTCAAGATACCTCTCCTGTGCTTGGTAGTGAGAGTGTTTTGGTCACAGGACTTGATTCTGCTGCAAGAGTTTTATTGTTTTGACATTTGTCTTAGCTCGACCTACTTTATTTCCTACTAGTTTTACTATTATTCCCCTTGGAAATGCCTTTAAGTTGAGACTTCAAGCCCCCTTTTTATTCAGGATACCACTGATTTTTCTTATGGCATGGCTTTAGTTGATGAGTTATGACTTTACCTCCATTTTTCCAACTACTTGGGAAGCAGGTGATGTTAATCGTTGAGTCTTGGTGATGTCGTGGGATTGCATTTGGAACAGAGCTTTCATTGTGCTCTGTCTCAACTTGAATTGCAGGTTCTAAGAGTGAAATCTTGCTGTCTTTGCTGTCCAACTTTGTTTAAAAAGTCTCTTGCAATGCCTGTGAGTCCATCTCTTCCTTAAGGATGTCACTGAAAGCATTGTTATTAGGCAGGAGAGTACTGACCTCTGCATCTGGTTTTGTGTTGTTTTGAGACATAACTTGAGGTCCAGATTCTTTGCTAATAAAATCATCATCTCAGGCAGAATTTAGAGCTGGCATATTTTGTCCTTGTACTTATGTTTTAATTTTCTCTATTTCTGAATAAACAAACCAGACCTGAATATGGTATTTCTTTTCTTTCCTTTTTTTTTTTTTTTTAATTTTTATTTTTTCCAGTTTATTTTTTAGTCTAGTTGAGCCAATAACTTTACATGGGTCCAGCCCACGCTGTTACTCACCTCTCTTGCCTAATCTAGACCTGAACTAATTGGGAACAGCCTTGCTTTCCCCTGATGAGCTACTGATGCTTCATCAGTGATGTTATTGACTCCAGCACTGGGACACCACTCCCTCTCTCCCCTTCCCTTGCCAGTGTGTTGGTGGGCACTGCTGGGTTGGCCCTGGCTGGGGAAGGGCTGGTGATCAGCAGATGCTCTGGAGATGGTCCAAGTGCTGCAGGGAACTGCACAGACTCCACCACATGCACAGGCAGGAGCCTCCGAGGGCTGGAGGCTGGTAGAAAGTGCCCAAAGTGGCTTGGGAAACCCACATGGATGGAGACCCTTTGCTTTAAAACAGACAGACCTGCCTTGGGGAGGGAAAAGCATGGGCAGGACAGGGGGCTGGGTTTCACCCAGGCAGGAGCTGCCCAGGGGTGAATCTGTGTCCTGGTTCAGTGTGATTGGTGCTTTTGCCTGTTTTACACAGAGGTGGTGCTTGTGGGACTAACAGGAAGAGCTGACAGATCCAGGCTCCAGCTCCAGGAGGACATCCAAGTGTCATTTGCTCCACGCCCTCACAAAGGATGGTGTGGAATGGCCCTGACTGGCCAGGGGAAGAGGCAAGTTGCCTAAAGAGGGATGGTGGAGTGAGAGGGCTGTGCTGGGACTCTCCACTGGGCTGCTGGTGGAGTTGTTAGGCAGGAGCAGGACTGGGACATGTTTTCCTTCTGCTGGTAGCCCCACTCACCCACATGCCCCTCATCATGGTGCCACCATTTCCAGGAGATGCTCCAAAGCCCGTCTGAGACCTTCCTGGCTTCTCACCTGGGACCATGCAGGAGTCCCACATCAAGGCTGTGTGAGAGGAGGACCCCAAAGTCCAGAGGGGTGGCATCCAGGTCCAACAAGGCTCACCTTCCCAACCAGCTGTGCCCATGCCTTGCTTCCTCCCTGCTCAGCCTGCTTGTGTCCCTTTTCCTGTCCATCCATCCTGTCTGTTCCCCCAGGAGACACCTGTGGGCAGTGAGGGGGTGCTGGCAGACTGTTCCCCCTGGATGGGGTGGCTGGAATGGCATTCCTACAGCCCCCTGCCCTGGCTCTGCTGCTCATCCAGTCCCTGCAGCTCAGCCCTGGGGATAAGGGAGGAGATCCTGCAGGACTGGAGCAAGAGTCACACAAACATAAACTCATTGAATCACAGAATATCCTGAGCTGGAAGGGACCCAAAGGGATCATCCAGTCCAACACAGACACCCCAGCAATCCCACCCTGTCCCTGAGAGAGTTGTCCAAACACTCCTGGAGCTCTGGCAGCCTTGGGGCTGTGCCCACTGCCCTGGGGAGCCTGCTCAGTGCCCGAGCACCCTCTGGGGGAAGAGCCTTTGCCTGAGATCCAACCTGACCCTGCCCTGACACAACTCCAGCCATTCCCTGGATCCTGTCACTGGTCACAGAGAGCAGAGATCAGTGCCTGCCCCTCATGAGAAGCTGCAGACCCCGATGAGCTCTGATCTCAGCCTCGTCCAGCTGGACAACCAAGTGGCCTCAGCCATTCCTTGTATGGCTTCCCCCTAAGAGAGCAAGAGGGGACAGCAGCATGTCCTGGGGTGGCTCTAGTGGGGTGCAGTGGCCCCCTCCTACCCCAAGCCTGACCTGCCCCAGCATCCAGCCCTTCCTTTGCTGCCGTGCACTCCGTGGGCAGCCGCCTGGACCTGCCTGAGCGGTTCCAGATGTGCCGGTGGCTGGTGAGCCAGCTGTGTGCTGCTGCTGGGACTCCTCAGAGCGGCTGTGTCCGAGGGATGCTGCCAGCACAGCCCCCCTGCCGACCCAGCACGGGGCTGGGGGCACAGCCCCTGGCACCCCCTGACCCCCAAGCGCTGCCTGTCCGTGGCAGCCCCCTCTGTGCCGGTGCGGGGTGGGCTGCGCCTCCCTCCAGATGTTCCCGTGGCCCTTGACCCCCTGTTCCCTCACAGCAGGGCCTGTCTGGGTCACAGCAGGGGCTGGGCAGGCTCTGAAGCACCGGCTGTTTGGGTTGCTGGGGTGGAGATGGAAGGGGATGCCCTGCAGCAACCGAGACATCCTGGATCCCGAGCAGCTCCTGTGCCCCCAGGGCACCACGGGGAGGGCATCCCTCTGGGATGTGCTATGGGGAGAAACGAGGTGCTGGGACGTGGCAGGAGGAACATGCCAGCCCGTGGTCTGAGCAGTGGATTGGGGGCATGGAGGGCAGAGGGACAGGCAGGGCACAGGAACAGGCAGGGGCTGCCCTCTGTGCCACCCCAACCAGCTCCCTGGCTCACGGCTCCGGCACCAGCTGTTGTTATCCAGCTGGGAATCCCAAGGGGTGAGGGCCAGCAGGTTCCTGCCATGGCTCTGGTCTCACTGCCCTGTGGGTCTCAGAGCAGCATCACCCCAACCCTGCCCTGCCTGGGCCGTACAGGTGTGTTCCAGCCTGGGGAAGAAAAGGCTCCAGAGAGACCTTAGTGTCCCCTCCCAATTCCTATAGAGGACTTATAAAATAGAAGGAGAGAGGCTTTTTGCATGAGCAGAGAGTGACAGGACAAGGGGGGATGGTTTTAAACTGCAAGAGGATAAATTTAGACTGGGTTAGGAAGGAATTCTTGGCTGTGAGGGTGGGCAGGCCCTGGCACAGGTTGGGCAGAGAAGCTGTGGCTGCCCCATCCCTGGGAGTGTCCAAGGCCAGGTTGGACGGGGCTTAGAGCAACCTGGGCTAGTGAAAATTGTCCCTTCCCATGGCAAGGGGTGGAATGAGATGAGCTTTGAGATCCCTCCTAACCCAAACCATTCCATGATTCTGATTCCATGGTGCCAGTCCATCCCTACCTGTAGACTAAGGACACCCAAGCTGTTGGGCTTGTTGGCCAGCTATTGCCCATGGGCAACACTGCACCAGGGTGGGGACAATCTTGGGGGCACCTTCAGAGGGGTTTGGGAGGAACTGTTGGACTCTGGTGTCTGAGACAGCTCAGGGACCATCAGGCTCCAGCCAAAGCCCCAAACCACGGGGTCCTGTGAGCTGGGAGGGGGGACAGCGAAATGTGCAGGTGGTGCCCAGGCAGAGCAGGATCCTTCTGCACTGGCTTCTTCATGTTTCTTGAGCACTGCTGAAGGTGCATCTGAGGCAGCCCAGCCTGCAGGGACCCCTTCCCTGCTTGCTGAGGGCACCACGGCCCCTCCCTGCCTGATCCAAGCAGGCTCATGCCCATTCCCACTCTTCTCCCTGCCCATCACCCCTCAGCTGCTGCTACCCCTGGCACCCCAGCTGTGCCCACAGCTCTCTGTGGGCAGCCTGGAGCCAGTCCCGTGTCTCCACCCTCCACACCCCTTATCAAGTTCCTGCAGCCTTCCCCCCTTGCCCGCCCAGGCTCTCTGCCAGCTCAGGCCGGGCTGGAGAACGTGGCACATTGCCCACAGCCCACCTACCCCCTCTGCCCGGGCACTGCTGCTGCTCCCCGACCTGCCCCCTGCCCTGTGAGCCCATGGGGATGGATACCTGGGCATGAGGGGGTCAGGGCATCTGGGCATGGCACATCCATGGTTGGGCAACACGGGAAATGGCTCCAAACAGCTTCTCCCAGAGGCAGGATGAAACCCTCCTCGCTGTGACAGTGCTGCCACGGAGCTGCTTTCCATGCTGGGGACACCTTCGCCTTTCCTCCTGCTTCCTGGAGCTCTTCTCCTTCCCCAGGTAGCCCTGAGTCCAAACCCTGCTCTGCTCCAGCCCTTTCTTTCTTGTCAGGGCTGTTCATCCACCCTGCAGACACGTGACAGGCACAACCAGGACCTTAACCCTCTCAAATAGCTTCTGGTGTTTTTGGGGCAGCAGAGTTGGGACACAGTGAGAAGGTTGTTACTGCCTGAGGGCACCTTGGGGTACAACAACCTTGGAAACACAACTGTGTGGAAGAGGATGGGTATTTTCAGACCTTCTGCCTTCTCACAGTCCCTTCCTTGGCTGGCTCTGCAGGAAGCTCTCCTTGTCCAGGAGTCACCTCGACTATCAGGATCTGTTTGTGGATGCCAAAATGTGCAGTAGTGGCTGCCAGGTGGGATGGGATGGGATGGGCTGGGATGGGATGGGATGGGATGGCATGGCATGGCATGGCATGGCATGGCATGGCATGAGATGGGATGCCCAAAATGTGCCAGAAGGACCAAGCATTGCTGGCCCACCTGCAGCCCCCTAAGATTTGTCTGGCAGCAAGTAGAGGGTGGACTGAGATGAGGAGGTGCTGAAGGACACATTCCTGATGCTGAAGAAGGATGTGGGGAAGGAGTAGATGGAAATGCTGGAAAATGCTGTGTGAAGGTATTGTGGGATGTGTGTGGGCCCAGCTGCCTGGGGATGGGGCAGCACAGGGTTTGAATCCCTGGCCACTGCCTAATTGGTGCTGTGAGGCAGGAGAATCACAGAACAATTTCAGTTTGGAAAAGCCCTTTAAGATCATCAAGTCCCACCATTCCCCCATCACTGAAAAGGCCACCACTAACCCCTGTCCCCAAGTGCCACATCCACACATCTGTTAAACCCCTCTAGGGGTGCTGACTCCACCACTGCCCTGGGCAGCTGTGCCAGGGCCTGACACCCCTTTGGGACCCTGTGGAGCTGCTGCTTTCCTTGGGATTCTGCTCATGATCCCAGAAATTCCCAGTGGGAGAACCAGAGAGACCTTGCAGTGACTTCTACCAAAGCATTGTCAGATGGCACGAGTCACGCCAAGTCTGAGCACCCAGATGCTCAGTTAGAGCAAGTCATGCAAAACAAGCAGTTTTCACTGAAACAGTTTTCAGAAACTTTTTTCTCCCGACCACTGATCAAAACCCAAAGCAGCCTCGAAAAATGCACAAAAGAAGTGCAGAGAAAACAAATCTGCAGCCCACAGGTCACTTTTTCCATGAGATGTGCCTCTGAACAAGGGGGATGTGGCCTGTCGTGGCTGGACTTGCTGCAAGGAGCTCGGAGAGATGGCCAAGCCCTGGGCTCTGGGCCAAAAGCTGGGAGGCAGAGACCAGTGGGCCAGGGAAATGATTGTTCCCTGACTTGGCGCTGCTGAGGGCACACCTTGAAGCATGGGTTTAGTTTTGGGCCCCTCAGGACAAGAAAGACATTGATGGGCTGGAGAGTGTCCAGAGAAGGGAACGGAGCTGGGGAAGGGGCTGGAGCAGCAGGAGCAGCTGAGGGAGCTGGGGGGGCTGAGCCT
>JAWWEU010000050.1:10609929-10628749 GCA_035583155.1 Acropternis orthonyx | reverse complement strand
AGAAAAGGAGGCTCAGGGGGGACCTTCTGGCTCTGCAACTCCCTGACAGGAGGGGGGAGCCAAGGAGGGGAGGGTGGGGGTCGGGCTCTTCTCCCAGGTAACAAGAAATATGAAGAAACAGCCTTGCGTTGCACCAGGGGAGGTTTAGGTTGGATACTGGGGGAAATTTCTTTACAAATAGGGTGGTCAGGCACTGGCACAGCTGGAGTCCCATCCCTGGAGGCATTAAAAGGACATGTGGATGTTGCACTTGGGGATATGAGTGGCCTTGGCAGTGCTGGGGGAATGCTTGGACTCGATCTTAAAAGGCTTTTTCAGCCTTAATGATTTCTGATTAAGGCTGCCCCTTGTTTCTCAGCTCCACCATCCTCTGCCACCATCTAACCCTGCTGTGCAGCCAACAGCCGGGGCACAGGAAGGATCTTCCCTGGCTGTGACCTCCCTGTAAGGACAAGGTGTCCCTCTGGAAGGTGCATGTCTTGAAATCTCCTGTCCCGGTGCCTTGGCAGCCTTGGCTTTGCTGTTTTTTGTGTCTGGTCCCCTTATCTCACTGCCCCACCTCACACCGTGCTGGCACTGCTGTCCAAGGTGGTGCCAAGGCCGTGGGCTGGTCACAGCCCCGTGCCCAGCCCAGCACCACAGCTCAGGGACAATTGGAGGAAACCATGTCCCTCAGCAACCCCTGGGATTTCTTCTGGAAGTGACAAGTGCCGGGAGAGCTGGCAGGGCACGCAGGGAGTGGGATGGTGTCAACCAGCACAAGGAGCCCCAAATGCAGCTGCTGCCCACACCCCCAAGGCTGCGGGAGGGTCCAGGCTCGGTGGGCACTGCAGGGGGCACATGCCCTCAGCCAGAAGGCATGCCGGGGTCCCACAGAATCTTCCTGTGGTGGTGGCAGAGCCCCATCTGCACATACCTCCCTGCTCTCACACGCCTGGCACAGACACAGAGACACAGGGGCTGTGTTGTTAGCGCAGATACGGGTGGTGAATGTGCCTTGGGACACAGACACCCACCTGGGAGCACCCAGACAGACCCACCAGTGGGTTCATGTCCACCCACGTGTGCAGGCAGGAAGGTGCTTACCCCCACCCACAGGTGCCCTCCTGCTGTGCCACCCAGCGCAGACACACAGCCCCAGCCCAGCGACTGTGAGGCTCATGATGCTCAGTGAAGGTGCCACCAGGACACACCTCAACACTTTTTCTCCACCTTCTCAGGGCTGAAGACCCCTGAAATCCCTGCCCAGGCTGTTCCCCTCTGCTGCTTCTGAAGCCCAGGTGGGCAGGGTCCCTGTGCCAGGCAGTGCCAGCAGCCAGTCCCATGTCACTCTGGAGCACTGCTGGCCATGCCTGGGCTGTCCAGGATGCTCGGAGAAGGCAGGGGGAATTCAGCTGTGGAGGACAAGCTCCTTAAAAGGCTGGACATGCCGGCGACCGAGGCTTTCCCAGGCAGCCAGGAGTTCCTGGAAGTTGGTTCCTGGTGCCAGAGAGCGAGTCCTGGAGAGCTGCACGGGTGAACCTTCCTGAAAGGAGCTGCTCCGTGCCAGTTCTTGCCCCACCACGGGCTGCTCTGGGATGGCTCCTGTCCTTGCATGTCCCTGCTTGTCCCCCTGATCCCAACAAGCTCACCTCCCAAAGGACACCCACCAGTGGCAGATGCTGACCCAGAATCACCGTTATCGCTGTCTCAGTCCCAGTCCTGTTCCTCTGCTGGCCCCGTTCCCTGTCTGGGAGACCGTCCCAGGCGCAGACTCGGGTACCTGCCAGCCAGGACATCCTGAGGCTGATAATGCCTCCTAACTTGGAGCCCTGGAGCTCTTTTTTGTGCCCAGTGCCCTCCTACGCTCCCAGCATCAAGGTGGGGCTCACACCCTTCCTTCTGAGCGGGATAAAGGTAGGTGTCTCCTGTTTTAGCCTCCCTATGACTTGGGAGCATCCCAGCTTGTCTTGACCCCACCACACGCTTGGGATGCCCAGTGTGCCTCCTCCAGGAGCCCATCCCATGGGCGAGAGACACCTCCCACATGGACACTTGAAAAGTCCCTGGTCCCCACCTGAGACATCCCATGGCAGTGGCCAAGGTCTCGTTTCTTTGGAAGCTGTGAGGAATCCCCAACCATCAGGTGCCTCCTGTGAACAGAGGCCACACAGAACTTTTGTCCCCTCCTCTGAATGCTCCAGATCTCCCACTCAGCATCAGCAACCGCTCCAACATGTGGATGGTCAGGAGACAGCCATGAGACAGTGGGCAACCTCCAGGATCCCAGGGAACTTCGTGGAGGGCTGTGGACAGCTCCCCTGTGGGTCTGTGCTTCCCGGGAGAGGGAGGGGACAAGGGCACATGGCGGACAGGCAGCAGCACAGAGTGGGCAAATCCCATCCCCCAGGATCCCAGGACCCCTATCTTGGTGACCCTTTGACACAGCCATGCCACGCTTCTGGCTTAGGGGTGACATCTGCAGCCTGTCTTTAACTCAGGGGCTTCCACCAGGCAAAGTCCTCCCTGCACAGTCCCAGGGACAGCTCTAAGTGCAAAACCTTCTTGCAGCATCACACCTGTGCCTGTTTCCTGCCTCCAGTTCCCAATGGTACCCATGCCCTGTTCTCCTGCAGCTTCCTGACCCCCCACATTCCTTGTTGTGCCCTTGTTCTTCAGGAATGCTGATGACCTGCCTCCAAAAATGCGCTGAAAGGAGCCCTGGTAGCTGCAGCATGACCTGTCCTCTCCCTTATAGCCCAAACGATCCCGTGTCACCCTCCTTCTCCTCCAGCCTTCCTTGTAATTACCTCTTGTCTGAAAGAAAAACCACCCCCAAAAATGAGCTTTTTTTTTTTTTTTTAATAGAGATGCCAAGTCAATCTGGTACAGTCTATCCCTGATAAACAGCCCTCCCTCGGGGGGCCTCTGGGGATCAGAAATAGCGCAGGGGGCTGGACCTGCCCGAGCAAACATTCCTCCCCGCACACGCACGTCTGCTTCCCCGGCCCCTGGCAGCCCCGCATCCCCCGGGAGCCTCGGGGACCTCCGGATCCCACGGGAGGGGGAACCTTCGGTCCTCAGGCAGCCGCGCATCCCCCCGTGCATCCCACCCCTGTGGCACGGCTTGGCCGAGCTCGCTGTTTCTGTAGGGAATATACATATATATATATATATATAAATATCCTGATTTATTAAAGCGTGCCACTCAGTCCTGCTAATCCCCGAGGGGCAGCCGGCAAAGCCCCGCTGATCCACCCCGCGCTGACCCGGCGGTCGCTCACGGCTGGAATGCGCTGCTAATCCCACCCCGGGCCACCTCCCGGGAATGGTCACCCCTGGAGTCGGGTGGATCCGGGATGGTTTCACTCGCTCCAGCGCTCGGCAGCCTCCCTGCCCCGTGGGTCTGTGCTCCAAGGAAAGCTGCAGGGTCTTTCCTGGAGCTCAGTGCCGGGACAGCTCCCTTGGCACTGGGATGCCCGGCTCGCAGGGCACTGGGATCTACCCAGTGTTCCCAGGAGGAGCTGTTTCCAGCCCTTGAAGCGCTGATGGGAGAAAAGCTGTTGCATTTCACGCGACAGATGTTGCTCTGTGAATCCTTGTCCTGCTGGTCCTTCAAAAGGTTTTCCATGATCTCTTAACCCCTTTATCTCCGGTGGGGTTCCAGCACTGACATCTGACCGTGGTGAGCCATCTCTTCCTGGATCCCTGGTGTACCTGTGACCTTCCCTCCCTGTCACTCCCCGGGCACAGAGTGTTGCCCTCTTATTCAAGAGGGGCTGCTCAATGCAGTCTCTTAAAGGATGGCAAACAGCCCTCTGTAAATAAAGACATGGAGCCCTCATATAATGCCCATCAAAATGCCTTTATGGCCATCACAAAGTGTCCCCTGTAGCTCAGTGGCTCCTGGTGCCATCTGCTTTCATCTCTATAATCACTTTTGGGGCTCTTCCCAGACCTTTTATGCAGCCACTCTCCCTGTGCTGGGTGGGAGCTGAGCCCAGCTCGCAGTGGGGGCACACCAGGACACTCACAGCCTTCCTGCTTCTGCCCCAGCTCCTCTGTTATGGGTTGTGTGATCACAAATTACCTGCCAGACCCCCAAGCTGAAGCCTCCCACCTGTGGGAAGGGGGGTGAGGACCCTCAATCTGCAGATACAGGGCCAGAGCCCCACGTCCATGTCCTGCTCCTGCCTGAGTGGCTTCACACGTGGCTAGAAAAGTGCTGCTTCTCACAGGGCATGGTGGCTGCTCCCCCAGCAGAGCCTGTGCCATGTGCAGCCAATATTAATCATGTTTTTCAACCATTAATCACTTGCAACATTAATCATGTTGTCTTCATGTTAAACAACAGAGGACTGGGACTGCAGGAACTCGCTTTCCAGTGATGGGCCTCAGCTCAGCTGCTCCTGAGAGCTGTCAGCCAGCCAGGGTTCAATTACATTTCACGTATGCCATGTGGCTTTTGTATTGTTTAGTCTCTGATCGAAATCTGGGGCCGGATTGAATTACCTGTCCCACAACAGAACAGTGCATTGACACAACTACTGCCTCTAGAAATTACATCACAGAGCCCTCATGTTCGCTGGAGGTGATCCCACACCCGGCATCACGCAGGGACTGTCAGCCACCCACCCGTGTCCCGTGGAACACGGTCCCTTTGCCTGCTCTCCAGCTGCCTGTGGCTGGATCCAAGCTGGCAGGAATGTGGACGTGGAGAAACAGATGCCCAAAACGTGTTGGTCAGCCTGTTGTGCAGAGCACCTGCATCTCCTGGCAGGAAAGGTCCAGCCTTTGAAAGCATCCCCTTGGGGTGGTTCTCTCAGAGCCCCCCCACCCCCCGCAAGGTTTGGTGGCTCTGGAGGGCTCCAGTCCAGTCTCTGATTCACAGCAGGACTCTTGCCAACACTCAGTCAGGATCATTGTGGCTTTGTCTACCTGAGGCTTGAAATTCTCCAAAAACAGAGATCCCCCACTTCTTCTGCTTGTCCCCACACTGGGGCCCTTCCAGAGTCAACACTGAGTCTTGGAACAAACACCTCAAATCTTGGCCACAGAATGCAGTCTCTGCTTTTCTACTAAGGGCACAGAAACGTTTCTCCTGTGCTGCAAAGTACTTTTGGTGGGGGATCCAGTCCCTGTTTCACTGCCACAGCCACGAACGTGCCTCTCCTCTCATGTCAGAAGGGTTTGTGCACATAGTGATGCTTTTCTCCACCTTATACCCCAAGTTTGTCTCTGAACCTGCTTGGGGAGGACTGTCATTCCTTTGGCAGAGAGACACAGGGGACAGATTTCTCCTGCCAGGTCCCTACACTTCTCCCTGGGGATGTTGCTCCTGGAGCTGCTGGAGCTGTTGGAGCCTGGTCCCAACACAGCACTCACAGCAACTGGGTCCAGGGAGACCCTCTCAGGGTCTGGTGCACAAACCAAGTCTGTTTTTCCCCCAGATACCTGACGTTTGGCTATTTGGCTTTGTTGGGACACAAGATGAACCCAAGGCACAGAGCTCCTCCAGCCCACCGATTTTTCTGGGCGGGTGGGGTGGCCTGGATCCGAAGTCGGCTGTCCTGACGCCCAGGTCCAGGGAATTCCTGGGAAGGCTGACTTCACGCTACTCCTCTTGCTGCTCTGTCCTCCAGCCAAAAGCCAGGCCAGCCATGGGAGCTGAGCTTCTCATGGAGCGATGAGTGGAGACCTGGGGCTTGCAGACTCTGCAGGCTCTTGGGTGGCTGCCCGTGCCCCAGGCAGCTGCTCAGGAGGCGGAGGATTGCCAGGCAGCAGGTCTGGCAGTTTCTTGGCAGGGTTTGACTGCAATCAAACCGTCTCCACAAAACATCTCGATGAGCCAGCACATTCCAATGGAGAAATGTCTTGTCTAAATGTTTCTGACCAACTCTCGTGCGGCGGCTTTCTCACTTTTCCTCCTGGCTGTGTTTCTGAAGGAAAAAGCACTTCAAAGGCACAGCCCTGGCTAGGGATGCTGTAGGTGTGACCATGCTGTCTCAGTCCAGGTCCAGACTCTTCCCCTGGGGTCTGATGAGACTCAGAAGAACCCTACCAGTGCTGGGCTGCCTGAGGAGCCCTAAATGGACACAGAGGAGCATGGCATGTGTGCCTCGTGAGTCAAGGAGCCCCACCAGCCCTTCTTGCAGTGGAGGGCTGCATGGTCCAAAGTTTAAGGAGCCAAAGGCTGGACTTGGTGTGTGTGTCTGTGACCCAAGAGAGCTGAGGTAATGCTCGGCAGCAGGTGAGAGCCAACCTTGAGGAGTGTTGGATGTGTGGAGGACAAGATGCCCTGCCCACAGCAAGACAAGACCCAGCTTTTGGTGCCAGGGTATTTTCTGCTGGAGGGTGTAGACCTCTTCCCAGCCTCCCACTGCAGCAACAGCTCCTCTGCATCCACAGTAGAGGTATTTGGAGTTTCCTCTCCTGCTGAGCATCCTGATGGTCCCCAAGCTCCTGCTGCTTCTTCAGAGGTGTCCCTCACCTCTGTTGTAACTCCTGGCGTGAGCAGGGCAGAGTGCCTTGATGTCTTGAGGCTGTTGGAGCAGCCTCTCACCTCTGGAAGGGCTCTCTTACCCACACCAACCACACCGTGGAGCAGAAGACCCCCAGAACTTTCCGAGGGCACCTCTCAGCCCTTTGGCATTGCTGGACAGGGTGGGAGATGTCCCTGCACGCAGGGCATGTCCGTGGGGGTGACCAGAGGTGCACAGGCTGCCGTGGGGTGATGATGCTCCCTGGGAACACGTCGAGGCTCCGTGGGAAGGTGGGCAGCACGTGCCTGGCAGGGCGCGCACACATGTGTGGACGCGCGGCTCTGACCACGGGGCGTTGTTGTGCTGGGCTGAGCGGGGCGGCCAACATGTGGTTTGTGTTTAGAGTGTGTGTCTGGTGGTGTTTTGTAAATGAGGTGCACTCGGCGAGGTGTGTGTTCATCCTGGCACGGCACGGCACGGCACGGCCGCCGGTGCCGCGTTCCTTGGCTTTCGTGGGGCGGGGCGTGTGGCTGCTCGTGCACACGTGTGTGTCTGTATGTGCGTGTGTGTGTGTGTGTGTGTGTGTGTGAACCTTCACGTGTGCCCAGCCAGCCACAGCACCCCTTCTCATTTTGGGGGTGCATTTGAGGTTGAAAACCACCTCTCCCCATTTCCGAGGACGGCTGTCCCTGCTCCGTCCCCCTCCGCCCAGCTGACCCCGACCGGGATGTGTGAAGGAGGGAGGCACTGCCCTGATCCCCTCCCACCGCGCTGCGCTCCCCGGGGAGCTGATGAAGTGTGATGTTTGGGGGGCTGGTGGCCGAGCCCGGCAGCCTCTCCCTCCCTCCGCAGTCCCCTTTCTGCAAGTGAGACCCGAGCAAAAACACCTGGAGCCAATTCCCAGCCCGGCAAGAGCCGGCAGGAGAACAAAGAGCCCGAGGTCTCGCTTCAGAAATGTGCGGTGGCTTTGTTTGCTTCCCCCCCCGAGGAGGAAGGAAGGGTGGTCCAGTGGGCTGGCTGGCTGGTCCAGGGATGCTTGGAGCTGGTTGAAGGGCTGTGAGGCTCCCCGTGGGGCATCTCAGCAGCACACCTGGGGAAGGGAGGGTGGGTGGGTCTTCCACAGACACCCCCAGGCTGGGAACTGAGCATCCAGCTCACGGCTTTATAGCGCTGTGGAGAGGCGGAAGCGCCGTCTCCGTGGTGGTGAAGCCTCTTTCCAGCACTGGCAAAAGTTCAGCCATCCCGAGCTCTGGCTGAGGGAAGGCAAAGGGAGAGGGGGTGGAGATGCACCGGAGTAACCCTGGAAAAAAGGCCCCCAGCTGTCCTGAGAGCTGCAGAGAGGCAGCGGGGCCAAACCCTCCCCACTGCCTGGGACTGGGGCATGGCAAGGCAGTCCCCAGGTACCAGCCATTGACATGGCACAGGGACCAGGACAGGTGCTGGCAGCAGGTATAGACAAGCAGGGGTGACCTGTGAGCAGCAGCAAACCCTACTGTGGCTGCAGCAATCAGGGAACCCACCAGCTCCTTGTGCCTGGCTCAGGAGGCAGAACGGGGCTGTTGCACAAGGTGGCATCTTCCGTGCCTCCCAGCCAGGTTTGAGGTGTTCTCCTCCTGACTCAGACAGCAGGGAGGCTTCCAGAGAGCAAACCTGGAAGATGGTGGACAGGCCATCCCAGCACAGCTCAGCGAGGTCAGGGACAGGCTCCAGGGGAGCACAGAGAGCGCCCAAAGAGCTGGACACTGCACTTGTGTAAAAACATGAGCAATGGTGAAAGCAGCAGGACGTGGGAGGGATGATGGTGCAGGGCAGCTCCAGAAACAGCTAAGGATGGGGAGAGAGTCTGGCACTCAACATCCGAGTTTTATCCCTAGTTAAAAAACAGAGCACGTTGGATGACAGAAAGTCATGAAGTGTCAAGAGCCAGATTTCGAGGAGCTCAGTGCCAGGTTTCCCAGAGCTCAGCACCACAGCCGGGGCCAGGCTGTCCAAAAAGCCAGCTCCCATTCGGAGCTGTCACAGCGGCCAGCCTTGAAACAGGGCTGGCTGGAGCTCCCAGGGGACATGTCTGGATGGGTTTGAGAAGGAGGCGAGTGCCTGACCTGCTTGGCTCTTCTCCAAAGTGCCTGAGAGGTGCGTGTGGCTGAGGGGATGCTCCCCAGCACCGACCCTGGAAGGTGCCCCCTGCTGGGTGAGAGGAGTTGTGTACCCTGGAGGCCTGGGGTGGTTTCAGCCCCTCGTCAGACTGACTGAGGCTTTTCAAGCAGGAGACTGACAAATTGTGGGTTTTCAGCTTCCTGTGGGAATTTCTAAGTGAATAATCATTGTGAACATCATGAAAAGCATTTTAATAGTCAGAGAATACCATCTGGATGTTCACAAACAAAGGCGATATAAATCCGCGACTGACAGCGCACTGAACTCACTGCTTTTATAAGTAAAAGTATTTCCAAATTGCTTCCCAAATTATTTAAGCAAGTCTTTCCTCAGAAAAGATCCTAACATAGGCAAACTGAGCACAACAGAGACTTTATACAGAGGGATTAAAGCTCGGGTCAGATGTAATCAAATGACATCCCCAGTGTACAAATGCAGTCCATGTTCGGAGATAAGAGGAATCCCAAACACTTCTGCAATGGGAGGAATAAATCTGGAAGTGCCAAAAGGGAACTGAAGGAAAAGGAGGGGAATAACTCAAACTGATTTTGGTGGGTGTGAAGGCCTTGACAGCAGCGAGCACTGAGAGCACCCAAGAGGGATGTGCTGGGTCTGGTGGCAGCTGCCTCCGATGTCCTTGCAGTGGGAGACCCTGGGAGGGGCATGGGAGGGATGGTGGAAGGGAAGACAGGGAGAGGAGAAGCCAGTCAGGCACAAGGCTGCTTTGCAGGGAGGAGAGAGGTGCTAACAGCCTGGCTGGGTGCTGGCTCCAAGGTGATGTGCCATGCTGGAGAGGAGAAGTCTCAGGAGGAGCTGGCAGGGATGGGCATGGGGTTGTCTCCAGCAGCAGGGGTGGATCTCTCTCCACCCACAGGCTTTGGGCCAGAGGTGCATGAACCAGCACTTTCTGGGCTGAATGGGCATGCTGTGGGACTCCCAGGTGGTCCTGGAAGGTGACATGCACAGGGCTGCTGCTTTTCTGGACAAAACCCTTGGAAATCAGGCAGCAGTGAACACAGACCCTGACCCTCGGTGGCCTTACGTCCTGGAGAGCGCGTCTTCACAGCCCGAGGCGGCTGCCGAGCCAAGAGCTTCGCTCAACGCGGGCTCTGCGGAGAGGAGCTGGGAATGGGAGCAGCGATCCAGAGCCAGTGGAGGCCACACCAACAGTGGAGCAACCCCAGACACACTGCAGGCAGAGAACATCCAAACCAGGCCATGAGCTGGCCACCAGTGGGCAAGGGTGGCCACCAGAGAGGGGGTTTCACCTGCAGCACCCAGACGGCCGTAGCTGGCACATCGCAGGCTGGCTGAGCGTAGCCTGAGGACAGCTGTGGCTCTGTCACTCTCAGCTCCCTGGCCAGACTTGAGGATCCTGGCAGATGATACAGAAACATCTGCTTTTGCTGTCTTATCCCGATCCAGCTCTTGCAGCAATGGTTGAGGGTCCCCCAGCCAACGGAAAACTCCCAGTTGTGGGTGAGGGGTCCAAAACCACTCATAGCATGGCATGTGCTTGAAGATGTGCCCTGAAAAGCATGGCACAAATCTCTCTTGCCCTCCATGCTGGAACACCACCTCTCTGCTCACTGGTGAAGTCTTGGCTTGAAAGTGGGCAGACCCTGACCCCACTGAGGCACCCCAGCACTCCACCTCCTCCTCATGACCTTGGAGCAGAGACGCCCCACTGTTCAAGGGGCCAGTGAATCCCAGTTCCTGGATTTCATCTGAATTCACCTTGCCCTGTGGTGCTGGGCAGCCTTCGGAGCGAAAAAACATCATGTTTACTCGGCACTGTTTCAGGCCAAGTTCTCAATGAGAATGGGTTTGGAACCAAAGAAGTTGGTCTCAGAAAGAAACAGAAAATAAAATCTGATCTCTCCTCCGTGACAGGATGCCTGATTGTGACAGAACACACACTGACAGCTGGATACCTCTTCTGGGGTCAGATGTTTCTCCTTGCCCTGGATGCACCATGCATTTCCAACGTGAGGTCTGCCAAGAAACCACTGCTCGGGGCAGGAACACAGGAGGAAGACGCGGCATGGGGTCACTCGGCTGTGCTGCCTCTTGGCTCCCGGTCCTTTCCACCTCCCCACCTTGTGCCGGGGCTTCCTGCCTCCATACGGCTTGGAGGCAGCTGCAAGAGCTTTGCAGGTTTCCAGTGCTGTGCCTCGAGTTTCTCCTTGGAAGCATTAATTGTACGAGCCTCGTGTTCAGCCCGCGGGCTCCAGGTGGTCTGGGCGTTGGACTGAGAACACCTTCGGTCTCTTTGGACGTATTGGAAAGATCCCAGAGGCAGGAATAGAGAATTCACCCAGACAAGCTGCTGAGGGCAGGCTGCCCCACACCAAACAGGTTGCCAGGGTGCCGTGGGGTGTGCCATGCCCTTGCCTGCCCCTAAATTGTCACTTCTGTAGGTCCCAACAACGAGCCCAATGACCCGGATAAACGGGACAAGCAGTGATGCCAGTTGATATGGCATGGCAGAAGCTGCCTGTTTCCTTCCACTCGCTTTGCTAACATGCCCCTAAACCTTCTTGCAGCCAGGAAAAGCATTAGTCACTGTTACCAAGTCAGGATGAGCAGACAGAAATAACAAGTGCGTTCGTCTAGAGCATGTCCATGCCAGGCAAAATATTGTGGCCGGGATTGTTCTGTGCTTGTTCTGGGGAAGAGAGGGAGGAACTTGCTCAGCTGGCACAGCGGGCAGGGCTTGTGTATGTCACCCCAACACCTGGCCAGCTGTGTGGGACACTGGTGATGGCTGGAGCTGGCCCTGCCCAGGGCCTTCATGGGTCTGCAGAGGTGGACTGACCTGGCAGTGGGGCTGGTGAAGTGGTTTGGCTCCTGTGGGTGCAGTGAGATAAAGAAGGAT
The DNA here is from genome assembly GCA_035583155.1 of Acropternis orthonyx. Classification (NCBI taxonomy): domain Eukaryota; kingdom Metazoa; phylum Chordata; class Aves; order Passeriformes; family Rhinocryptidae; genus Acropternis; species Acropternis orthonyx. The sequence continues at coordinate 10,617,253 of JAWWEU010000050.1, read as the reverse complement.
AAGGGGAAGCAATGCTGTGACCTCCTGGTCATCGGGAGCTTTCTGGGCTTGCTCATGGAGCTGGAGGACATTTCAGAGGGGACTGCTGTTTTTTATCTCCTCCATCCCAAATCAGCCCTGTCTGTGATGCCAACAGCCTCTCCCAGGAGAGGGAAGAGACACCAGGCTGGCTCCGAGCAATGAGACAGTCCATCCCACTGGGAGACTCCTGCCCTCCTAACACTGCCCATCCACCCACTGGAGCAGGACAAGCAGGACCTGGATACCCCTTGATGAGGGGAGAGCATGAAGGGAGCTGAGGCTGAAGGGAGATCTGAAGTGAGGACTGAAAAAGCAGAGCAGTGAGGATGTGTCCGGGCACGGGGGTGGCTGCAGACGGTATCGCAGCAATGTGCTGGCACGGAGCAGGGGCCAGTCTGAAGTCAAACACAGGGAACATTTCTACCAGACGGGACAATTACACACTGGAGCTGCTTGCCAGTGAGGCCCCATCACGAGTGGAACAGATCCCATAAGATACTTCTAAGTTTAGAGCAGAGGAGCCCTCTCCAATAGGGGAGGATGCGAGACTGGAGAGCTGAGCCCCGCACGTCGCCGCCAAACCGCACTCCCCGGAGGAGCACACACAAACCACTCTTGCAACACTCCAGCTACGGGTGAGACACACATTCCAGCCGAAACCCCTATTTTCAGTTGTTTATACATTGCTCAGAAAGTGTCCTTTTGGATTGAATTTGTTCATGCTTGATCTCAGCCCAAAAAAACCCAAAGAATTATTTGGGGATGGTTTGAGCAAAATCTGTTCAGCTGTTTCTGTGTTATGTAAGCAGCAGAATAAATATGTTTTCCTATTTTCAAACATTTTTCTCATCCTCACTGGCCATCAGATAGCTCAAAATCAGCTTCACGATGTGGAAATGCTGTACTTAGCCCATGCCTGGCTCTTGATGAGGGACCAGCCTATTCATCAGCCAGGGAGTGAGGAAACCAGGAGGGACTACAGTTCTTACATGTGGTACTTGACACCCTTAAAGGTGATCTCCAGAGCCATTGGATCATAACTGGACACCTTAAGAGAGTGTTTTTCAAGAAAGGATTGTCCATTGCCAGTTGAAGGTTAAATAAATAGATACTGAACAAGGACGTGGAAAAGAGCTGTGAGTGTTTGTGCGAAGGGGAGCTGAGCCGGGTGCACGCAGCAAGAGGAGGGCTCAGCTCGTCTCACTGCCCACCTCCAGCTCCAGGGGTGTGCTGGAGCTGCTCCCTGCTTTCTTTTTTGTGTGTGCTCAGTGGTTGGTGGGTTGTGTTTTTGGGAGAGGAGAAGTGAAGGAGGAGAGTTCACAGTCTTGGAGAGTCTTTCATTCCAAGATCATGCCCAGATGCAGACAGGCGGTGGGTTATGGGTATCCTTGGTGAGGTGGGCGAGTCAGATGTTGGGAAGACTTTGTGCCAGCATCTTTGGGGTGGGGCAGAGCTGTTGGAGGTGAATACAAGAATATCCGCAAGGAGAAGGTCATCATCCAAGTTCTAGGGGCTCACACTAAGTCAGTGGAGAGGTGATGTCTTGACCCAGATCCATGTGCACACAGGAATTCCTCATGGATAACGGGATGAAGAGGCAATGTTCACTCCCATGATGTTCCCCACAGGAATGAGGGTCTCCAAGACGCTTGGGTGCTCATCTCTTCCCAGCATGAAGAGGAGTTAAATACCTGAATGCCTGGCAGAGGCTGGGATGTCATTCCTCATCCAACGCCTGCAGAAAACCAGGGAAGTCTGTCCAAGTGCTGATTCTTAACTCGGGGCAGTTGTTCAAGGAATGACATTCATGTAACTACAGACAAAGTGCTATAGCAACGAAACTGGAGCTGCCAGGAACAGACACTCCAACATCGGGTCAATGTTCTGTGGAGAAACCATGGGAAAAATGAGAAGGATCGTTGTGAGCCGGAGATGGGAAGTTTTCAAGAGAATCAGGAAGCTGATAAAAATGCCCTGAGCAGAAAAGGAATTAAATTAAAGGCCTCCAGCTGAATTTAGAGCCTGCTTCAACATCTGTACAAGCCACTAAGGGCTCACAAAATTTAACTGAAGAAAGAGGGCAGGAACAAGGATCACTTCAGGCCTGTTAGCTGGGAAAAGGCTTTGAAACCATGAGCAGGGCAAAAAAGGATATCAGGGGAATTCCAGAAACATCTTGGCTTTGACTGAAGTCCCCAATCCAGGGACTAGAGGAGCAGGGAAAGGCATCCATAGCCAAGGGGAGATCTCAGTGCCTCCAAGGGAAGACCACAAGTATCCTGGATCTAGTGTGAGCCTGAGATGGCTCCTTGGAGCAGTGACATCACTTGGACCCACATGAAGGTCAGATCCCCTCTAAAAACTTCCAGCCCCTCGAGTCTGTTTGCACTGGTGAGAAACCAGCACCGCCAGGGCCCTGGGGCAGGAGGAATGGCTTAACTCGAGAGGGAGTGTGAAACACTGGCCAGGACTGAAATCAAATTGTAACCTCTGCCTCCTTCCTCATCCCACTGGAAGATCCTGTCCATGGCTTCAGCTGTAGAAAAGGATGTGTGAACACCCCCGGATTTGCGGGGACACCTGGAAACCCAACCATGTCCTTTTTGACAGCTCAGCTTACCTGGGGTGACTCTGCACTGCAGCAGATCAGAAGTGCTTCCATGATCCACCCCATGAGCAGGGAGAAATGAGTCCTTAAGCCATCCCAGATGTTTGCAGAGCAGACTTATATCTCAGTCCTGAGGTAGCAGAGGAAAAAGCGCTGGAACAAAACGATACGTTAAAAAAAGAGACCGCCAGATCCACGTGGTAGAGCTGGGAGTGCTCAGGGAGACAAAGAATGCAGCAGCTGCTCTGTCTGCTGAAGGAGGCAATTTAACATGGAAGCTACTGCTTTCCAGAAGTCTGGAGTGAAGCAAATGTTGCACTGGTCTGCAAAAACAGCAGCAGAAATGATCCTGGGAATAGCCCGGCAGCTCTTTGTTCAGGAAAACGTCCTGGAAGGAGCAATGGTTGAGGATCAGATGGAGCCAGTTGGGGGGGCCTTGGGGTCCCACTGTCTTGGTGACAAGCTGGATGGGACAATGGGAATCTCATGAAGGTCAACAGAGGAAGATACCGAGTCCTGAGTCTGGGATGGAGCAACCCCATGTGTTGGGAGCGCCTGGAGACCAACCAGCAAAGGTCCTGCAGTGAAGGACACGGAGAGTGGGAAGAGAAGCCGACCATGAATCAGCAGAGTGCTTTTCCAGTGAGGAAAGCCAACTGGTGTGCTGTGTTAGCCAGGCATCCACGGCCAACATCTGGAGAGAAGATGTAGGAGAAGAAGCTGAGAGATCTGGGGTCGTTCAGCCTGGAGAAGAGAGGTCAAAAGGGGGGGATCTGATTGTGTTTTCCTGCGCCTAAAGGGAAGCTGTTGACAGGACAGAGCCAGGCTCTCCTCAGCAGTGAACAGTAAGGGGCAAATGGGCAACAAGCAGAAGTTTCGGATAAGGAAGGTACCACCGGACACAACAAAAAGATGTTATGTGGTCCTGGCACAGGGGCCAGATCAGGTTGCTCATGGGCAAGGCCCTGAGAAAATGGATTTGGTTTTGGAGTTAGACCTGCTCTGAGCATGCTGAAGACATCAGATGCTTCTCCAAAAATAAGTCATTCTCAACAGGTCCAGGAAAATCCTTGACAGCACAGAATAATCTCTTCACCGAGGGACACCTTCAGGCCTCTTCCCCCATGCTCAAATTTCTCTGCTTCCTGGACAAGGTTTCCACCCCATCCTCTTTCCATTGCAACCCTGGAGAGGAGCAGGGCATCCACAGCTTGAGTTGCTGGTTGACCTGCACAGCTTGTGTTGGTGACACCCTCACTCCCCTTCCACGACCAGGATGGCACAAAATCCTCGCAGACCTCTCACATGTTAACTGTTGCTGGCCTTATCTCCAGGATCAAGACCATATTTTTCTCCTCATTCCAGGAAGGACAAGTTTTAATAGGCCCAGAATTGGAAACAGCTCCCCTCGCTTTTCATGTGGGGAGTTGCTCACCACAGCTATGCAAGCGGAGGAAGAGGGCTGGGGTGAGAGTCCTGGCCTTGGGGCACAGCAGGGCCCTGCACATCCTCCCTGGCCCTGCATCCATCCCACGCGTCCCGAAGCTGCTCCGCACAGGAGACGCACAAGTGAGCAGAGAAAGAGGGAGAAATGTGCTGCTTTGTGCTGCTTCCCTGGTCAGAGGGGACAGGTGCTCCTCTCCTTGGGTCTGGTTGCAAGCCAGCGGCTGTTGCCAGGTCAGCACAGTGTTCCTGTTCCCCTGATACTGTCAGGCACAGGGGGTGACTCTTGGGGCTGGTCCTGTGCAGGGCTGAGGGTTGGACTCAATGATCCCTGTGAGTCCCTTCCAGCTCAGTGATTCTGTGATTCTGTGAAAGTCCCACACTGAGAGCACTGTTGAACCAGGGAATGTGGAGGGGACACAACCTGTGTCCTCTGTGTGGTGGCAGAGCACACAGGACAGGCTGTAGGGCTGGGCGTGGTGCCCAGAGAAAGAAAAGCAACAGAGACAAGCTGTGACAAAACCAGCTCCTGACTGAAGATGGTAGTTCTCATCCTGAGAGTGGTGCAGGACACGGGCCACGTGGTGTGGCAGCAGGTAGGAGGGACAGTGAAGTTCATGACAGCCATGGAAAACTGTCCTGGCTTGAGAGAAGGTGGCCATGGATGGAAGCTGCCTGAGCACAGGGCTGGTGTTGGCATAGGAAGAAATGAATGTTAGCTGCCCATGAATAATCTGACGTGGAAAAGCAAGTCCATAATCCTCTGGTGTCCTGGAGATTTTCCGTAGGGAAATTTCCAGGCAAGAGGAGGGGGATGGCACCAGTGAAAATTGCTGAGTGGGGAATCACAGAATCATAGAATGCACTGAGTCGGAAGGGGAGTCCAGCTCCAAGGCCATGCACAGGACAACCCAAGTGTGCCTGAGAGCACTGTCCAAATGCTTCTTGGACTCAGACAGGCTGTGAGCACTTCCCTGGAAGCCTGTTCCAGTGCTCAACAAAGAGCTCAACCAGGGAAGTGATGGGGGCATTCAAAACCATCCTGGTCCTGCGTTCCTGTGAGCATGGGGTGACCAAAGGGCACACTGACCCCTGCCCCCACCATGGAGCGGGCTCTGAAGTACCCAGAGGTACAGGACCCACTGGTGATGGTGAGGAGCTCTCCTGGTGTGCCCAGCCCAGCCCGTGCTGTCTGTCCTGCAGGAGGAGCACAGGGCTGACCCGTGTTCACGGCTGCAACCAGGCCTGTCAGGTGACAGGTCTGCTCTGTGGATGTCTCTGCCCAGCCCTGCCCAGAGGGTGCCACAGTGTCCCAGCTGTGGAGGGACACATTTCCCGTCCACCTCTCACCCTGATATGCTCTACAGACAGAGCTCTCTGCAGTTCTCCCCACATTGTTTCCCTTCACACATCCACTCCTGGTGTGGTTTATCCAGCTCTCCCCCAGCATCCCAGCATCGTTCCCTTGCCTGTATCCTGCCCATCCAGGCTTGTTTCTGTGACCACAGGCTGCATTCAACCTTCCTGGAGTGGTGGGTTTTCACTTGTGAGCGTGTCCAAAGTCTTGATCCTGAAGGATCTCTCAGTCCTTCCTGCCATGAACCAAGTTTCTCCCAAGCCCTAAACAGCCCAGTGGTCACCAGCTCCACATGTTGTTCCAGGGAAGGTCTTGGGGCATCATCCCAATCTCCAGAGCTGGACGCTGCTTTCCTGATGTCCACCTGGAGCTGGCAGATGAGCAAGGGTGAACGTGGAGGGGAGGGATGGGCCAAACCCCTCAGGTGCTCTTTGCCTGTGAGTTTTGGCTTTATGTGTTGCATCTGCAGAGCTTGCAGAGGGCTGGGCCAGCTGACCCGGTGCTCTGGGTGTGCTGCTGGTCCCCTGGGTGCTGACAGCCTGCAGACTGTCAGCTGTGACGCGGCTGCTCCCTCGCTCCCGGGACAGGCACAGACAGGGGGGGTGTTTGCAGCAGGGACTGAACTCCCCCTAAACAGCAACCTGTGAGATCTGGCGAGGCTCTGTCTGGCTGAATCAGGGTTTTGGAACAGCCCCCCTGTTTTCCACCCACACTCACATCCTCCTTCCACCTGTGGCACAGCCAGAGGTGGGGTGGGATCGGTCCCCTGAAACGTGATGATCTTCTCCCTTCTGCCATCCTGAATTTGTCACAGTGACTCCCTGCCAGCCTCTCTCTGCTCCAGTGAGGGCTCTCTGGGGTGGTCCCTGTGTCCTTGCAAGGGATGTTGATCCACTCTTCTCCTCATCTGGAAGACAGAGCAAACTCTATCAGCAGGACTTTGTGCACTGGGCAGTGTTCCCAGGTCAGTGCTCAGGGACACCAGCCTGGGAGGTTTTGGGGGCTCCAGGATTCCTGAGGAGGCTGATGGAGATGTTGGTGATGAAAAGACCCACCATGGTGGGGTAGTGCTGGTGGATCAGACGAAGCAAAGGGCAGTGGGTTGATGACTCCATGACCATACCTGTGGGCCTTGGCCCCCTGGACCCTGCAGGGACCAGAAGACAGGGTGACTCCAACCATTGGACCTCATGTCCACAGTGCTGGACAGGGGAGATGAGCACAGCTTGGAGGACACTGAGGAACGGCCAGAGCTTTTGGCAGCTCTTCCACAGCCAGAACAATGGCTGACATCATCTTTTATTTAAGAGGGAGAAGGGAAAAAAAGAAAATTGTGACCAGCAGGACCATAGCCCTGGGACAGACAGTTTATTTTTCCTGCCTGCTGGTTCCTCTTGTGCTTCCCTCCCAGCCCTGGCCGTGGCACAGCACATTCCTTTGGTGTGATCTCCTCCCTCCCATGTAAAAGCACATTCCTTCCTTTGCTCCCTTCTGCAGACACCACGTTGTAGCCCTGCTCTGACCATCCTGGCCTGGCCAGTGTGGAGGGGACAGTGACCACTGCTCAGTGGACACTCTGCTTTCCACCGTCTCTGACACTGTGGCCTGGTGCTGCATGCTCATGGTCCAGCTCCAGCTCATGCACAGGTGTCTGTCCAAGTGCTGGTCTCTCCATCCCTGCAGAGCTGTGTCCAGAAGGGATTGGTCGAGCCTCACCATGTCTCACCCCAGCAGCCTCTCTTCACACCATCATCAACCCCATGCATCCTTAATTAGGCTGTGTTCCCACGTGCCATGGGGTGTCCATGAGTCCTCCTTGTGCCTCTTGGTGCCCCTGCCTGGGGGGGGGGGCGGGGGGGGGGGGGGGGGGGGGGGGGGGGGGGGGGGGGGGGGGG
>JAWWEU010000050.1:10579661-10593395 GCA_035583155.1 Acropternis orthonyx | reverse complement strand
CCTTTTCTCCAGGCTGAGCCCCCCCAGCTCCCTCAGCTGCTCCTGCTGCTCCAGCCCCTTCCCCAGCTCCATTCCCTTCTCTCTCCAACCCCTCAATATCTTTCTTGTCCTGAGTGGCCCAGAACTGGACACAGCACTGGGGGTGCCCCAGCAGTGCCAGCACAGGGGATGGGCACTACCCTGGTCCTGCTGCCTCACTATTACTGATACAAGAGCATCATAGACACAGAGGAGGAGAAAAATAACTTTCAGGAAAGGCTGGACTAGGAGAAATATTAGGGCAAGGTCAGGTGTCTGCTCAGAAACCCTAGAAGTGTCCATTAAAGCTGAAACAGAAAGGGAAGAGCAGCCTGGGAACACAAGAACCACAGTGTGGCCTTGGAAAGGACAAACCCTGTTGGCAGGGGAGTTGCAGAGGGCACTTGAACCCACACCGTAGAGTGGGCACCACCATGAATGTCCCTAGTGCTGGCCCTGCTCACCCACAGGAGCAACGAAGGGCTCAGCCCAGGAAGAGGTGGAAGGAGAGCTGGTTTTATGAGCGAAGCCTGAGAGTGCTTGGCTTGTTTAGTCTAGGAAAATGAAGGCTGGGAGAGAGCTGGTCTATAAATACATCTGGGAGTAAACAGCAGGAGGGATAAGAGCTATTTAGGCTAGAGGACAGTGCTGGCAGAGAAGCAGATGGTTATCAGCTGGCCGTGAACATGGTTACGCTGCGAGCGAGAAGAGCCATCCCCTCCTTGCAAAAGGAGGCCTCTGATGGCCTCCCCCGGGGTCAGGTAGGGTCAAAACCTGCAGCTCAGCAGAAAGCTCGAGCCCAACAGCCTGGTCAAAAAACCACATTGCATCTTCATAGACTTCAACACCTCCGTGCCATCGGGGCGGTGATGGAAGGGGAGCCCCTTGGCAGGACCAGGATGGGAGAATTTGTGGCAGAGTCACCTGAGAGCATCACTGGGATGATGCTGAGCCCCCAAACTCCATCACAGCCAAGATCACAGTGCGCTCCTCGCCGGTGTGAGCCGTGAAGAAGCCGAAGGCACGTCAATTCCCCGAGCAGCTGTGGGGCTGGGAAGCTTGTGGTTCACCGGAAACTTCCAAAAGAGCTGGTGTGGATCCAGTTTGGCCAAAGCCCAGATTGAAAAAAACCAAACAAACACGACATTTCTGGTGAACTAGAAACCCTGGCACCCAGCCAGGCACTGCAAATAGCCCGACTGGTTTCAAGATGGAGCTTGAAAAATTTATGAGGAGGATTATCCGAGCGGTTGCCTGTGGTAGCAGGGGATGGGAATGGGTCCCTCAGGAATTCTTTCTGAGCTGATGTTCGACCTGTGGATGCAGCCCAGAGCATGAGGACATGGACAGCCTGCCACGGCCTGGCCACCCTCCTATGAGACCTCTCTCCCAGCCCTGCTCCACTGCCACAGAGACCACATGTGGGAAATCATCCTTTGGAAAGCAGACAGGAAGGAATGGTTGTGTAAATGCCGACTGTGCTGCCCGGGCAGGTGATGCTGCAGGTGGATCTCGTAGCTCATGCTTGGAAGGGGCTCAAGAACTCTGCACAGCCACGTGAGGGTGATACTCCCACTCTCCTTGGTTTGTTTTAATCCTCCAGCTCCTTCCTCCCATCACTGCTTTGCTGTGTCCAGAGCCTCTGCTATCCCATTTTCCTTCTGTGCGTGGTCTGGGATCAAAGCTCCCTTCATTGTCCCTCAGTGTCCCCACCCTGGGAGGGCTCTCTCAGCAGCACTGCCCATACGCAGAGGGTAGATGGTGCTACCCAGTCCCTCTCCACCCTGTATCCTCCCTCCAAGCCCTTTCCCTAAGACTGGTGCTCTCTTATTTCACATTGTCCTTCCCTCTCCTCCCACCACAGCTACGTTCTGGTGGGACACGGATCAAAGCCTGGGTGAGGGCAGCCCCCCAGAGGTCCTGCTGCCCCTTGTGCTGGGTTGCCCCACAGCCCTTCCCTGCTCATGCTGAGGGGCAGGGTGGGGGTGTTGTGCTGCACTGGTGGCTCCCAGCACGTTTTTGGCAGGAATATCACAGTCCCAGGCACTGATTCGTCCCCAAGGGGGTGAGTACCTCAGCATTAGCAATGCAGGAGTGGAGCAGGAGCCACATGCTGGCAGAGACGCCCTGCACCAAATTGTCCTGAGTCAGGCTCATGGAGCTGCCTCTCACTGTTATGGGCCATCATTACCCTCCTTCCAGTATTTTGGTGTTACTCAGGCTTCCCATGACCACTGTTCCTCATTCCAAGGGCAGGGTGGGAAGATATCTCACTCGGGTCCCTGCTGCTTGGCCCCCCTGGATGGGTGGTGGGAGTCAAGAGCAGGTTGTCACCGCTGTGACAGTGGGTGCAAAAGGTGTAACCCAAAGTGCACACCCAGCACAAGTGTTTCCACCTGCAAGACCCAAGGAAGGAGCTTCTCATCCTGAGTGTTCCCAGTTGTATCCTCACATGATGTGTCCGTGAGGGGATTCCCACCCAGCTTCCTGTGCAGGGCCAAGAGCTGAACTTCATTATCCTTGTGGGTCCCTTCCAGCTCCGGAGATTCTGTGATTTCTGATTAGATTGCCCAGAGAAGCTGTGGCTGCCCCATCCCTGGAAGTGTCCAAGGCCCGGTTGGACAGAGCTTGGAGCAACCGAGTCCAGTGGAAGGTGTCCCTGCCTGTGCCAGGGGGGTGGAACTGGCGGATTTTTAAGATCCCTTCTCATCCAAACCACTCTGTTATTCTATGATTTGCCGCTCACAGAGTTCTCCATGTGACCTTATTTCTTCACATTCCTTATCAATATCCTTTTTCTCCCATCCAGTTTGGACTCTGTTTAGTTTCCATGGCCCCTTCCCCATCCCTGGAAGCTCTGGGGAAGCAGGAATGAGTCCTGCTGAGCTCGGAGGCCAGGCAGTTGTGGAGTGTTTCTGGAGAGATGAGAAGCCTCGCTCAGCTCGGGGGACTCAGGGCCTCCTTCCAGCTGCTTGGGCTTAGAGCAGGTTACAGTTCTGGGAAATGGGGCCCTTTTCAAGTGTCAAATACACGGTGCTTTGGCGTCCCAAACACAGAAGATGGAAACCTGCTACCCCAGCACGGTCCCGCCCCTCTCTCCATGATGTCATGGCTTACAGACCCCCAGGGACCCCTCCTCAGGATGGGCCCTGCCTATCCTGCATTCACTGCTCCGCAGAGTTTCCAGGCACAGGGATACACAGCAAGGCTTTCTCGCCCGGGTGGAAATACAGATTTTATCTCCTGCCACCTGTCACCGTGTCCTTCCTTTCCTGGAGGATCCTCAAATGTCCCTGTCCTATCCCTGTGGGATGTGCTTCAGTCAGCATTCAGCCCAGTCAGGGTGGGAAGGGATCACAGCCAGGAGCCAGCAGCCTGGCAGTGGGTTCCACAAGCCCTGTCAGGGTGCAGGAGCCCTGACCTTCCATGTGAGGGGACACAGTCACCCTTGGGGACACCCTGCCACCCCGCCCCAGGCTGCCCAGGCACCCTCAGCTTCACGACCCGGCTGCAAACCCGCTCTGGCTTTGTGCAGCACCACAGGGCTTTGGCACTGCCAGCAGCACTGGTGGGTGCCTTGTGCTACAGCACCCACTGCCCAGGTGTCTTCAGCACCCCCAGCTCCTCCAAGCTCCTCCAGACCCAACAGGACATCCCCAACTCAAGGCTTGTCCCACCAAGAGTGCTCTCTGCTCCGTGACCTGGGGTGGTATCGATGTGCTGTGCTGGGTTGACCCCTGACTCGAGGGTGCTGGTCCATCTCCTGGGGCTCTGGAGTGGTTGTGTCTGCTCATCCCGCCGCTCTGAGCCACTGCTGTGTTTTGTCTGTGCGAGGTAGCTCTGCTGGATTCAATTAGGGGCTGTGCCGCATCTCACCTGCTTGGGAAAGAAACCAGCTCTCAGTATCTGCTTTGCCTCGGGGCTCTGCTGATGAGGTTTCTTCACTGGGGCAGGGCAAGATGAATAAACCACCCTGGAAGCCACGATGGTGTGGGGAGCACTGGCCATGGCATTGCCAGGGGAAGCTCAGGCAGTGCTCTGGGCAATGGGCACCTTGGGTACTGGCAAAGGCACAACCCTGCCCTTGCAGCTGACCACAAGCCCTGCCCCTGCTCCAGCTGCTTCCCCTCTACTACAGAAGCTTCACCTTTGCTCTTGGGTCACCAGCTCAGCCCAGGCACTGCATCCTGCTGCTCCAAACACCAGTGTGATGGGGGCATGAAAAGCAGCACTGCTCGATGCTCAGCCTTGTGTGTGGCTGAGGACTGTGCCACCCTCTGCCATGTCAGGACAGGGCAGCTCTGTGGTCAGCCGTGGGTGTCACAGGGTGCTGGCACTCACAGCACCCGAACCCACCCGTGCCCAGGGTGTCCATGTAACACCTCTCTGCTCAGGGAAGTCATCTGCTCCTTGATGCCAACCCCCCCTTTGTTATGTGCTAAGATGCAAAATATTTTAATCCACGCTTCTCTTTCGCGTTTCTTCTCTTTCCCATGCTAGATTCCTAGAAGACAGGGAATTTATGGTGTGAGTCTGCTCCAGCCGCAGAGAAAACCCAGCCAAGGTCAACACCACGAGACAGGCAGCTCCTGCCAAGGGGGGAAAGAGCGATTGCTTAGTGCTTGGCGGAGGAGGAAATCAAACCAAAACCCTTCCAAAAAAATCGAGATATAAAACACCCCCCACCCCAAAACCCATTGGTGGAAAGAGACCAAAATCTGTAAGGACTGTGCCTGCACAGTTCCCCCCGCCCGGCCCCAGCCTGGCCCCACTTTGCCTCTGCCCAGCCCTGTCCCCTGGCACTGTGCAGGGAGGCCAGAGAGCAGGGATGCAGTTGGTGGCAGGGGGACATCCCCACTGCCATGTCCAGCTCCATCCCTTGCCTGGAGCTCAGACAGCTAGGCCAGCTTTTGACACCAAATTTCCAGGTGACCTGCGTTATTTCCCGTCTGGCTCTTGGGTTCAGCATCATTCCCCAGCATCCTTCCCCAAATCCCACCGTGGTGCCTCTGCCTGGCAGTGCCCGGTGTCGCTTTGAGTGTGCCACGTGAATGGGGACCGGAGATTTCGGCTTCTCGTGGCACACACACACTCCCAGCCCAGTCTTGGCAGCCATGGGGAATTCGAGCCACTTCATCGCATTAGATGACGTGCTTTGGGGTGTTCTCCAGCCAATGCCCTCTGTGCCCTTCCTGGGGTGTGTATGGCACTCTGGGCACCCATGCCAGGCTCTGCTGGATGGACCCACGCATGTGTCAGTGAGGTTGCACAGCGGGATGGGTGCCAGGGCACTGCCCGTGCTGCCCTTGCTGCCTGTGCTGCCTGCTGCTCAGGGCAGGGCAAGGAAAAGAGGGAAAAGAGCGTGGTCCATGGGATGAGCAGCCCTGTGTATCGGGATGGGGCTCCCAGAGCCTTGGCAAGGGCAGACGTGCTGGTCCTTTCAAAGACATAAAACAGCTACGGAGGGGAAGGGAACAGACTGTTCTCCCCGCTCGTGGCAGACAGGATATCAAATGGGCTTAAGTTATAGTGGGGGAAAGTCAGGTTAAACACAGGGAAAAGCTATCGGAGCAAAGCAGCTGGAGCAGCCCTGGAAGTGCCCGGCCCCGGGTTTGGGGGAGGGTGGCATGGCAGAGCACCCAGGATCCCTCCTGGACCCTGTTCCATTTGTCCTGGGGGCAACCCTGGGCACCGGTGTGGGTACCAGCTCTGCCCCCCTCCCAGCCTGGGCCAGCTGCTTCTTCCCCCTGATCTCCTCTGCTCTGCCCACCTTTTTTGTCCCCTCACCCATTCCCCTCACCCTGGGAGCTGAGACAGGGTCCCTGCCCTGGCCAGGGAGATGCCTTTGCCCATGGAAGGTGATGGGATGTGGGATGAGGTAGAATGGGGTGGCAGTGGTTGATCCCACACGACAAGGATCACTGCACTGGCGTCACACACCGTTCCCAACTTCCCTGCCTGCCTGTACCCCCTGCCCACACCAAAGCCTGGGTTTCCACCCCATTCCCAGGCATGTCCTACGCATTGGCCCGAGGCCATTCTCCAGCTCTTGGGAAGCCAAAAGGAGAGCCAACCCCATCTCAGCCCCATGCACTGTGGCATCTGGGACATTTCTGTGCCTCCCTCACTCAGGACACTTGTCACCGTATGTTGGGACTATATCAGGGAGTGCCCACAGCTTGTTGGCCCCCTGTGTGCCCCCAGCCCTTGGAGGAGGTGCCTGTCCACTGAAGGGCAGTGTGACCTGCGCTCCTTCCACATTGGAACTGTCAAGGTGTCGATGTCCAGGGCTTGGAGCAGGGTTTCCACAACCTGCTCTGAGACACCAGCTCCATCATTTTATAGGAGATGTTTTTGGCAAGTCAGAACACGCTGTCCTTTCCATCCCCTGGGGTCCCTAACACAGGAATGGGGCCCCCGACACAAGAATGGGGTCCCCAACATGGCAAGGACATGGACCTGTTGGAGCAAGTCCAGAGGAGACCAACAAGTTTATCAGAGGGATGGAGCAGCTCTGTTGTGAGGAAAGGTTGCAAGAGTTGGGATTGTTCACTCTGGAGAAGGGAAGGATTTGGGGTGACCTAATTGTGGCCTTCCTGTGTCTGAAGGAGCTACAAGAAAGATGGAGGGATACTATTTCCAAGGGTCTGGAGTGACAGGACAAGGGGGACTGGCTTCAAATTGAAAGAGAAATGGTTTAGATTGGATATTAGGAAAAAATTCTTCCCTGTAGGGTGGGCAGGCCCTGGCACAGGTTGGGCAGAGAAGCTGTGGCTGCCCCATCCCTGGGAGTGTCCAAGGCCAGGGTTGGACAGGGTTTGGAGCAACCTGGGCTAGTGGAAGGTGTCCCTGCCCATGGCAGGGAGGTTGGAACAAGATGATCTTCAAAGTCCCTTCCAGTCCAGGCCATTCTATGATTCTCCAGCTCTGCTGGACCATCACTTCTACCTGCCTAAACCAGGACACGCATGAGATGAGCCCTGGGTTGCCCAGACTCCTTTACACCATGCCAAGGGTGTCCTCTGGCCTTGGGTCTGCTGGGGGGCGCAGGGGATGCTGCAGGGACCCCACCAGCCCTGGTGCAGCACAGCAGGGGCTGGGCAAAACTCTGCCGCCTTCTGCATCTCACTCTGCTACTTGTACATGTGTCCTACACCCAGCAGTGCTGGGGACAACCTGTGCCCATGGGCTGGTGCCAGCCTGTCCCTTAACACCTTATCCAGGGGAAAAGGCGTTTCCTGTGGGTATCCTGCCCATCAGCTGCGTGACTCATGCAGCTGGTTTCCTCTCCCAACCCCTTGCACCTCCTGGCCTCTCTCTCCCACTTCCACCCTTCCTTGGCAGGGAAGGGTGTGAAATACCCGGCTTATCACGGCCCTGCCTGCCAGGGCTTGCTGAGCTCCTCCTGTGCAGGCACCTCCCTGCTCCACACCACCCTCACTATGGAGATGGGGCGCTCGCCAGGGGATGGGTCTGCAGGCTGGATACAACCTTTGTGTTGCTCTCTGAACACCCAGGGCATCCTAGGCAGCCTGGACATCCTGGGCACCCTGAAAGCCCTGGACATTCTGGGCATCCTGGGCATTCTGGGTATCCTGGGCATCCTGGGCATGCTGGACACCCTGAGCACACTGTGCATTCTGGGAATTCTGGCCATCCTGGAAACCATGAGCACACTGGGAAACCTGGGCATCCTGGACTCCCGGGGCATTCTGAACACCCTGGGCATCCTGGACATCCTGGGCATCCTAGATATCCTGGGCACCTTGATCCCAGGCACCTGCCTCCAAAAATTCACCTTTTGGGAAATCATCAAACCTAGACCCTTCCTCGGCCATCTCCTTAGAGAAACGCCCCTGGTGCAGCACTGCACCTGTAGATGCCCCACACTTGTGGGATGGGGTTGAAAACTGACCCTCCCAGCTGAGAGTTTGGGCACAAAAGGCAGGTCTGGGGGCAAACACACATCACCCACCTTGCCAAGCGTGCCCACTTGTCCCTGGAGCTACACACTGACTGCACATCCCATGCCCAGCCACTGCCTCGACGAGGGGAAGGCAGAAACTTCCAGCAGCGAGATTCGTGCGGTCTCGACACAGTTCATTAAGGGAAGAAAAGATGGGGCTTGTGGTTAAAAGTTTGGTGTCTAAGACTTTGGCTTCTGTTCCTGCCTCTGCCACGCTCCAGTCCCAGGCAAGTCACACGAAACCCTCAGGGCTGGAAATGCAACAGAGCAAACTGGTTCCCACCACCCTGGGTCTGCAGAGGGGTGGTTGGAGCAGAGTTGTCCCAGCTGCCGGGCCATTTGGGGTGACAGAGCCCCCTCCATCTGTCCTGCATGGAGGAAGGGCCTGTGTTTGCTCCCTCTGACTTCTGAAGCTGACTGATGTCTCCCTGTTTGAGGCCCCCTCAGCTCGGCTCCATTTAAGGGGCTTAGGAAGAATTGAACATTGCTGGAATTCTTCTCTAGCTAACTTTAAACATTCATTACTTTAAATGCTAATCCCCTGGGATTATTCCATTGGATAGAGCAGTGTAAAGCCACGGGGGAGAGAACAGCGTGTCTTTTTGCCCATTGCACACAACTCGACGGCTCTTTTGGGGAGGGAAGTGTGAAAATGCCAATATGAGCTTCTCCAAACCTGGCTTGGTTTTTACACCTCACTGTGGACTCTCAAACAAGCCAAGTCTGAAGTCTCTTGCTCCAGCTGGTTTTGAGTTGTACATGTCCAAAGTGTCTCCGTGGAGCACGAGGGGGAAATGTGTATTTTTCCATGTGTGTGACTCAGAAATGACTGAACCCAGTCAGTTCCAATTTCTTGAAAAATCTGCTTTTGGCTTGAACCCAAGAGTGGAAACTTTCAACCAAAAAAGAGTTGATTTGAGCTCTAAATAACATGAAAAAAGGCTTAGAAGGGAAACTGGATTTCAACCATCATTATGGCAATCACTTCTCATGGCCCTCTGACAGCAACAGCAAGTAGTGAAAGTAATTCCCAAGGAAAATTCGCTTGGATTCCACGAGCAGAGCGGGATTGGTCTGCAGACGCTTTGTACTGGCCGTTCACGAGCAGGACAGAGACCAGCCCTTGGAACTGGGAAGGAACTGGAGCGCTCAGCTCCAAAACACACGGAGGATGGAGGTCAACCCCAGGCCTTGGCACCGGGCAGGAGCTCTCGGACACAGACACAGCCCGGCCCGTGGAGACGCTGCTCTCTCCCCCTCCAACTTGTGCCTTCACTTCAATACGCCCTGTTCAGTCAGGGGAAGATTTATGTATTCCCTGAGAAGTGCCTGAATAATTTGAAACCACAATTAATTAAAGACTGCTGCAATCTGCTTGCAAACAGGAAGCGAGGCAGAGAAAAAGACACAATCTCTCGCAAACAGACATGTTGTGAATTAGCTCTAATCAGGCTAACAATGATGGATGCACTCCCCCAGTGGCTTTCATCTGAGAGCTGATTGTGCTGGTGGTTGTGAAGGCCCTTCGCTGGATTGGGATGAGATGGACTAGCTGATAGACTGGGTTTCTCCTGCCTTTCGAGGATGCTGGATCTCAGCAGGGACACGCTGTCCAACTTGGCCGTGGTCACCCCAGTAAATCAATGGCCGGGCTATAACCGGCACCGTGGCTCCCTGGCTCTGAAGGCAGGCCAGCAGATTTCCCTGAAAAGAGCAGACTGTTTATATTTGGGGGGAAAAGTTCCATTAATTGGAACGGAAGCCAAGACCGTGCGTTGCTCATCAAAGCATGCAGGACATCGTAGTATGGCACGGAGCTGCAGGCTGGGAGGGATCACCGGTGCCTTCAGTCCAGCCTCTGCCTCGGAGCAGGGCCAGCTCCAAGGAGAGACCAGGTGGCTTTGGGCTTTGTCCAGGCCAGTTGAGAACATCTCCAAAGAGGATTTTCACCCTCGCCGTGAAAATCTTTCTTTTTCTTCACCTCGCACTGGATTTTCCCCTCGCTGCAACTTGTGCCGGCCGCCCCCGGATCCTTCGCCACACACCTCGGAGAGGAGCCTGGCTCTGTCCTGTAACTCATTGGGCAGTTGAAGACAGCAATTAGAGAGTTTTTCACTTGATGAAACCCTCTTCCCCCAGCCTCCCCTCAAGCACTCCAGTCCCTTACCATCCTGGTGAGGACAGGACTCACCTCAACATGTCACTTGTTACGGTCATCCCAGCTCAAACACAACACAAAGTCCCACCAAGAGTCAATCCAGGCATAGGACAAATTACAAATCGCTGGGACTGGTGTCACCTCCCAGGTTCCTGCTCACAGCATGGTCAACCAAGGACCCAGCTCAAGGGGATGAGAGGCTGGGCAGGGCTCTGGTTAAAGGGAGGACAGCGCTCACCCAGCATTGTGACCGAGGCCACAAGCATGGAGAGATGTGTGTGCTGTGGCAGAAGCCCACATAGCTCCTGTCCGGTGTGAGACATGGCTGTGGTGAAGGGACATGAGAGGGGACACACAGGGCATGAGGTGGAGGGGCACGGGATGACCCCTGTGATGGAAAGTGCCATTCAGAAACACAGTGTTTCTGTGTCCTGCTCAGATGAAAGGGATTTGAGGGTTGGTGTGTTGAGGTTTGCCTGACTGCAGCTCCAAGGTCTGGAGTATTCAGCAGCAAGGTCTGGCCCATGAGATCCTGTGGATACTGAATCCATAGATACTACAGATTTTAGTAGTGTGGATTTCCCCCCGGTGCTCATGGGGAACATGGAAATACAGACATGGAAAGGCCATCCTGAAGGAGCCTGTTGGTAACAAATTTTAACTGTTAAGGCTCTCCCTTGGGAGGAGAAGTGTCTCCAGGACAGTGTAGAGAAACAGGCACCTCCAGAGCTCTGTGGCTGCCTCCAGACTGGGACCTGCAGCTCAGAAACAGGACGCTGTGGACACAAGCACTGCATGGTCATGGTGATGCTCAAGTCAACTCAGAGGCTGCTGAAGACACCATGGAGCAAAAGGGGTGGGGTCCTTGTCCCCATGTCCTGGGAGGTGGGCTTCTCCCACCAGGGGCCCATGGAACAGGAGCCCAGCACAGAGTGAGGGGCTATTCCCATTGGTTGTGCTCAAGTCCTTTTTAGGCACCGGAGCAAACATTCTGGATATGTCCCTTGGTCACGGCTGCTCATAAATCTTTCTGTCACAGTGGGGGCCTTTCACTTCCAGATATAGATTGGAGACCGAATGCTACTGGCTATTCTGGGATGTGACAGCTGATAGATGGCCCCAGAATTTACTATTTTAGACTTGGACTTGGCTGTTGGGGGACACGATGGAAATGCTGGCTGTGGAATGTGCACATTGGCCACGGAGGTTTCATCTAAAACAGACTGAAGGATAACCCCTGCCAGAGCAGCAGTGCAGGTGGAATATCCATATTTCCCATACTAGGAGAAGTTTAGGGATCCAACCACTGAAGTCAGTTGAACTGGAGAGCTCTGAGGTGCCAAAGGATGACAGGATTTTCAAGGCAAAGGTACACAACTATTTGGTAGCCCCCACAAGAGTGGGTTGGCCATCAAAAATCACAGTGAAAATGAATTGAACCAGGCAGATCCTCAGGGAAATTGGGTCTGAGGACCTGGAAGTGCCCAGTGTAAACGAGAATTGCCAGGAGTCGAGCTGAGCTGGACCTTGTGAAGGTGCTTCAAATAGTGGCAGCCTCTGCAGCTGGGTCAATAAAGAGAAGAGGTCTGTGTGAGGGAAGAAGAGGAGAGGGTTAAAAATTATCTTAGGATGGGCCCATCCTAAATACATCACATTTCTTGTGATGTCAATGGTGCACCCATCACAGGGTGGCTCATGGTGATGTCCCCAGGAACTCAGGTACAGGCAGAGACAGGACAGAGGGCAACAGCCATGAGTTGTGCCGGGAGCTTGTGTGAGCTCTTGGGGAAGGAGCGGTGTCTGCCTTGAGACAACAGCTCTGCACTCCAGCAGACATGGATGGGGCCACCTGGAAAGAGACTACTTTCCTCCAGGACTCAAAAACTGTGGCTCACTGCAGAGGCTGGGGTGGTGGGGGTCAGACTTGGGGGTCTCTGCAGAAGCTGGAGGAGGCTGCTGGAAGAGGCACAGAAGGGTTCAGACCAGTGGAGATCACCCCCCTGCTGCCTCAGGGCTCAGAGAAGGTAAGGGTTGGAGTAGAACTTCCAGGAGAGAGGTGGGAATAGGCAGGACCATAACATGGAGCGTGCTTGGTCTGTAATGCTGATGCTGCTGCTCTGGCCCATGAGAACATGTGGATACTAAATCCATAGATATTACAGATTTTAGTAGTGTGGATTTTCCCTGAGGGGCTCTTAATGGACATGGAAAAGCTGACCTGGAGAGGCGATCCTGAAGGAGCCAGCTGGTGATGAATTTTAACTGTTAAGGCAATAAACAGGGACACCTGGAGAACCTCTGGAAATTCAGGCACTGCCAGGAGTGAGCATTTAGTAGATGTTGGGAGAAGGAGCTCACAGAATCACAGAAACATGGAATATGCTGAGTTGGATGGGACCCACAAGGAGCATCAATTCCAAGTCTCGACCCTGCACAGCCCCAGCCCCAAGAGTCCCCCCTGTGCCCCAGAGCATCATCCAAAGGCTCCTGGAGCTCTGGCAGCCTTGGGGCTGTGCCCACTGCCCTGGGGAGCCTGCTCAGTGCCCGAGCACCCTCTGGGGGAAGAGCCTTTGCCTCAGATCCAACCTGAGCCTGCCCTGACACAGCTCCAGCCATTCCATTGGGTCCAGTAAGGATCACCACAGAGCAGAGATCAGTGCCTGCCCCTCCTCTTCCTCTCATGAGGAAGTTGTGTTTTTCGTGTGCAGAAAGGAGCTGAAACCTCACTCTAGTTGTAAAGGAGGAAGACCAAGAGGTGCAATCTCCCATCCTCTCCTTGGATCAGCTTTGCTCTGATCCTTGCCATCAGCTCTGTCCCTTCCATCACCCCTGCAGGGCTTTTCAGTTCCAAAGGACCCTCTCGTCTGTCCCACCGCCG
This sequence comes from Acropternis orthonyx, assembly GCA_035583155.1. Lineage (NCBI taxonomy): Eukaryota > Metazoa > Chordata > Aves > Passeriformes > Rhinocryptidae > Acropternis > Acropternis orthonyx. Next base: position 10,580,375 of record JAWWEU010000050.1, on the reverse strand, counting down.
CTCTGCCATGGGACTCAGCCCAGCAGCCTCTACCCTTTGCAAAGCCAAGCTTGTATTAGGGTCTAGGCTTGGTCCCATGTGGCCCCTGTGCACATGCACATCGCCTCCAAGGAATGTGCTTTCTTGGGTGGAAACTGTGTCATCGCAGAAATATTTAATATTTTCATTCGCTCGCATTCCCCAAATGAAAAATGAATCGCGGAGTCTCATAAATAAGGGGGCTGAGTTTCTCATTTACATATTTCTGTGGTTCTTGGAGCTGGGGTGGCCCTGGCCCTGCCAACCATGTCCTAAGCCTTCCCCTCGTGCACCTTGGCTCCCGCTGGCAGCAGCCCGAGCTCCCTGGAACAGGCTGAGGTCACTCTGCTTCCTGCCAAGCGTCTCGTGCGGCCGCGGGCTGCTGGCACGAGCATGGCAGGGAGAGCATGGCTAGCTGGGAATCTCGGAGAAATCCCATCCCCAAGCAGGCTTTTGGGATTCAAAGAGGGGTTTGAGTCGAGCGTGAGGGTGTGCTGGGGAGGGAAAGACCCATGGTGTGGTCACAGCTTGGCTCTGGTGGCAGGGGAAGGGGATGACTGGGGAAGGGGTGGCTGGGGAAGCGCATGAGATGGAGAGAAGTTAGATGTTAGGAGAAGGTTCTTCCCCCAGAGGGTGGTCGGGCACTGAGCAGGCTCCCCAGGGCAGTGGGCACAGCCCCAAGGCTGCCAGAGCTCC
>JAWWEU010000050.1:10566909-10579561 GCA_035583155.1 Acropternis orthonyx | reverse complement strand
GCCAGAGCTCCAGGAGCCTTTGGATGATGCTCTGGGGCACAGGGGGTGACTCTTGGGGCTGGGGCTGTGCAGGGCTGTGTGTTGAAATTGATGCTCCTTGTGGGTCCCTTTCAACTCAGTGATTCTGTGAAGTGGAAGAGAAGAAGGCAGGGAACAGCAGGCAGGGAAGGAGAGAGGGAAGGAGGGATGGGCAGGCACAGCCCAGGGCAGCAGGTGGATGATCACAGGCTGATGTGGCTCTTCCTTCTCACTGGAAATGTGTTTGTCCCACACTCCCTTCTTGGGCACAGCCAAGTGCTCTGCCCTTGCTCACCACAGCCCAGCTGCACCACCTCTCCATCTCCTCCTCTCCATTTGCTCCTGCTCCCCTTCCCTGTGGGGGGCTCTGCACCCGTGGGGTCAAACATGTTGCCAAGTGCCTCCTCTGTGCTCCAGCACTCGGCATGGACAGGCTGGAGAGAGGACCAGCATCCCTGAGCATCCGTCTGGATCCCCCCAAAATATTTGCAGCAAAGCATGTCAGGACTTCTATCTGAGGCGCGTGTTATCCTTCCAATTCCTCCAAAGAGGTCTCCAAGGGGCTCCCATGGGTGCAGGACAGCAGGGAGCCCTTCTGGGTGCACAGAGAGACCACCCCAGGGTGTGCACATGGCAGGGAATGCTCCTGGACTGGGAGATGCATCTCCCCTTTGGGGTGTTGGTCACCTCAAGCTGTGCACACCAGCAACCTGACCTTCTCCTGGTGCACACCTGGGGCCTGGCAGGTGGAGAAGCACCACAGACACCAGCTGTGGCCACAGCTGTCCTCTGGACCTCCTTCTCCCCAGGCCATGCTTGGAGTTTCAGGTGGACCGCTTTGCCCTGGCACTGCAGGGAAAGTCCAGTCGGTGTCACCCAAGGGTTAATGGCTATAAATCGTGCTGCTGAAGTGATTTTCTGGTTTCAATTTAACTTTGCATTTGCGTGTGGATTACACTCAAGGATGTTCATACTCACTTAATAATCCCTCCACTTAGGCAGAGATGAGCACTCGGCTGCCAGAGCCAGGGGAGGAAGGGGAACATTTAACACTTGTTTCCCTGAAAGGTGACCCCACTTTTCCAGCCCTCGGGAAGCAAGGAGAGCTGGACCCCTGGCTGTGAAGCTGTAGTGATGTCCAAGGAGCAGACATGAGCTCAGGAGACCCCCATCCTTGGGAGAGATGTGCCCTTGAGCTCCGCAGTGAGCTCTTCCAAGGGTTCATCAAGAGCAAGGGATGTGGGGTGGCCAGGGTTTCCCTGTTCTTCTGCAGAGCTCCATCCCACAGGTTGCCCCACAGGATGTTCCAAGCCTTGACAGTGTCGTGTGTGAGACATGGACTGTCCACCCAAATCCACTCAGAGAGGATCAAGCCAACCCTGCTGAGTCCAGGGATGGCCAACACCAGCTTGTGCCATCCACCCAGCCCAGGCACACACAGACCACAGAGATGGCTTTCACCAGCCCCTCTCTTGTCAGACTTCAGAGTCACACAGGGAAAACAAAAAAAAAGATGATTTTGGAGCAGGAACAAGTGTGTCCTGCAAAGTTGTCTAAACATAGCACAAGGAAACAGGAACGCGAGGGCAAGGCTGTGAGCACGGCAAAAATAACACAGGGCTCGCTGCTCACAGCTCAGCATCCTTGTCTGCAGCCAGGTCCCAGGGATGCTGGGCAAGCACAGCAAGCCGGGCTGTCCCAGAGCCAAGGACCATGCCAGGTGCCAGACTGGACTGGGACAGAGTGTACAGTTCTCCCCAAGCCTCCTTGGCTGTGCTGGGGCTCGGGATACCACTGGAGATTCAGATATCCATGTCAAAGGGGGACAGCAGGAGTGTGGGGGGTCTACCTGGCTCCTCATCTATCTGCTCATCCTTGCAGCAGGACCGGTGTTGTTCCTGACACCATTCCTGGAGGAGAGCAAGGAGTGAGGCTCCACCAGCAGATCGGTGCTGGGGATGTTCTTCCAGGCACTGCTCATTGTCCTGGTGCAACAGGAGAGGGAAGTCATAGAGCCACAGGAGAGAGAACTGCTGGGAGCCCCACAGGGGACAAGGAGGATTAGCTCCACCAGAGGATGGTGTCCTGGGCTTCCTGAAGTGTCCTACAGCTCCATCCTAGCAATGGGCCCTGGACATGTTCCAAGTCACGGATACAGTCCAATGGACATGGCCCATGGGCAACTTGCTCCAGGTGTCTCTGCTTGAGCCCGGGCTTGGATATGACCTACAGAGGTCGTGGCCAACCTCAACCACTGTGAATCAGCAACTTTCCCTCCCACCAAACATGCTTTTCTCAGCACTCTCTCCATCCTCCAAGCCCAGGTTCCCAGTGCACAGGCCAGCAGGTTGTTCCTGTCTCCCCATCCTTCCATGCTCGCTCAGAGGACACAGTGGCTTACGTGGCCTGTGGGGGACCCTTACCAAGGTGGTCCTGCTGTTCAGCTCAGCTGTCACACGCATTCCCTCGGGGAGCAGCAGATACAGCACTGGAAGGATTATTCCCTGTGCAGCAGATCCCCATTGCCAGTGACCTCTTCAAGCCACATGGTCTCACCACAGTGGGTGATTCTCCACAGCTCTGGGGCTCTGGGGGCAGCCCCATGGGTTTGCAGGATGCTGCAGGCTCTCTCCCCTGCGCTCCGTAGCTCTCCTGGCTCATCATGCACTCACAGCCCCCACGGCTCGCTGCCGAGGGCTGCCCTTCCTCTCATATTCAAATTTGGGGTTGATGGCAGCCTGGCTAAGCCTCGTGCCAAAAGGGACCTGATCAGATTAGGTGGTCCTCACCAGAGCAGACAGGGTCCTCACCTCCCCGTCTGAGGCTCTTTCAAGAAAGCGGAAAGGAGGAAAAGGGAGTTTTTAACATGAAACATCTGGCTTGTTATTCTGCCTTGAACACCAGGATGGGAGGGAAACGTGTCCGCCGGGGAAAGGGGAGGAAAGAGGAGAGCTCTGGATATGCACAGTGACGGGCATGAGCACAGCTGTATCCATGTGCTCACTGCCCCATGTCCCTTGGGATGTGCCCAAAGCCATGGCTTGGGAATGTGCCCTGCACCCTGCGTGCCCCAGGGAGGGGAGAGAGGGCCACCTGGAAGAGCCTGAAGCAACCTGAAGACCCAAAACAGGGGACAGAGCTACTGACAATGCCAACCGAGGTCCCAAGATTCCTTTGGGAGATGGAAACTCAGCACCCAGAGCAAGAGGGAGCCGGGAGAGTTAAGCAGGGACACGCAGGCTGTAGGAGACTCTTAGAGAACAAACCGTGCCTGGGAGAGAACTGTAAAATACTTGGTAGTCTCTCAAGCAAGTTGGCAGGAGAGCAAGTTCAGATGGACTCAAACATCGTTTCCACCTGGTCTGAGAGCGGGCCAGGGAGCGAGGCAGCGGAGCCGAGCCGAGCTCAGAGCCCTGCAGTGACCCACACTAAAGCTCCCTTTTATCACCCGGCTTTAAACACGCGCTTTTATGATGTGCGAGAAGGGGGCATATGGTTCTCTAATTAACTCAAGAGTGCTGAGTTGTGAAGTGCTGCGAGGAAAAGCAGCTCCAGCAGGGATGGCAGAGCCGGCAGCGCAGCCCGATCGCTCTGCCAAGCAGCCCCTGCACAGCTCAGGGGGAGACTCCTTCTCCCGTGGGTGCTGCCTGCTCCTGGCAACCCAGCTCCAGAGGGGCTCGGCCAGCCATTCCCCAGGAAAATATCTACCCTCAAAAGTGCCACCTGAAAACCTCTGTCTGCTGAAAATGATGTTGGTCCAGAGGATGTTTTCATGCAGCAGCCCCCCGAGGAGCTCGGAGCGTGGTTGTTTCTTCTTCACTCCAATTTTGCTCTTTGTTAGTGTGTTTGGGTGCTCTTTGCATCCCCCCAGATTAAGGCAGGACAGCAGGGGGCTGACTTTGGCCCTACAGCCTCTGCTGCCTTCCATCTGCACACTTGGGGCTGGTGGGCACCTTGCTGAATCCACCACACAACTCACCATCCTGTCACCTTCTCAGGCTGGGGCTCCACTGAGTCTGCACTTCTGAGACTGGGAAACATCTTCCTGAAGCATTTCCAATGGAACTAACACCTGACGATTATCAGTTTTACCTAAAAATGGTGTTTCTGTGATTTCTCTCCCTGAAACCAATATCCGGGCTTGCATTATCTGTCCAGCCATGAAATACAACCCATGCTAGGACGAAAAATCCCCCTAATTTTCCTTTGAAGCGGTGAAATATTTCATCAATGCTCTTTTTGTCTGCGGCCTCTTCAGCGAGCAGCTCACCTGGCCTGAGGCAACATTCTGCAGTCAAAGAATCGTTAATTAAATTGAAACATTATCCACGTGTGAGTTACAAATGACGTCTTAACTGGCTGAGTTAAGCCAAAGCATCACCGTGGGCAGCAGGATCTGGGTGGCAGCACGGAGGTGAACCTGGAAACCTTCAAAACCTTCATCCATGTGCATCCCTGAGGAAAACAGCCCCTGTTATTGACACATGGTTGGTGCCAGGGCTCTCACGTCATGGGGAGCAGGAACTTCAAACACTGTGGCAGGAGGAATTGTCTCTGTTCACCCCGTGCTCCTGGGAATAAAAGAGGGGAGGGCAGTGAAACCTCTGTCCCCTCAGTGGGAATAAAGGACCTGAGGGATGAAGCTTGAAGTGACAGGTGAAACTTGGAAGCTGCAAGGAAAATTTAGTGATGGTTGTGGCTCCGAGCAGAGGCAGAATTGGAGGTAACGTGGGTTTTGTCTCAGGCAGTGAGGGAGTTCTGACCCAAGGGAAAAACCCCAGATTCCAGGGGCTGCTGGTGGACCCTGGCAAAGGACAGAACCAGAGACACTCCAAAACCTGGGACTGTGCAACAAACAGCGTGACCTGCTGGCATCAATCCCCACTCCGCTTGAGTGAGGCTCATCCCTGGCACCACCCAGCCACCGACCACAGCCTGGTGCCCCCCATTACCCCCTTGCTTCCCCTTCTCTGCCTGCACTCCCAGCTCCTCTCATGTCCTCATCTGACTCCTCCTGGCCAGCCTGCCGGGAGGAAACAGCGTGCGTTGGTGTCGGGCCAGGGCCTCGCTTGTGCTGGAGCTTGTGCCAGACTGCGCGGCGAGCGGCTGATCCCTGCCGGGGGGCTGCCTTTTGGGGCTCGCTCCTCGGCCCAGACAGCCCGGTGGGAACAGGGGGATCTTGGGACCTGCCAGGACTGGCCAGTGGCTCGCAGGGCTCTTCAGCAGGGGAGCCAAACCCCAGCAGATTGGACAAAGTTGTGGTTTCTCTTGGGAAGCTGGGATCTGTAGCGGGGCTTGGTGGAGGGAGAGAAGCAAATCAGTCAAATGGCACACACTGCCCAAGGGCTGCCTGTCACCCCAAGGCAGGGGCCTACCGGAGTTTATCTCCTCCATCTCCAGGAGGAAGTAGCAAGAAGAGAATCTGGCTTAGCCCTGACACATACCTGGGAGAGATACAGGGACAACTCCTCAACATGATCCCTCCCAGCTGTGCCAGGCATTGGTGGGGGGCTGGAGTTGTGGGGGTCTGCAGGCTCGTGGGGAACTGGATGGGCTCCCCCTGCCCATCCCGTCCCTCAGAGGGAAACGCAGGTTGGGGATGTGTCAGGAGGGATGTTTCCAACACAGGCACTGCTGGAGAAGAGCAGGACCATTGCTGGCCAGTGGCCCCATGGCAATGGGGAAAGGCAGCCAGGGCTGGGCAGAGCCTGCCTGAGGGAGGATTTGGTTGTTGCTGCTGCTCAGGGAGAAAGATTAAAGAACAGCATCAACTCAAGAAGAATGGCCCAGAGATGGCTGGGAATGCACTGCAAGAGTCCTGCAGGGATGCAGCTCTGGAGGATTCCCAGGAGGTGTGAGGAAGCCCAGGCTGGTGCTGGGGTGGAACCAGAGCCCTCCCTACCTCCTCTGCTCTGTCACAGCTGCCATGTCTGATGTCTTTAACCCCAGCACAGCCCCTCCAGGAACTATTGGGCCCCCTTCCCACCATCACCTATGCTTGGTGTCACCCAGCCCTTGCTCAGATCCTGAGCCTTCTGCTGTCTCAGGCACAAGCTCTCAGCTCTTCTCATTCCCCCAGTTTCCAGCTTCTGAGAGCTGGTCCCTTCCATCCCACGTGGTGTTTGACATCTCCTCTTCACTCTCCCATCTTGGATTGGGTCTGTATCTCTGCCTTGGTAAATTCTCTGCAATACCAGACCACCCATCCCTTTCCTGACCCTCCACAGTGCTCTCCTTTCCCATCTTTCCCTCCAATTTTGGCCCCTGGTTCCCTCCCTCACTCCTGGCCCCCTAAATCTCTCCTGCATCAATGACCCTTTTCCTGCAGGTCACACCACTTGACCCAAGCCCTGTCCCAGCTATCCTTGCCTTGGTCCAGCCACCTTCTCAGCCCACCCCATGGTCCTCTCTGCCCTCTCCTCCTGGCCCCACACCCACATTGCTGGGGAGACCTCACAACCCTGCTGTCCCACAGCCCCACGACCTCCTCCGCCACTTCCCCTGACCACATTATTTCATTAGAGCCATTAAACCCCACAGTCACGTTTCCAGTTGCCTGGACAGAGCCAGGCCAGCTGTGGACAACCACCTTGCGCAGCTCTGGGTGCTTTCCCAAGGGGGAAAATAATGGGAGAATCCTCTATGGGGGAGGGGAAAGCCCTTGGGCAGCCCAGGGAGGGTGGCAGAGGGACCAGCCGCCCGCCTGCTCGTACGTACCCGGCTGCAGCCCTGCTGGAAAGCACATTTTTAGCTTTTTTCTGCAGGATTTCTGCCACTTCCCAGCAAAGAGATCATGAAATGCCAGACCTCAGGATTGCAGGGATTTTAATCACACATGTGGTACCTCTTTGGGACTCAGGCAAGGAGGCTGGGGAGAGATGCTGAACCAAATCCCCACCATGACAAGTGTTTTGGCACAGGGAGTTTATCTCAAGGTCACCTCCTGGCAGAGCCAATCCCTTCCAGCCTCCAGGTCACCTCCATGAAGGACAGGCCAGTGACCTCCAGCCTGGAGGGAGCTACAGTCCCCTGCAAGGGGACTTCTTGGGGAAAGAACCTCCTCTGTGGATCCACAGCCTTGTTTCCATCAGCGAATGCTTCGCTTGCCTTGCAGGTTTTTTAATCCCCATCTCCCAGAGTCCTGGGCCTGGGGGAGACTCAGATTTCAGTTTGCTGAAAGGAAAACTCTGAGCCCTTCTGAATGCACAGAAAAGCTGGAGGCATAAAAAGCAGAACATGAACCATACCCAGTACATACTTTTTTTTTTTTTTCCTTTTCTTTTTCCCCTTTAATAATACTTAATTTGAAGCTCTGCTCTTGATTTTTGGGCTGTGACTCATGCTTGGAATTATCAGGGCTCTGGGAGCCATCGACTGGCATTTGCAGGGTGCATTGGGAGGGGAGGGAGACAGCCCAGCCCTGCCTGCTGTATGTTTCCCCTCAACACCACAAGGATCTGGCTGTGAGATAATAGAGCTCCACCGCCTTTTCCTTAGGGCCCCTCTGTGCTACAGACACAAAGTGGAGCACAGGCAGTGTCTAAAGTTCATGTTCTGGCTGAGTGTTACCAGTTACATCTCTGTGCTCAGTTGCCCACGACTTGTTTCAGTTTTCCCCTCCTGGGTTGATATTTTCCAGCCTCACTCTCCGCACAAAAGGCGATTTGAGAGACCCTTTGAACACGCTTTGGCCATTGCAGAGTACACAGGCAGTGAAAAGCAATATCTTCATAATAAACATACTCTTTTCTTTTTTTTTTTTATTCCCCCCTCCTTTCTTTCAAGAATACAAAACAACCCTCCAATTTTTAAGCGGATCTACTGCCGAAACTGCTGGGGGTCAGAGCTGACATCTGGCAGGGAATCAGTCCTGACCGAGAACGACCGCGGCGCGTTCCAGTAAACACTGTGTTTCAGTTGCTGAAAGCCACATCCACTCAGGCACAGCACGTTTTGCAGCGATGGTACCTTTTAATCAACACTTGGAGAGCTCACAGACAGCCCAGAGAAGGATGAAAACAGCCACTTGAAAGATCCAAGCGCAGGTCGGTGGGGATGGAGGCAGGCAGAGGTTTCACACCCAAGCTGGGAGCGGGGCCGTGCAGTGGCCTGGAGTTACCTACGGGCAGCAGATGTTCAGCTGTCCTTGGGAAGGACAATGTGAATGAGATGTGTGGAGCCAGGACCACTAAATCCCTCTTTGGCCAGCGTTGGATTAGAGCAGTTCAACGATACATCACTGAAGGCTTCCCAGAACTGCAAAAACACCGAAGAGAATTCGATATAAATCACAGAAGGATTTAGGTTGGAAGGGATGCCTGGAGGTCTCCAGCCCAGCCCCTGAGCAAGCGCTCCAAAGCTGGGTCAGGCTGCTCAGGGCCTTGTCCAGGCACATTTTGAACACGTCCAAGGATGGAGATCCCATCACTGCTGTCCCAGGGCTGCACCACTCATAACACAATCCCAGCCTCACAGCCGCTGCACATCCATTGGTCTTCCCAGCGCAGGGAGAGCTGGTTATCCACAGGGAAAGGGGAGAGGATGAGACAGAGGTAAAGCCTGTGGAGAAGGCACCATCACAAACATGGTTGGGACCAAGGCAAGGAGAGATGGAACAGGGCTTGCAGCCACATGGTGTGACCTGCAGCAAAGGGGGTCATCAATTCAGGAGTGATTTAGGGGGCCAAAGGGTGGGGGAACCAGTCACCAAAACTGGGGGAAAGATGGAAAAGGAGAGTACTGTGGAGGGACAAAACAGGGATGGGTGGCTCAGTGGTACAGAGGAGACATGGATCTGGTCCTGGTTGTTCATGCATGGCAGGAAAGAGAAACCTGGGTTAGGGATCTATAGAAGAGGTTGAGTATGGTGTGTCCCCTTCTCTTCATGAGGAGACTCCAATGGCTAACATTCCCAAAAGATCTTGGCTTTGGGAGAACGATGATGTTTCTCTTGGTCATGCCAAGGAAGAGCATCCCACTTCCATGCTTGGCTGCAGCTCCAGCTCTGATCCCATCCTTGTATTGGCAGAACCTCTTCCCAGAACAACCACGGGAAGGGACTGCCAGAGAAAGAGCAGCTAATGGAAAGTTAAGGTTGGGCAGGGCATGGTTGGGGTCACGCGAGCTTCGTTAGTTCATCAAACCCAACAGACTGATGATGTAAAATGGGACCTGGCAGGGAGAGACCTCACAGTCCCCATAAAGACCCCACAGTGCTGGCAATGCCTCTGTGCCTTGAGAAACACCCCAGTCCCAAGAGTACATGGGGACAGCTGAGACAATCCCATCCAAGGCTGGATGAAGCTTGGAGCAACCTGGTCTAGTGGAAGGTGTCCCTTCCTATGGTAGGGGGTGGAACTGGGTGGTCTTTAAAGTCCCTTCCAACCCAGGCCATTCTATGATTCTGTGATTCTGGTCCAGGATCCTGTCCACGACACTGAAACCCGTGTCCGTGGTGGCTTCCAGCCTCACATCCCAACCAAGGACAGGATGGCTCCCTCTGATGCACCAGGCATGTGCCAAATGGGTGTCCTGTGGGGCTGCAGCATGGGCTGCACGTGGGGGGGTTGGATGTTCTCCCCAGGGAACATGCTGGGAGATGTTATGGGATGCACAGGGGACGGAGAGATGGAGACCCCAACCCCAGATTGTGGTTGGAGTACCCACTGATCCTCAATATTTTAACAGCCACCCATCCAGCCCAGTCTCCAGACCAACTCCATGACTCCTGGATGGCTGATGGGAAAAGGAGTGATGTTTCCCTGCTCCAGAGAATCCTGCTATGCACCAGTCCAAGCACACACTCCCCCCTGACCTCCCACTGGTGCCCTCCAGGGTGCCTGATGATAGGTAGGGGTCATCCAGGGGTCTGGTCAGACAACACCGGGGTTGCAGCCGGAGCCACGTGCTGGGATGTTGGCTGGTCACCAACTTGCTGCCCACGGCTCAGACCTGGCTGCAAAGGTCAGAGCTGGCCCGAGAGAGCCACAGGGACAGTTGTGGGCTGGTGACAATAGCTCTGAGTGTGGGACTTTGTAAGCCAGAAGGTTTCACTTGCTGAAAATAGGGCTGAGCAGAGACTTGTCTCAATTCCCAGATACCACAGAGCCCACGTCCCTCACCTGCCCCATGCCCTGGGGGGCCTTTCTCTGGGATTACTGACAGAGGTGTCCTTTTCAGACAGTCTCTCTTGTTTGGACCTTTCTTTTTGCAGCATCTACAGGGCTGACAACCTTCTGGTCAACAATTAACAGCTGGTGAACCACGGCAGGAGAACATAAGGATGCTCAGCATGGGAAGACGCATTTTCCCTGTCCCTTTGTTCTTTAGACGAAACTTGCACCACCTTCCTGCTCACAGAACTTGCTCATCAGAGAGACATGATGGATGAAAATTTCAGGCCCACTAAATTTTGGTGAGTCTGGCTATTCTGAATCCTCATGCCAGCTTCAGCTTCTCTGGGGCTGCGAGGAGGCCGCGCTGTTTCCATGACCTGCCCCTCACACATACCTTTCCTTTGAGTGCATCCATAAAGTCCCGTCACACCCTGTTAGCCAGCTCCGTTTCCTATGACAACGCTGTCAACAGCTCATGAAGTGGGATTGGGGTCCAGGGGGGGCCGGGCAGGTGTGGGGCTCCTTGTAGCTATGGCAAAGGGGTGTTTACTTCTGTGTTTTGCATGTTGGTGTTACCCCCGGGACAGCTCTGTGTGTGTGACAGCAGCGTAAGGCTCTTTGGCATCTCCCCCAGCAACTATGTCAGCGTTTAGGGGAGCTGTGTGTCACCTGCACCTGTCACCGCGATGGGACAGCCTGCAGGAGTCATCCATCCTTCCCAGAGCTCCACAGCTCCCAGCAAATCCCCCACTCCCGGTACAGGCAGGTCCGGGATGGGCCCCCAGGTGCTCTTGCTCCATCAAATCCCCCCTTTTCCCCACTGTGAGAAGCGTTTCCCGCTTTCCCTCCTTCCCTCCAGACCATACCCATATCTGTGCCTTCCCCAGCAGCTTCTCCTCGGCACTTTGCACACTTGGGGCAACGCTCCCGGCCCGTCCCCGTGGGCGGCTCGCTGAGCAATCGGCTCTACCCCGGCCAAATCACAAAGGGTTTGGATCCCGTTCCCGGCGCGAGTGCCAGGGGTGGGGAGGTCTTGCCTCACATCTATTCTTTCTAGGTACAAAACACGCATTCAAAAGTCAGAGCCGTTTCACTGGCAAAGCATGGGAGCCTCTAGGAGCCGGCCAACTGCCCCAGTTCTGATTCCCAGTCCCGATTCCCAGCGAGGCCGCTTTTCCCAGCCCCGCTCTGGGCACGTTCAGCAGACAGATGCACCGAGGATGCATCACCCGGAGTCCCGGCCAGCCCCGACCGCGGGGTCTGCATCCCGCGGGCCACATCGCAGCCGCGAGGCTGCTGGAACCACTGCAAAGCTGCTGGTCCCTGCATCCATCCGCTCCCGCGTGGCTCCTCTGGAGCTGACAGCTCGCGTTTAACGACGGCGTGTGTTTTTTCCTCAAGCATTACATCACCCGGCAACGCCAGCCGCGGCACGGACAGACACACAGCCAGCGGGGCCAGCCCGGCTCTGCTGCCCCGGACGATGCTCATTATGCCCTCTCCACATCCCGGAATGCTCCTTGCCCGCAGCCTTTCGCAAGGATGCAGGTGAATAAAAAAATAAAAAAAAGAATCTGCCTCCAGTCCCACACAAATCCGTGCAAAGCCCACCGCGGGACCAGCAGCTCCTCCCCACCACCTCCTTGGCGTGTCACAACACCGGGTGTGGAGGGCAAAACCTTCCCTATTTTCCACCTCCCGGATTTCCTGCAGCCACAGCCATCAGCACTTTCCCTAAAATAAAGTGGGGGCTGAGATAAGCCAGACAGCCGGGCTCGGGAGGGACTGTCCTGAGCGTGGATTTAGCTCACACTTCTTTAAGAGGGTGTTCAGGTTCGGGCCTTTGCACCTCTCGCCGCCGGAGAGGAACCGGGTGGATTTGCTGATAATTTGCTGCCAATTTCCGCAGCGGTGGAAGGAACGTGGGGAATGAGGGGGCCTGATGACAGGGGGCCCCTTGGGAAGCGGGTGCGGACAGGGCATTTCCATGCTCTCACTCCCTTGGCAGCAGCTTGGGGCTCACGAGGAGTCAGGTACTGAGATGAGCAGCATCTCAGCTCCTGGCACAGCGGGGAAGTCGCAGTGTTGGACCTGCAGTGAGAGGGATGCTTTGCATTCTTTGTCCTTCACCCACACTGAAGGCTGAGGGAGGGAATTCTCCCCCTCTGCTCTGGCCTTGTGAGATCCCACCTGGCAGTGCTGCCTCCAGCTCTGGAGTCCCCAGAATCAGAAGGACATGGAGCTGCTGGAGTGAGTCCAGAGGAGGCCACAGAGATGCTCAGATGGCTGGAGCCCCTCTGCTCTGGAGCCAGGCTGGGAGAGCTGGGGGAGTCCACCTGGAGAAGAGAAGGATCTGAGGAGACCTCAGAGCCCCTTCCAGTGCCTAAAGGGGCTCCAGGAGAGCTGGAGAGGGACTTGGGACAAGGCTTAGAGAGACAGGATAAGGGGGAATGGCTTCCCACTGCCAGAGGGCAGGGTTAGATGGGATATTGGGAAGAAATCCTTCCCTGTGAGGGTGG
>JAWWEU010000050.1:10551417-10566809 GCA_035583155.1 Acropternis orthonyx | reverse complement strand
CACAGGTTGGGCAGAGAAGCTGTGGCTGCCCCATCCCTGGGAGTGTCCAAGGCCAGGCTGGATGGGGCTTGGAGCAAGCTGGGCTGGTGGAAGGTGTCCCTGCCCATGGCAGGGGATTGAAACAAGATGGTCTTTAAGGTCCCTTCCAACCCAAAGCATTCCATGATTCTGTGATTCATCCCCCAGTTTAACTCACTGCCACTCCAGCTGTTCCCCAACACCTGTCCAGAGACACCCCATGAGAAAGGGGATGAGGTGGCCGGTGGGGACACGCAGGGCCTGGGTTTGGGCTCAGAGCTGATGGAGCCCAGACCCCGCCCAGTCCCAGGCTCGGTGGGCGCCGGGGGCTGCATGGGCATCACCGGCCCGGCCCGGGCGCTGCGTGTCCCCAGGACACCCCTGGCCGGGAGAGGACCCCCCCCGGTCCCGGCAGCACGTTTTTCTGCAAATTGCCCGGTTTTCTCGTCCTGCCGGCGGCCGGACACCCCGCGCCCGCCACCTAATGGCCACCGCCGGCGGACACCGGGACCGGCCCCGGGATACGGACACTGGCACCGTCACCGGCACTGGCATCGCTACCGGGATCCGAACACTGGTACAGGCATTGGCATCGGCATCAGTACCGGGACCCGGCACCAGAAACCAGACACTGGCACCGGCATTGGCACCTGCACTGGGACCCTGTACTGAGATGCAGACACTGGTACTGGTACCGGGATCCGGACACTGGGACCAGGACCGGCATTAGAACCGGAATTGGCACCTGGAGCCGGCACCGGGCTTTGGACCCCGGTACTGGCACCAGGCACCGGGACTGGCACCAGCACCGAGATCTGGGCACCGGCACGTGGGACTGATATGGGGCACTGGCACTGGGATCCGGACACCAGCACTGGCACCGGGATGTGGACAGCGGCACCTGAACGGGGCAGGGGGCATTGACACCCACACCAGGCACCGGGCACTGGCACCAGCACCGGCATCCGGACATTGGCACCAGCACCAGACCCCGGCCCCGGGCACTGAGCCCCGACACTGGCACAGAGCTCAATGCACCGACACCGGGCAATGACATCGGTACCGAGATCTGGGCTCCGTGCACGGGGCGCTGGCATTGGGCAGAGACACCGGGCATCGGGCCAGTCCCTTCCCTTGTGCCCAGAGGCCGGAGTGGCACTCCCCCGAAATCCCTCCCTGGATGCCCCCCATCCCTTCCTCCAGCCTGCATCCCATCCCTTTCGAGCCGGTGCCACTCGGGATGTGAGACCCCCAGGTGCCAGATGGGATGCGACACTCACGCGTGACCCCAAGCCTCCCGTGGCACCCACGCTGGTGGGCGCAGCTCCCGTGCCCTCCCCCATCGCCTGTCTTGGCAGCTCCCCCCGCTCTTCCAGCGATTTTGGCAGCGCCGCGCCGGCTTGGAGACACCAGCGAGGAATTAAGAAAAAAAAAAAAAAAAGGAAAAAAAAGGGGAAAAGGGAAAAAAAAACCCTCCCCGAGCAGCCAGCCCAATCGGCGGGAGAGGCTCGTGTGTGTTTGGCCTTTCCTCATGACGTAGTGTCCTGTGCCTCTCTCCCCCCTCTCTCTCTCCTTTTCTCCTCCCTCCTTCCCCCCCTCCCCTTCCCCTCGCATCCTTGGAAGCAACAATTAAGCAGCTCTGGGATAAAACACACAGCCCGCGGGAGCACGGGGGCATTGCTTCAAGAGATGGCAAGGCAGGCAGCTGCACCCCTCCTTCCCGGAGTCCTCCTCCTCCTCTTCTCCATCCTCCCGGCTACTCAGCAAGGAGGTAAGGAACGAAAAGGCTCCTTCCCTCACCCCCGGCCAGCGCTTCGCCCCGGTCCTGCGGGGACCCTCCGTGGGCACTGGGGCTGCAGCCCCGCCCCGCCTCCAAGCTCCCCGGGCAGCTCCGCACCTGCCCTGGCTGCGTGGCCCCCCGAGGAAGGACCGTCACCCACCCTGCCCTGCCTTGGGGACATCCCCGAGGGTGGGTGGGCAGCCCTCCCGGCTGCCACCTCCGCGGAGGGCTTTTTGCTCCCCACGCCGGCGGGTGGCTCGTGCCGTGCCCGGGTGGGATGGGATGTCGCCGAGGGTGGTGACACGGGGCAGTCCTACAACGGCGCCGCTGCGCCAAACACTTGTCGGGGCGAGGCTCCGAGGTGCTGCGTCCTGGCGAGAGGCTTGGGGACATGAGAGGCTTGGGGACACCAGAAGCTTGGGGACACAAGAGGCTTGAGGACATAAGAGGCTTGAGGACATGAGACTTGGGGACACGAGGCTTGGGAATATGAAAGGCTTGGAGACACGGGAAGCTCAGGATCATGCAGGCAGGGCACTGGGAGTTGGCCACCAGACTCCCATGGGGGAGGTGGCACCCGTCACCCCCGCGGTGCGGTGGCAGTGCCAGCTCGAGGGGCAGCGGGTGGCAGCGTCCCGCGGCCGATGTTGTGCGAGCTGCCGCGCAGTGTGTGGCCGTGACAGCCCCCGGGGCTGGTGCAGCTGCGGAGCAGCTCGACCCACCCGAATCGCAGGCTGGGGGTGGCCTGGAGTGGCCGCCACACCGCCCTCATTGCACTCGTGTCACCAGCGTGACACGGGCCCCAGGGGCTGTGCGACACCCCAGCCCACGCGGGGAGGTGACAGCCAGCGCAGCAGGTGACACAACCGGGGGCTGGAGCAGCAGGTGCCTGCCCGGGGGCCGGACCGTGCCTCTGGGTCGGGCTCTGAGCTCCCATCCAGGCGGGGAGAGCAGCTGAGCACAGATTTAGAGCCCACTGCAGCGGCCAGAGGGCTGCGAGGAGGGGACAGCACCTCAGGGGTGGGACAGCCACCTCTGGAGAGCCGGGAGGTGGGCACTGAGAGCGGGAGATGGGCAGAGGCACCATCGGAGGGGGGATCGGTGCCGGAGCTCCTCAGACAGAGGGGATTGAGGACCGGAGGAGGGGAGGGGGCAGGATCCCGCGGGCAGTGCCAGGGCTGTGTGGGCACTGAGGCAGCCACAGGTTGGGTCAGCCCTCACCAGCTCCATCTTCCTGGGCCCTGCTCTGCCCTGGTGGGGGGGGCTCCCGGGTCCCCATCCACGGGCTGTTCCCCCCTGGCTGTGCAGGCAGTGGCACCCCAGAGCTGGGCAGCTGCCTGGAAAGCCGAGCTGCTGTCGGTGCCTGATGCTGCTCAAGGTGCTGGATGGGATGTGCTCAGTGCCAGGTACTCTCTGTCTCCAGCAGTGATGTTCTGGGCTGGCTTACTGAGCTGTGGTGGCTTTGGTCCCCAGCTGTCAAGCAGTGTCCAAATGGGACTGTGCAGCAGTTCCTGAGCAGTTTGGGAATGTTGGCCTGACTCCAGGCCCCGGCTCAGTCTCCAGGGGTGTTTGCTAGTTTGGGAAGCAGCTCACTGAGGAGGTGGCCCTGCCCCTGGAGATGGTCCCTGTGCTGGTGGGATCTTGGAGAATGCTCCCCCAGGGAGGACTGAGCAGTGTCTCTGCATCCCAGTGTGCTCAGCCATGCTCCTGGCATGCCAGCCCTTGGGGACAGAGCTGGGACAGAGTTATAGCCAGTGGCACAGTGTGAGGGGATGCCAGAGTGCTGGGGGGGGCACCTGGAGAGGGCTCAGGGCAGTGTCCTCCAGCACCTGCTGCCTGTGCAGCTCCAAACCAGCCTGGCAGGAAAAGGACCCCTGAGAGATCCCAGAAAGGAGAGGGAAAAGGAGGGACCCTCCTTCACACAGAGACTGTCCCCTCAGAGCAGTGCCAGAGGGCTGAGGTGGCAGGACTCAGGAAGTCCCCAGCAGTGGGTTGGGATCAGCCCCTGGGGATCTGTCCCCTGGGGATCAGTGCTATGCTGGGCACCGTGGGCACCTGCAAGGCTGGACATGGGGAGCATGGGGAAGCTGCTGTGTCTTCCCTAAAGCTCCCAAGTGCAGGGTGTCCCAGTGTTTGGAGCAGGGCATCCATCCCTCAGGGCTTCCATCCATCCCTCTCAGGGCTTTCTGGTAGTGACACCCACAGGAGGGACAAGAGGGACCCCAGGGAGGTCCCAGCCCTGCAGGCTCTGGGGTCAGGGGCAGCAGCTCAGGGGGTGCAGAGAGGTGGGCGCTGGCTGTGCTTGGCACTGTGGGGACCCTCCAAGGGCACCCAGAGTCCTCACGGTACCTCAGTGGTGGGGCTGGGATGGCATCTCCCCTTCCCAGCTGGCCTGCTGGGGCTTCTCCCTCCCCAAACAGCTCTCTGGGTGTAGCTCATCTGCCAGTGCTCGGAGATGAAAGCTGGAGCTTCAGGGGGGCTGGAGATGGGCCAGGCTCCCGACAGCAGCCCCCCTGCTCCCCCCGAGCTGCTACCAGCGAGCTCGGGCCGGGATGCAGCACAGCTTCAAAGTCTCTTGGAGACTGAATGTTTCCATAACTTTCTCCCAAGAAAAAGAAAACAACGGAATGAGGGAAGAGGGGAAATGGTGGTGGTTATGCACTGAGGCTCCTCCGGGAACGGGTGCCCATGGGCGCAGGGAGGGCGGCGAGGTACGAGGTCTGGCTGCCTGGGTGTGAAATCCTGGGCTGTGGTGGATTTTTCAGCCTGCTCTTGGCCTCAAAAACTGTGGAATAGAGAAATCATCTGTATTTATGGCTTGTGAAGCCAGCTGCAAGCAGTGGTGCAGGTAGGAATGGTGCAGCTGATCCCATCGGGATCAGAAGTTGCACCGGCCGCAGAGCAGTGTGGATACCACAAATAGTGACCTGTGGGATGGAACTGTGGGAGAAAAAGGCCCATTTCTATAAACAAGGAGGCTCCACAGCAGATCTTGAGCACCTCCATGGGTCAAACCTCACCACAGCTGTGGTTGCATATGCAGGTGCAAATTCTCCTGCCCCTGCATTGAGAGGACATCCCTGGGGTGGGTGCTGGAACACTGGGGACCAGCACCATGCTCTACAGCCAGCCCAGCCGTGGGGAAAAGCTGAGAGCCTGGGAAGCCCCCCTTGATGGGTCCTGGCAGGCTCAAGGCAGGGGCAGAGGCAGCACAGAGCTCCTTCAGTGCTGGGAGACTGGTGACTCAGTTTTCCCTTCCCCATGTGCCAAGGGAATGGATCTTGAGGACAAATGGGGGCACACAGACCCCAAACTGGGCTGGGGGCTGCTGGCCCTGAGGTTGGGGAAGGACAGAGACTGGCCAGAGGGCAACGGCCATAGCCTGGTGTGGTCACAGTGTAGCTGGTGCTGAGCTGGGCTGTTGCCAACACTCGTGTGTGATGGTGCTGCTGCCAGTGGGAGGGACTGGTCGTGCTGGGGTGGGAGGATTTGGAGAATCAAATGGGTTAGAGACCCCCCACAGCAGTGCATGCACCAGGGAACAGCCTCTGAGCTGGGCTATGGATGAGAAGCCTGTAAAAGAGCTCCCAGAGAAGAGCAGAGCTGACCGTGTTTGGCAGCAGAGTGGTCAGGCAGAGCTCCTGAGTGAAAGGCTCAGCTCCCCAAAGGCACATGGAACATGGAACTCCCACAGCCATCCTGATGCCCCCCCGACCATCTTGGCTCTGCCAGGCCTTGCTGACCCCCTCCACCTCCTGATCTGGGAATGGAGAAGGCTGATGAACTGGCACATCCCCTAAAAGCTGTTGAGGCACTGGGATGAGCATCATGCCTTAGCCCTGGGATGGTGTCTGAGGGATGCCTGGGGAGGTGACAAAGGCAATGGGACCCTCCTGCCAGGATCCACCTGGAGGGCTGAGTATGGCACCTGTGGTTGTGGGCAGGTGCCAGCTGGACCCTTCTGGGGTCCCCACGGACTGCAGGGATGCTGTGAGCTATCCTGCCTTGTCCCAGTTTCTCTGGGTGGCACTGGCACGGGGGGACAGAGGGAGATCAGTCAGGGTCCCCCAGCACCAGGGACCTTGCCTGGCTGTGAGGGGCTGAGCACCGCGGGGGTCTGAGCACCCCCTCCTCGGTGAGGGACAGTCTCTGGCAGTGGGCATGGGGGTCCCCGACCAGACCTGGCTGTCCCACCAGCACTGGCTCCCAGGGGCAGTGCAGTGTCCCCTCCCGGCAGGGAGGCGATGCGTGGACCCTCGGAGTTTGCTTGGAAACAAGCGAGAAGTTGGGTTTTTGTTTATCCAAGCCCGGGGGAGGGAGGCTGGGCTGGAGAATGTGCCGGGAAAAGGAGCTGCTCTGCAACCCCCTGGCCGGGAAAGGAGCTGCTCTGCAACTCCCTGTCCGGGAAAAGGAGCTGCTCTGTAATCCCCTGGGTGGCTGCCGGGCCGGGCTATGCTGTGCCAGAGGGGTGAGCCGGTGGCTGGAGTGATGGCTGAGCGTGTGTTCCCTCAGTTCCAAGGGACATCAGCTGCTCCAGGGTCCCCGGCCCTGGCAGGACCTTGGGAGGAGCATTAGGGGGCACAGGGCTGAGCCCCACACTATGGGGAGCTGTGTGACAGGTCCTGGCACAGGTCCTTTTCCTGCGTGTGCATCCCCAGGGATTTGTGTCCAGCTGGTGTGTCCCAACACTCCCTGTGCATGCACAGCCTGACACACCTATTGCACATGTGTGTCCTGACATCCCAGTGCATCCCAGTGCATCTCTGCAGTGGGGCTGGGGGTCTATCCCACGTGCCCAGGGTGGTGGGCGACATGTGTGAGCTGGGCCCAGGGAACACCCTCCTCCCTGCCACTGGTGGGGCAGAACAGGGGGCTGTGGGGCACAGTGAGGGGGGACCCCCAGGGTTTGCCCTCTGGAGATGGGCAGCACAATGTGCCTCCCACTGTGGTGTGCCAGCCCTGCCACCTGCCTGTCCCCCTGGGGCACTGGCTCTACCCTGGCCAGCCCCTGGGCACGTGCAGCCCGTGGTGATGTTGCCAGGGCTGTGCCACTGTGGTCACTCAGCTCCTGGGGGTGCTGGGTGACCCCCCAGCCCCACTCAGCTTGCTGGGGAGGCCACTGCAGGTTCTCAGGTCCCAGCCATGCCACCACAGGGTCTGCAGTGCCCGTCCACCCTGAACTCCAGCCCCTCTGCCCTGTGCAGGCAGGAGGTTTGGCCGCAGATTGTCACAGGGGTACTGGCCACTGCAGCCACCCCCACCCCCTCCTGGCAGGCCCCTGCACGGCTCTGTCCTCCAAACCCCACTGCAAACCCCACAGCAACCCCTCCCCTGGTGCCAAAAGTGGAGCATCCCCCTGTATTGCAACCCCCTTGTGCCCCCCAACCCACCTGCAAGCCTCCACGGCCCTGGTGGAGCTGTGGGCACTGCCCAGGGGGTGGCTGCCGGGTGGTCTGCAGCAGACACACCCCTGCCAGGGTCTAAACCAGCTGAAAAACCTTGCTGTGACCTCTGAGCATGAGCCAAGATGCCGTGGAAAGCGATGGCACGTGGAGGCGGGGGGGGTGGTGACCTCAGTGTCACACAGACAGGCAGAGGGACATGGGAGGGTTCAATGTTCTCAGCAGGGTCCCCCCAGTCTGTCACCCCAGTCCCACTGGCCTGAGCTGACCCTTCCCACTGGCATCTCAGTGGGCAGGGCACAGGCAGGGCATGGGGCAGCCCCAGGCAAGGGGGCCAGCACTGGTTGCAGGGATGAACTGGGACAGCCTCACCTCCAACCATGCATGACCATGCCTGGACCCGGCCCTTCAGAGCCATGGGAAGTGATGGAAGGTGATGGAGATGGTGCTGGCTGTGGAACAGGACAGAATTTGGGAAGCAGAGCTGGCCAGCTTTGTGTCCTTCCTTCCTGTGCAGAGCCAAGTCCTGCTGGCACCTCTGCTCAGGTGCCTTCCCCAGGTCCCAGCTGGGTCACCTCTGAGCCCTGTCACCACTGTCACACTGGGGGAACTGAGGGGTTTCCTTAAGGCCTTTCCTTAGGCCCTCGAGCTGCGCATCCCACCCCTCCACAGGGAGCAGCACAGGCCCCAGGAGGTGTCACACCCCCACATCCCCCGTGCCTTGGGACCCCTGTGGGGATTTTAACAAGGGTTTCTTCTCTTACAGGGGTCCCTGGTGCTATCCCGGGAGGAGTCCCAGGTGCAGGCTTTTTCCCAGGTAAGAAGGTCCAGGCATCATTGAGAGGGGTTTGCAGGGATGGGCAGGAGCCTGGAGGATCCCTGGATGCCTCTGAAACACCATGGAAGGCTGAGGGCTTGCCAGTTGGGATCAGGGGACAGGGAGACACCCTCTCTGGCTGCTCAGCCCTGGGTGGCTGTCCCAGCACCAGCCCCACGGTGTGGGACAGGACTGTGTGGCAGTGCCAGCCATACCCTGGGGCCAACTAGCCCAGGGCTGGTACCTACATCCTGCCCAGCCCTGGCCACGAGAGGTGCTCACAGGTCACAGCCTGTCCCCAGTGCTTCAACCAAAAACTTGGGGACATCCCAGGGGGGATGCCCTACCCCCTTGCACCCACGTGACCCTCTCTGCCTCCCCACGGATCCCCAGGAGCCTGGCATGGGCAGGTGAGTGTTCTCAGGTGGGTGCTCAGACTGTGCCGTTGCTCACAGGTGCCGGAGTTGGAGGTTTGGGAGCAGGTGAGTGTTGGGATCCCTTGTCCAGGGTGTGCTGGGATGTGAAGGGGGACAGCCCCCCCAGCAGAGCTGCCTTGTGGTGGGCAGGGGGTCTGCCATGAGGCTGGCCCTGTCCCACATGGTGTCCCCCTCCCTGGGGGATGCCCGGAGGAAGGATGGCTCTGACCCCTCTCCGCTCACTCTCCCCTAGGACTCGGGGCTGGAGCCAAACCTCCCAAACCAGGTAAGAAGCCCTTCCTTGGCTCTCTCCATCTCCAGCCATGCCAACCTTCATCTTCCTCTCACATGATCAAGGGGTCCCCCAGACCCCGGGCACCCCCATGATCAAGCAGCCCTGCCTTGTGCCACACCAACCCCTGCCACAGCCTCAAGGAGCTTCAGCGTGCTGCCCCCTGCCCTCCAGCCTCCCCAGCCCCCCCTTTTTGGGGTGCTTGCTGCCTGCAGACCTGTGCCAAAGCATCTGGGGAAGCTGCAAAGCCGGGAGCTGCTGCCCTGGTGGGGAGTTGGCAGCTCCTCCACCCGCCTGCGATCATAGCCAAGCAGCTTTTACTGGGGCTTCTGCAGCCACGCTGGGGTTTGCCTGGCCTAGAAACGAGGGGGGAGAAGGGACATCCCTGGCAGAGAGACGAGATGCTGGCAGGGGGATGCACAGCCTGAGACCACCGAGCCTGGGGCGTGGTGGGGAGAATCTGGGGCAGCAAGGACTGAATGTGCAGGGGGCAAGTCTGCTGCCAAGCGAGGTCGTAGAATCATAGAATGGTCTGGATTGGAAGGGACTGTAAAGACCATCTTGTTCCAGCCTCAGGGCAGCAACACTTTCCATTAGTCCAGGTTGTTCCAAGCCCTGTCCAACCTGGTCTTGGACACTTCCAAGGATGGGGCAGCCACAGCTTCTCTGCCCAACCTGTGCCAGGGCCTCACCATCCCCTGAAGAGAGAATTATTTCCTACCATCTAATGTGAATCTCTCCTCTTCTGGTTTATAACCACTCCCCCTTGTTCTGTCACTGTCTGCCCAGCGTCTGTTGACACCCTTTGAGAGGGTGCTTTGAGAAATTCTCCTTTAGGCAGACGGGGGTGTCCCCTCCTTGCCCACCCCGGGGGTACCCGCTGTGCCCGGGGCAGGGTCATCCCACCCCCGTGGCCCCCCGAGCCGGCCCGTCTGCGCGGCGGGAGCGCCAGCCCGAGGCGGGGGCCGGCAACCTCCGTTTACTCAGATTTCAGCTCGTGGAAAGAAAAACAAGGCCCTTTATTTCGGCATAATTAAAACCAAACGCGGGGCGGCCGCGAAGGCGCAGCCGGAGCGGTGTCCGCGCCCCGAGCCAGCGGCACTGGAATTTGCGCCTGGAGGGAGCGAGGGCTGATGAGCCCCAGATGTTGGAAGGTTGGAAGGCAGCGCTGGCCGGAGACCCAGGGACTCATTCCTCAGCCATAAACATTTTGGTTCCGTCCCCTCGTGGCCCGGCGGGGTTGGGGGTGGCCGAGGCAGGAGGGGATGGGATGGAAGACCCGACTGCTGGCAAGGACATTTGTCACCCACCCCCGTCCGTGCTCCCATCCTACCGGGATGGGGCAACAGGGATTGCTGTTCTGGGCTGCCCCCCCCCCACCTCACCCCACTTCTCTTTCCAGGGGTCAGAGGACTTGGGGGACTCGGCCCACTTGGGCTGCAGCCAGGTGAGCACAGACCACCGGCCACCCTTGCTCCGGACTGTCCCAGGGGCAATGTCCCCAGAGACCTGCCTTGGGGACAGCATGTCCCTTGTCCCCATCGCCATAGCTCTCCATAGCCTGCCCAGGGCATCCCATCAGGGCTGGGCACCCTTCCCAGTCCCCAGCAGGCAGCCCCCAACACAATGGCATCAACCACAGCGGGGTCACCCCACAGCCGAGGAGGAATCTGGGGTCTGCAGCAGAGGGACGGTGCCTGCCCATGGTCAGCCAGCCCAGCTGGGGCTGCAGGAGTGACAGCACCCGCTGCAGGGTGCCCAGGTGGTGTTTGTGGATGGGAGCAGGAATCTGAGGGGATGCAGGACAGGGCAGTGCCCGCTAACCACCGCCTCGCCCAGCCTAACGCCAGCCCTGGCACCGCCGCGCAGCCCGCCGCAGCTCGCCGCCCCCTGTGCCCACCGTGGAGGGCAGGACACCTTCTTGGCAGCTGCTTTCTGGGGATCCTCAAGCAGGTTTCACACAGGTTGTTATCCCCACAGGTGCTGCGGGTCTCTTCCCAGGAGGTGCCTTCCCTGGGGCGGCCTTCCCAGGGGCCGCCTCCGCTGCAGCTCTCAAGGCTGCTGCAAAAGCTGGTGAGTGCTGGGGCGTCTGAGCAAGGCCATGCCAGGGCTCCTGCAGCCCCTGGGCACTCCTGGTGTCCACTGGGAGTTTGGGTTAGGAAAGATTTCCCCATGGAGTTCGAGGGCTTCAAGCAGGAGGTGCTGCTCCCACTGGGATCCCCACCAGGCACAGGGGAACTGGCCAAACCTGAGCCCCCAGGAGGGAAGAGCACCAAGCTGCCTGATCCCTGTGTCCAGTGTGGGGGACCCACCCCTGGTACTCTCTCAGGGTGTCCCCTTCAGCCCCCAAGAGCCATCCTGATCTTGTCCCTTCTTTGGCACCGTTCCCGTCACCCATAGCTCAGAGGTGGCGTCTCCCACTGGCACACTCCTCTTCCCAATGCCCCCAGGTGCTGGCCTTGGAGGCGTGGGTGGAATTGGTGGTCCTGGTGGCCTCGGGGTCTCCACAGGTAGGAAACACCCCTCGACCCCAGCATAGCCAAGCCTGGGGCAGAGCTGTCCCCGTGCCCGCCAGGGTGGGCAGGAGCCGGTGCCGGGGGCTCAGGGGTCTCTGCTGCCTGCAGGTGCCGTGGTACCGGGCGCGGTGCAGCCCGGGGTTGGCGCGGCAGGGAAACCCCCTAAAATACCAGGTAGGTGCACGGCCTCAAAGCCGGAGGCCAGGGCGGGAAACGACTGTGCCTGGGCACTCATCCCTGAATTTCTCTTGTCTGGCAGGTGCTGGGATTCCTGGAGCTTTTCCGGGCGGTGTGCTCCCTGGCGCAGGTGAGCGGGGGCTCCCCACCCTGCCAGCAGCACCTCAAGCTCTGAGGGGATCCCCATCCCACTGGAAGCACCCCAAACTCTGAGGCTATCCCCATTCCCCTGGCAGCACCCCAAGCTCTGAGGGGATCCCCATCCCACTGGAAGCACCCCAAACTCTGAGGGGATCCCCATCCCACCAGCAGCATCCCAGCATCGGAGGGGATTCCAATCCCAACCTCTGAGGGGATCCCCACCCTGCCACCAGCACCCCAAACTCCAAGGGGTCCCCTCCCAGTGCCAGCAACCCATATTGGGCAGAGCACCCTGCCCTGCCACCGCCTGCCTCCCTGTCTGCCCCACGCTGCTCCCTGCAGCTTCCAAACCCTTCTGCTGAGGTCACGGTGACATTTCCACCATGCCAAAGGCATGGGGGGACCTGGCATCTCCGGGGGTCTCGTGCCAAGCTCAGCAGGAGCAGGCGGCACCAGCACCGGGAGAGGAGCTGGCACGGCCACTGCAAGACTGGCTGCGTGGGAAGGAAGGGGAGGAGGTGGCGGGGAGAGAGGAATTCCTCAGTGCAAAGTAATTTGGGGGAGGAAAACTTGTGAAAACAAGATGTTTCGACACTGTCCGAAGAAGAAGTGTGTTGCTGGTCAGGAATGTCTTTTCCATGTCTGAAAACGCACAAGTTATAATGAAAGACATTTGTAAAAAGGGGAAAAAAAACCCAAACCCAAACCAAAAAACCAAACCAGAAGGAAACTCAAAAACCCAGCTCAAATGACTGCCAGGCCAAAACACTGTCTGCTGCCCTGGGAGGGTTGGGGTCCCAGCAGGCAGGACCCCCCTGCTCCCTGAAGAGCCCCAAGCCCACTGCACGTCACCAGGGCAGAGAGCACTGCCTGGGCTTGGCTGTACCACAGTGTGGGCTGGGCTTTGCTGTCACCAGTGGGACCCACTCCTGACCACCCAATCTGCCCCCCAAGCCCCAGGCAGCTCCAAGGCTTGGAGCAAACCCTCCCCTGGCAGCTGGGGGTGCAGGCAGGTTGGCACGGAGGGGTCCTTGCAAACCCCCAAGGGTGAGGGTACCCTATTCCAGAGCTAGTTGGGAGCCAGAGACGAGTGATGAAGGATTTAGGAGATGAGTTTTGGGATCTTGTGTACCAGCAACATCACAATGCCCTGGCTCACCCCTTGGGTCTCTCCCACAGGTGTCCGCTTCCCTGGCGTGGGGGTGCTGCCAGGAGTACCCACTGGAGCTGGAGTCAAGCCAAAAGCTCCAGGTAGGTTCCCTCAATCCATTGGGAACACCTGGCTCCAGCTCTGCCCCCCTCCCTATCCCACCAGAGCTGGCTCCAGCCCATCCTTTGGGATCACAGCCCTACAGGGCACATGGGTGAGCAAAGCCAACCACCAGCTGAACCCACTCAGGCTAATTTGGGCCTCAAGGACCACCCCCAGCACTCACACAGGTGTTTTGTGTTTCTTTTTAGGACTTGGAGCCTTTGGAGGAATCCCTGGTGAGTGTCTTGGCTCTTTTGCATGTCCTTCTCTTCCTTCCCAAGCCTGTTCATCACAGCTATGGTCTCCCCACACCAGAAGATGCCTCAGGGCTTCCCAAGCCACTCAGTCTCCTCTCATGGAGTGCCCTGGGGCGCTCCCTTCTCTCAAGGACTGGTGGCAGTCGTGGCAGGAGCTCCAGGTGAGAGTCTGCTGTTGGCTTTGCAGGACTGGGAGGTTTTGGAGGTCAGCAGCCCGGTGTCCCTCTGGGGTATCCCATCAAAGCTCCTAAGCTCCCAGGTAAGCTGCCACAGCCAAGGGGGCTGCGGGTGAGGGGCTCCCAGCAGTGTCAGGGGAAGGACCCGCCGTTCCCTGGGGCTGAGCCGCCGTGCCCACGGGTCCCCTGGGCCTGGCAGTGCTGGTGCTGGCCCTGGGACAGCAGGGCAGAGCCAAGGGCTCTGGGCAGCTGCCGGGGTGATGCCTCTGGTCTTGCCCCTGGTCCATGTGGACAATCCTGTGACTCTCTCCAGCTGTTGTGAGGTAGGAAAGGTCGTGTTCTGGGGGTGTGCTTTGGGCCAGGCCACCCCAGGATGTCCCTGCCAGCTCCTCCTGGCAGGAGGCACAGCCGTTGCAGGGACTATTTGCTTTCTGTGACTGCTGGGGTTGTGCTGGTCGTTCACCTGGGCCAAGTGTCCTTTCTCGAGGAGCTCAAAGAGCTCCAGGCAGGTCTCCCACCCCACTGCCCACCCAGAGGAGCTCAGCCCGAGCCTGGGGGAGCTCAGCATCCCCTCCATCTCCCAGCTCTGCCTGTCCCCAGGTTGCCGTGCCCCCTCCAGGGGCTATGCTGCCAGCTCCAAGTGCATCCCTGAGGAGGAGGGCAGATCCAGGCAGGGACCCACATCCCTGAGTGGCGCCGGTTTTCCCACTCACAAAGTGAGAGCCTTGGCGAGAGCATCCCACCGTGGGGAAGCACATCCAGCCCCGTCACGGGTGCCAGCCCCGGCAGCTCCGCCGGCTCCCCCCTCGACGGGGCCCGTCACCACAAAACGGCTGCGGGAATACTTGGCCCGTCCCGGTTTCCTCCCGCGGAGCTGAGTTACGCTCATTAGGGCGACTCGTCGGATCCCGTCCGGGCTCCCGGCCCCAAGCCGCCTTTCATGGGGTGCCCGGAGCGGTCCCACGGAGGCACACAGCCAGCACGGGACGCCGAGGCTGACCCACCTCGTGGGTCAAATGTATCAGGGGTGGGCACCCACCCCATGGCCAGGGAGCCCCGGGGGTGCAGCGGCCAGCAGGGCAGCAGAAGTGTCCCCAGGTGTGGTTTCACCGGGCAGCCCGGACCCTCCTGGGGTGTTGGGGGTGCTGATTTTAGGGGTGCCGATTTTAGGGGTGTCCCCAGCTGTGGTTTCACCAGGCACCCCGGACCCTCCTGGGGTGCCGACTTTGGGGGTGCTGATTTTAGGGGTGTCCTCAGATGTGGTTTCACTGGGCACCCCAGACCCTCCTGGGGTATTGGGGGTGCTGATTTTAGGGGTGTCCTCAGATGTGGTTTCACTGGGCACCCCGGACCCTCCTGGGGTGTTGAGGGTGCTGATTTTAGGGGTGTCCCCAGCTATGGTTTCACCTGGCACTCAGGTCCTTCCTGAGTGGGGTGTTGGGGGATGCCAGTTTGTTACCTCTGAGGATTTGGAGCTGGCAGTGCAGCAGCAGATCAGGCTGGCTGTAGGGGCTCTTGTTTTGATGCTGCAGCTGGGTCTGGGGGCTGCCACACATGGGGGTGTCCCCTGCACTGCCCCACTGAAGTATGTCTGGGTTGAGAGGGGTTGAGGGGACAACAGAGCAAATGACTTTTTCAGTGGAAAGTCACCTTTTTGGATGATTTGCTCCTGTGCTGTCCCTGCTCAGGAGGTGGCCCCTCTCGGTGGGGGCTCAGCCTGAAGCTCTGGTTGAAATCAGGGTCCTTTTGGTGCTGTAGGGATGGGGACCACTCCCCAGTGTCCAGCTGTGCTCTGGTGATGTTGGTCTGTGTGGAGGCCTTTCCATGCCAGCTGTTCATTAGCCTGAGCCCTCCTGGCAGTTCTGGTGGCATCCCCATGGGCACAGCCCCAGGGCAGGAGCTGCTCTGCCATCCAGGTCGGGGAGGTGAGGGGCTGGACTTGGCCCTGGCAAAACCCTTGGAGATCTCAGGACCTGAACTCTTGGCCCTTGGAGTTACCTCCATGAATGTTAACCCAAGGCCTGACTCTTCCACAGCTTTAGTGGGAGCAAAGTGCTGAGAAGGTTCTCCAAGATGGGCAAGGGAGGTCCCCAAGGTTGGGAACACCCTGCAGAGCTCCCGGCTGCCACAGACTGGAAAAAGCTCTGG
>JAWWEU010000050.1:10518156-10531731 GCA_035583155.1 Acropternis orthonyx | reverse complement strand
GAGCCGGCTCTCCCCGGGGCCGCATGGCCCTGGGCACCCCCCCACGCCGTAGCTCTGCCCCCCTCCGCAGGACCAGCCCGGCCGGCCGCACCGCGGGGACGGCCTGGGTGGCCCCCGTGTGCCCCCCACCCTGGCTCACCTCCCCTTTGCACACCGGGGGCTGCCCCTGCCCGACCCCCGCGGGGCCCCCCCGGACAGAGCCGCGGCCTCGCGGCGGTGCCTTGGCTTTCCGTGAACTTGCACTGCGACACAGGAGGGACCCCCGGCTCCTTTGGGAGGGGGTCCACGGCCCCCCCAGGACCTCCCCCCACACCAGGGCACCCCTCGTAGCAATGCCCTCGGCCGGCCTCTCACGCTGCTCCCGCTGGCACCCCGGGCTCGGGGGGCTGCCGGCACCCCCGGCCGAGCGAGGGGTCCGTGTGGGGGGACACCCCTGTGGCGTGGGGACAGGCATGTAGCGGTCCCCGCCGCCCCCACGCCCCCCTGCCCGTGCTGCGCCATGACCCTGCATCCCGAGGGACAGCGCCGGGTGCTCCGGAGGGATGCAGGATGCGCCCCGACGCGGGGCTCGGGCGCAGGGGCGGGGCGGGGGTTGCGCCACGCGGTGCTTTTCATGCTCTTTATTCAGGTTCATTTTTCTGTAAGATATTTAAAGAGAAGAGTTTGTATTATTTTTTCATACAACGTAGCGTTTGCCATTTGTCACTGCCTCGGTTCTGCTTTCCCGAAGGGATCAAACTGTGAAGCCTCTCCGCGCACTTTTGCCCGGGAAGTCCAAGGCGACGTCCTCTCCGGAGGCGGGAAGGGAGCTCAAACTGTGATGTACCCCGAGCCGTGAGTCAATAAATCCTTCCCCGCTCGCTGCCCGGCCTGCTTGGCAATCGCTCGCCTCCCCCGGGGGGGCTGGGAGCCCGTGGGGAGACTGAGGCAGGAGGGGACGGTCCCCCTGCTCAGGGGGGTGCGGTGGGACCGGGCTTGGTGGCATCCCCGGCTCGGTCACCCCCGTGGTGGCAGTACTGCTGTCGCCCTTCGTGCTGTCCCCACCCCGTTGTAGGGTCCCCCCACAGCCCTGCCAAGCTCCCCAAGCACTGTGTCCCCTCCCTGACCTGGTGGCCATGCTCACTGTTACCCCACAGTGGTGAGAGGCAGGTGACAGAGCTGTGTGACCTTTGATGCTGTGGAGCAGCTTTGCCTTTGGTATAAAACAAGCCCCAGGGGACAGCAAGGTGGCCCCTGGCCCTGCCATGCTCTCCTCTGTCACCTTCCTAAACCAAATTAAGGTCCCCAAGGTGGGGGATCTCCATACTCGGGAGTAACTTGAGCTTTGGAAGCTGGAGAAGACCTGGAACCCAAGGAGCTGATGGGGAAGTGACAGGGAAGGGACTGGGGGGATGTCCCCAAGGATGTCGCCAAAGATGCTGCAGCTGGGGGAGGAGCCCAAAGGGGTCCCGGTATCCACGCTGGAATCTCAATCAGGAAACCTCATGGATTCTTGTTCTGGAGTTGTTCAGCCAGAGGGAGTGAGGGGTTGGAGAGGTGGCAGTGGCTCTGTCCCCGCCAGGGTGGCTCCTGCCTGCCTGTCCCCCAGTACCCTGCTGAAGGACAGGGACAAACACCCTGCAGATGTCACGAGGCCATCCTTGGTGACACCGCACTGCTGTTGGTGACACCACACCAGGCTGAATCTTTGCTCTGGGAGCAGGACACCATCACTCCTCGGGAACACTGAGGACACACACCTGGGAAACCCCCCAGTTCCCAGTCCCCTGATGCTGTGGGAGAGCAGGACCCTGGGGGACCCCCAGCCCTGCAGTGGGAACCCCCATGCCCTTGGGACCCCCAGACCCCACAGCCCCTCACCCAACTGGGTGGAGCTGTGGGCTGTGATGTGCCTGGTGCTGCCAGTGCCATCGGGACACTTGCTGGTGGCCCTGCAGAGGACCCTTGGTGCCGGGCGTGGGGGCAGCCAGGAGCTGGCCATGGCAGATGGCCACTCAGTCCATGACCAACAACTTGTCCCAGACCAAGCCACTGGCTGGGACACCCCTCACCAGGCAGGGAGGTGGCCCCAAAAGAGCCACAGTGGCCCCACACCATGGCTGTCATCCACCCAAACCCTCCCCATGGAGGTTCTTCAGCACCCTGTGCCCAAATCCAGCTACTGGCACATGCGGCACCAGGTCTACTGCCAGCCCAGAGGCCACGGCTCGCCAGGGCTCCTTGTCCCCAGAGCCTCCCCCAGTGTGGCCTGACACCTCTGTGAGGGGTTCATCCCCCTGGCTGCCCCTCCAGCCATCACCTCCCAGGAGGGACAAGGCCACCCAGACTAAGTCACAGGCCACCAAGAGCTGCCCCTGCACCCACTGCCCCCCCTCCACCAGGTCCTGCTCTGTGCCCACCCAGGGATGTCCCTGGTAAGGTTCTGCCCAGGCCTGACTCTGCTTTGGAATGGTGACAGATGGGGAGCCAGGTGTCCCCAAGGTGGTGGCCAAAGGCACCGGTGGGTCTGGCAAGGACAGACCGGGAGCTCTGGCTCCAGCCATGAGCCATCAGCCACCTTTTTGTCACGTTCTTCGTGGGTAAGTTTGGGACTCTAGGGAAGGAGAAGGGCATGGCTCCTCCCAGCATTGTGGCAAGGTGGGCACTGGTGCTGTGGGGACCCTCCCCAGGGGGCAGGGGGTGACAGGCAGCAGGGACCTCACAGGGCTTGAGTTGTGTAAGGAGAGGAGGTGCTGGAGACTGGCTGGGGCACACGGGGTGTGAGGAGCTGGGCGGGGATTACGGGATCCCACGAGAGTGCCTGGCTTCATAGGGATGTGTGGAGCTGTGGAAGGGGTTCCTGGGATCCCAGCAGGGCACACAGCTCCATAGGCATGTGTGGAGCTGTGGAAGGGGTTCCTGGGATCCCAGCAGGGCACACAGCTCCATAGGGATGAGTGGGGCTGATGAAGGGGTTCCTGGGATCCCAGCAGGGCACACAGCTCCATAGGGATGTGTGGGGCTGATGAACGGGTTCCTGGGATCCCAGCAGGGCACACAGCTCCATAGGGATGTGTGGAGCTGTGGAAGGGGTTCCTGGGATCCCAGCAGGGCACACAGCTCCATAGGGATATGTGGGGCTGGAGAGGGGTTCCTGGGATCCCAGCAGGGCACACAGCTCCATAGGGATGTGTGAAGCTGAGGAAGGGGTTCCTGGGATCCCACAAGGGTGCCCAGTTCTACAGGGATGTGTGGAGCTGGACAGGGCTCATGGGTCCATCTGGGACATCCAGCTCCATGGGGTCATGGGGACAGATTCCCATCCCCAGCCAGAGAAAGGCTCACCCACATGGAATGATTTTCCCGTGGTGAGCAGGGATCCTCTGGAGCCTTTTCCACTTCAGCCCATCCCTGCTCTGAGCTGGACTTGAGACGACCCAGGATAATTCCTGCCCTCCACCCACCTGGCTCTGCCCTGTCCTCAGAGCCACCCTTTGTCTCCTGGGCACAGCATCCATCCTTTCCAGCGCAGGACTGGGGGCTTTGTATGGTTCTGGAGCAGCCTCAATCATCCTTCCATAATTTGGGCACAGAGGTGTAGCTGTCACAGCCTTGTGTCCCTGCCATCAGCCTGGGCTGGAATAGGAGCCACCTCCTTGGGTCATACGTGTTACCAGGACCTGGTGGCTCCACAGGGAACATCCAGACCCCTGAAAACCCCGTGGGGGGATGAGGCCAATGCTGGGGGGCAGTACCTGCCTGCCTCAGTTTCCCATCTGGCCAGAACCGGGGTGTGGGATATGAGGATGAGAAGCAGGAGCTGTTGCTGCAGCTCCCTGTCCCCCCACAGATGTCCTCCAGTCCCTGAGAGATGAGGCTCATCCTGGGCAAATCCAGGAAGGGAAATCCTGTGGGACATGCATTCCCACCTCATTTGCTAGCAGTTTTTGTAGGGTCTGTGCAAATGTGACATTTATAAACACAGCTCTGGGAATGTGGCTCCCCTGTGCTTCCCTGTGCGTCACTGCTGTCCTGCCCCTCTCTGCCAGCTGGGGACACGTGGGTCCCATCCCTGACCCAGCTGGTGGTCTTGGGGGACAGAGGGGCCTGGGAGGGGACAGGCAGGGCAGGCCTGGAAAACCTCAGCTGCTTCTGATGGGAAAAATTGTTTCTCCTTGGTTTCACTGCTGTCCTCCCCCAGCTCCTCCACAAACCCCTTCCCAGTGTGGCTCCAGAGGAGGTAAGTGATGGTGTGGGAGCTTGGGGTGGCACCAGGGCACTTCTAACTCCCCAGTGCCACTAGGTCCCCAGGTGGGACCTGGAATGGGCAGCATCAGCAGGTGAATCCTTTGTGAGGGGTTTGGGGGGCTGGTGACATGTGAGGAGTTGTGAGAAAGCTCAGCCCAGGGAGGGCAGGGCTTGGGTGGGACCACCTAGGTTTGGATGGCTGTGCCACTGTCCCCACTGCTGTGCCACCATCCCATGGAGCTCATCCCGAGTCCAGACTCCTCTGGGGGGCTGGCACTGGCCACATGTGAGGGAACGTGGACCCCCCACAGCCCCCACATCCCCTTACTTTTGTCAGGGAGACAAGGATGGGGAGACCCTGTTGTGCGGATTTGGGGGCTGGTTTAATGCTTGGGGGACTCCAGTGCATGGGTTTGGGGGGCTGGAAGACCCTGGGGTGTGAGTTTTGGATTTGGGGGACCCCAGAACGTGGGTTTGGTGGTTTTGCTGCCCTATAAGACTCAAGCGCAGGGAGCAACACAGGCATGGGCAGCCCTTACAGGCTCAGATCAAGGGAAAGAAGCTAAAAAGCAGGAATTGCACCCCACGTTTTTGGTGTCTGCCCTGAGCACAGACCCCCAAACCCACCTGGACCTCGTGCTGGAGCAGATCTTAGGGGGCCACTGCTGGGTGTGTGATGTGGCTCATCCTCTCCTTGCTGTGAAAAATGAGTTAATTCCCAGCTTGGAGCCTGTTTGC
The DNA here is from genome assembly GCA_035583155.1 of Acropternis orthonyx. Classification (NCBI taxonomy): domain Eukaryota; kingdom Metazoa; phylum Chordata; class Aves; order Passeriformes; family Rhinocryptidae; genus Acropternis; species Acropternis orthonyx. The sequence goes on along the minus strand of JAWWEU010000050.1, from coordinate 10,526,766 downwards.
CTGCTTTGGAGACTGGAAAGCTCAGCCTCTGCCCAACCCCTCTGCCCATCCTCCAGGGTGGGCAGATCCCTTTGGGATGGACCTTTGGAGGCTCCGTCCCCTGGGATGTTTCACTGGGGGCAGCAGCGAGGTGCTGCTCTCCGCCTGGCGTTCCTCGGCCCGGCCACCGCGCTGGGAAGACCCCAAAAACTGGATCTGTTGCAACAGAAAGGGCTAAAAATAGTCGTTCTCACGGCGGATGCAGGGAAGCATCCAAGTATGTGGCCTCTGGACCTGCCAGCAGCTGAGGATGGGGCTGACCCCCAGACCCATCCCATGCCCGCTGACACCCCGTGGCCTCTACAACCCCAAATCTTCCCCCACTGACCCTTCGAAGCCCCTCCAGTGGAATTCAAGCCCCCAGGATCCACCTCGATGTTGGGGGTCTGTTGGGTGCAGGCAGGGGGAGCAGGCAGCTGCCTGGGTGCAGGCAGGGGGAGCAGGCAGACCTCCGGGTGCAGGCAGGGGAAGAAGGCAGCCCCCTGGGTGCAGGCAGAGAGAGCAGGCAGCCCCCGGGTGCAGGCAGGGGGAGCAGGCAGCCCCCCGGGTGCAGGCAGGAGGAGGTTAACCTCCCCACGCCCGCCGGATGCAGCATCCTGGGCTGGGCTCTTTCCATCTTGTTTTGGTTTGGAGGAATAAAAGCTTTGGCAGCAGCGGAGCCGCTTCCCAAAATAACTCGGCCTCCCATGGTAATTACAGAGAGAGCTCCGGGCCCCGGTAGCGAGCGGTGGCTTCCCAGCCGTGCTGGGACCTGCTGCTGCCGGACAGGGCGGGGGACACCGGGGTGCCTCGGGGACCTTGGGGACCTCTCAGGCTGTGCCAGCCACCCCTGGCGTCCCCATCGCTCCCCTTTGCGTCATCCCCCGGCCGAGACCGGGCAGCCCCTTCCATCCCTCCCGCTCCACAGCTGATCCCTTCGGCTTTTAATGCTCTATTTAAAGCCCGGGTCGCAGCTCGCCGGCCTCGCCGGTCACTGGGCTACCAGAGCGAGGCCGTGGCAAGCTGGTGGCTGCGCCAGGCTGTGCCCTCTGACGGGGCTGAGAACACCCAGCCCATCACGGCAGCGCCGGGCAGAGCGTGCCCAGCTCATCACAGCGGTGCCCAGCCTGCCCTCAACCCCCGCAGGGCTCCTTGAAGGGCAGGGAGAGCCGGGGCTGAGCTCCTGGAGCCCCCGAGCCCCTAATCCCCGGTAATCTCGGAGGAAAGCGCTGGCTGTGGGGATTAGGGATGTAAACAGCCACCCTCACCTGCCTGCCCCTGCCTGCCCCTACCTGCCCCCTGCCTGGAGCCCCCCGGCCGGTGAGGATGGGATGCCAGAAGAGTGGGATTCCCTCCTGGCACCCCCCAAATCCAGGATCCGGGTGGCCACCGGTGCTCTCCGAGGCTGTGTTGAGCCTGTGATGGTTATTTATGGAAATAAAGGGAATGTGGAGCCATCTGGACACAGCCTGGCTCTGTAACGTGGCAGTGGATGAGGCTCCAGGCAGTGACAAGGTTGGGGACGAGGCTGAGATGGTCCCTGAAGAGTCACACAGCCTCGGTCAGAGCCTGTGTGGGGCTGGATCCATCTTTTCCCGCTGGGGAATCACCACTTTTCATACGCATAGGGAAACTGAGGCAGGGAGGAGGTGCCCAGGAGAGCGATGTGCATGTGTGGCCTTGCCACCCCGCTGGCTTGAGGTGCATTTGGGAGTGACAAGGACAGTCGTGGTGGGCAGCTGGACCGGGACACTGAAACGTGGGCATGGCTGAGGCTGTGCCAGCTGCTCACCGTGGGGAACGGCCTCGGCCAGCCAAGGCTCCCCCCGGCCCCTTTCATGGCCGGAACAGCAGCGCCCCACGTTGCCCCGGCCGCGGTGCCAGCGTCCTGCCCTGCCCTCGGGGACACGGGGACACAGCCACGTGCCACTGCCACTCACATGCACTTGGGGCCGGCGGCATCCCGGGAAGGGGCTGCCATCACCAACCCTGACATGGGATGGGGACAGGGACGCAGGGTCCCCTTGCCAGGTTGCCAGCCTGCCAACCAGGGGCAGGATGGCTCGGAATTAACCCCAGGAAGGGCTTCAGAGGCAGAGGGAGGCTGGCATTTTGCAGAGGGAACACTGGGAAAGCCTGGGATCGAGTTCCCCATGCCCAGTGCACCCCCAGTCCCTGGTACTCAGCAGGTGGTGTGTGATGTGTGGTGCCAGCACGTTTTCCCGGTAGCCAATATGGGCTAACTGGTGCCCAGTGCTCCCAACCCCCAGTGGCTGGTGTGGAGCCCAGTGCCTCCTGCCCAGTACCGGGTACCTGCAGAGCAATGTCTGGTACTGGTGCCCACCGCCAGGAGGTCACTCCCTGACACTGGAGCAGCTCCCTCTCACCTGTACCAGTAACTGCTGCTGGGCCTTGTACCCACTGCCTGCACTGGGCCCTGCCAATGCCCTGCACCCAGTACTGGTGCCCACTACCCAGTGCCTGTGCCCTGTCCCTGGTACTGGTGCCCTGTCCCAGGTGCAGTGTCCTGTTCCCGGTACCCAATGCCCTGTTGCTGGTGCCCCAGTGTTGGTGCTGGAGCCTTGTGCCTGCTGCTGCTGCCTGGTACCACTGCCCCGTGCCCAGAGCACAGTGCCAGGTGGCTGGTGAGTGATGCCAGAGCCAGTGCCTGACCCCAGTGCCTGGTGCAGTGCCCAGTGCCAAGGCTGGATGCTGATGCTGGTGCTCAGGACAGTGCCCAGCATTGATGCCAGTGCTCAGTGCCAAGGCTGGATGTTGGTGCCCAGTGCCAGGTGCTGATGCCCAGTGCTGAGATCCCTGCCTTGGTGTACAGTGCCTGCTCCGGGTGCCTGATTCCCAATGCATGATGTTGGTGCCCGTGCCCGGTGTGTACCGTGCTTGGCCCCAGTGCCCAGTGCCGATGCCGGTGCCAGGCGCTGTTTCCGATGCCGGTGCTGACGCCGGTGCCCAGTGCCTGGTGCCGGACGCTGATGCTGATGCCGATGCCGGTGCCGGTGCCCGTGCCCGGTGCCGATGCCGGTGCCCGGTGCCGCTGCCGGTGATGCCGAGCGGCCGCCCCCCCCCCGCCCCCCGGCCCGCCCCGCCCCGGGGCCGCCCCCGCCCCCGCCGCTGCTATTTCTGCTAATCCGCGGCGGGGCCCGGCCGTGCCCATCGGCAGCCACCGCTCCCGGACGGCGCCCGGCGCCGCAGCCATGGTAAGGCCGGCGGGACCGGGACACCGGCCAGGGCTGCCCCGCAGCGCCCCGCACCGCGGCCCGGGCCCGCTCCCGCATCCCGGGCCCTCTGCCCTTTCGCGAAGGTGACGGTGCGCGGGGGCGGAGCGGACCGGGGCCGCCGGTGCCGCAGCGGAGCGCGGGGGGGACGCGGGCAGAGGGGGTGGCACGCCGGGGGAGGCGGGGGTCTGCCACCCGCCCCTCAGCGGGGCAGCGGCGCGGGCAGCGCTCGGGAGCGTCACCTGCGTGTCCCCGCGCCCTGCGCTCCCCCCGCGGGGTCCGTGCGTGGGCAGAGGGGGCTGCTCTCGGGTGGCTCCGTGCCGAGCATCGCTCCCCAGGAGGGCTTTTGGCAGCTCCCCGGGATGCGGTGCCGCTGGCACTGCCAGCCTGGCCGGGCCCTCGGCCGGGACCGTCACACGCACGGAGCCGGCTCTGCACTTATACCGGCAAGGTCCGGGGCCGCCACTGGCATTCCAGGCCCGCGGGTCTTGTCCTGCATTCCTCGTCCTGCCTCGCCCCTCCGCGGCGGTGGCAGGTCCCCAGGAGCCGCTCGGCGGGGCCACGTCCCCGCGGGGACCTCCGGCCACTCGGCATGCCCTGGGTGGGGATGGGGACGGAGGGCTGTGGGCGTGGCTCGCGTGGCATCGGGGTGGTGGCCGCTGGGACAAGTGCCCTTGGTGGGGACCGCTGCGGCCGTCCTTGCCCGGCAGCCGCCGTGGGAACCAGCCCGGCACATTCCTCCGGAGCTGGACGCAGTGAAACCAGAGAGGAAGGGGGGCGGCTGGCGGAGCGTGTCGCAACGGAGCGCCTTCCCGACAGGCTCCAAACTGTGGCTTTTGGGATGTACAGATCCCGGCTTGGAAACATCTGTGCGGAGGACGACAGTCATAGCTGGGTACCGGGAGGGAGCTGGGCTCCCTTTTCTGTGCACGTGGGATGGAGGTGGTCTAGAAGGACCCCCAGTGGCGGAACAGGTGCCCCCCGACACCGGAGCCACATTCCTCTGTCCCCAAAACTCGGCCAGAGAAAGGGCATGAGCCCTCGACCTCTGCTCCCGGCTCTGAGTGGGCTGAACCTTGCCCGTCCCCACGTGCTGAGATGTCACCTTGTTTCCAGCCCGGACACTCCCCGCTGTCACTTCCCGGCTCACAGGGGGCCCCTGGGCACGGTCCCATCCCCGGGTCCCCACACAGGTGCTCACAGGTGCCCCAAGCTGGAGGATTCCCTGCAGGAACGGGCTGGAGCTGCAGCAACAAGGGATGTGGCTCTCGTCCCACGTGCTTGGTGCTGACACCCCGCCCAGACTGGGGGCCCGCACCGCTGCCTGCCCCGCATCCATAGGGTGCCCAGCACCCTGCTCCCCTTCCAGCTGTTGGGAGACTCAGTTTCCCGATGGGATGCTCCTGACGGGTGGGAGGGGAGAGCTGGAGGTAGAGAACTCCACTCTCTGGTGGGAGCATCCCGTGCACCCACAGTCAGGTTGGAGCAGACAGAGCCCACGTTCTGGCTGTCCTGGGGAAGAGGCAGGCTGGTCCTGGCAGTGCTGGACTTCGGTGGGGGCCACCGTGTTCTTGTCCCGTGTTGGGCTGGTGCCTTTGGGACGGCGTTTGTGCCTCGGATGCTCAGCCGTAGTGACACGGTGAAGCAGCACTTGCTGTGCTGCGGGTGGCACCCCTGCGTGTCACTTTGACACGGGCTGGGGACACCTTGGCCAGCCTGGCTGTGCGGACAGCACCTCGCCGTGGTGTTCCCTTCCTCTCCCCGCAGAAACAGTCTGGGAAAACCCACCCCATGGGAATGTGGTGCCGGTGGATTTCCCAGCTCAGGCTTTGCCCGCTGTCCCCGCGTCCCCTTCTGCCGCAGCCCTCGGGCTGTCAGCGTGCGGGGCCGGTGCGATGCGGAGTGACAGGCGGGGAGGAGGCAGCTCGTGTGCCACCTCGCCGGGGCTGCGGGGCCGGTGACAGCCCGGGTGTGAGGCCGGCTTGTGCGCAGTCGGGTGTGTAATCTGCTTACGGGGGCACCGGCGCAGCCCCAGGCTCTCTCCCTGCCGTAAATCCCTGCTCCTGCCGGGAGTGCGGGCTGGGACGCTTGGAAAGCGGCCGAGCGCCCCCGGATCGCGCTTGAGCTGCTCTGATGCATCTCGACAATGCATCAAGGTGAATCACCGCCCCTGGTGACCCCGGGGTGACAGCTGAGGAACCCTGGATGCCACCCACGGCTCCTCCGGGGGCACTGTTAACCCTCTGCCTCCCCGAGATGAGCTAGGAAAGCCGAGGAAGGATCGCTGGCACCTGGAATCCCTTCGGCATCCCAGGGCAGCACTCCTGTTTCTCCCAGTCCAGGGCTGGGTCCTTCCCAGCCAGGCCCAGCTCGAGCAGGAACTTGGAGCCGTGTGGGAAAGCTTTAGCTGTCAGGTGCAAAAGTGTGAAGTTTTAAACAGCTTTTCATGGAGAATTGGGTTTCTCCTCTCAAAGAGTCTATGGAGCCCCAGCAGGGTGGGGAGGGGGAGAGGACGTGGTGTGCACTGGGATGGAGGTTTTTGTCCCAGGGTGGAGGGGGTTTTTGTCCTGGGACAAAGGTGTTTCCAAGAGGCGAGTGTCCTTCTGGGCTGTAGCCAAGCTGTGTGCTCAGCTCAGAGGTGCTTGTGGTGATGGTGATCGTGGTGGTGGTCCTGCAACCGCTCAGGACCTCCGTTGCCACCTCCTTGGCCAACGGTGCTTTTCTGGTCCTTGAAATCTCCACAGCTAGGCTTGGCTCTGCCCCGGGGATCCCTGTGCCCCCCTGTGCCCCTCAGCACCCGCAGGGGCAGTGCCTGGCTCCTGGGTGCGGTGGGCGCCCGGCGCGGAGCCTGCCCAGGGTGGAGTTATGCTAATGCTGCTCCCCATCCCTCGGCGCAGCCGGGGCCACTCGGCATCTTCTCCTGGCCACGGGCGACACCGGCTGTGCCATGGCCACCTGCCCCGAGCTGCAGCCTGGGCAAGAGGTACGGGGGCACCGTCCCTCCCCAGCGGGGCGAGAGACGGGGCAGAGGGAATGGGGGGACCCGGAGCACCCTGGTGCTGCGGGAAGGTGCCACAGCCCCTACTCCGTCCCTGGGACAGCCTTGCTGGGGGCTGCACTTGCTGCAGGACCCCCAAGGAAATGGCACAAACCCCCACTGCAAGCCGAGGCCATCGGCTTTGCTGGGGGTGGGGGACGAGGGGGTGCCCCAAAGGGCTGGAGCCCCCAGGGAAGGAGAGGCAGAAGGGCTGGAAGCCCTCGGAGGTGGTGGTGACATCATCTCCCATCCCTGTGTGTGCCCCCGGCCGGGCTGTGTTTTGGTGGGGGCTGGAGCTGAGCCCCCCCAAGTCAAGGTCGGTGAGGAAGAGGATGCTGCGCTCACACAGACCCCCCGAGCACTCGGGACACGCTGGGGGAGGGCGGAGCACGGGGGGTCCCGCAGCCCCCGCCAGGGGGGCACCTGCCGCCCCCCAGCCTGGCACGGTGTCCCCCCGTGCTGGGGTCGGCGGGGGCAGCGGGAGCGGGGGGCAGCCGTGCGAGCGCTCAGCCCCGGCAGCGCCGTGACCTTGTTTCCAGCCCGCTAATTCCGCGCATCTCGCCTCCGCCGCCGGCAGCGCTGCCCGCCCCGCCGGGGAGCGGGGACACGGCGTGGGGGGGGGGGGACACACGTGTCCCCATGGAGGGCTCTCGCCTCGAGGCCCCGATCTCGGGGGGCGCTGACCTCCCAGCTGGGAGCCTGCAGGGTCAAGGGCTCCCCCAGACCCGCCGTGCCCCCTGTTTGGGGGTCTGGGTTCCCCTGGCAGCTGCCATGGCAGCAGCTTGGGGACCTTGGCAGGAGGGCTTGGTCCCGCGGGAGCTGCTGCCGGACATGCCCTTGGGAAAGCGTCTCCTCCCGCCAGTGCTTGTAAACAGGATGTGGAGCCATCCCAATGCCGGCGTCCCCCTCCCTCGTCCCAGTCCTGCCGCCCCACAGGGCCACCAGCTCGGGGGTCGCTGTGCCTGACCCCCCCGAGCCTGTCCCTTGGGGCTGCTGCCTGCACCCGCTCCAGGATGGGCAGGGCCAGGGGAAGGGGGTGTCAGAGTCCTGGTGACATCGGTGGGCCAGGGGACCATCCTCTGGGACCGCAGGGACAGGAGTGCCTTGTACCGTCGCCCATGCTGCGACCCCACAAGAGGGCAGGTGGGGGGCACAGGCAGACCCTGCCCACCATCTGCCCCCCTCTGCCTCCAGCCCCACTTGCCAGCTCCCTCCTGTCGCTCTTAATCACTTCTTGGTGTCTCTCCCTCCTCCCCGGCACCCCCTCCCCATCCTCCCGGCAGGCCATGGGGTACGTGGGGGTCCTGGCTACCCCAGAAGACCCCGAGGAGCGGCAGGGTACCCAGGGGGACGGTCCCCACCACTGTCCCCGGGAGTGCCAGGAGCTGGCTGCCGTCCCCACGCCACAAGCTGTAAGAGCCCGGGGTGCACAGGACCACGGCTGTCCCCACTGCCATCCCCAGGGCTGTCCCCAGGGCTGTCCCCAGGGTGGTGGCTCGTCCCCTAGGGTGGCCGTGTCCCTCCTCTCCTCCCACTCCTGCCGTCCTTAGGCTGCATGTGTCTGGCTGCTGCGGCTTGGGGGCTCGTGATGCTGAGTCGGGTGGTGTCATCTCGGGGTGGCACTGCCACCTTTAGTGTCGCCTCCTCCCTTGTACCCCAGATAAAACGTTTCCTGAAGGAGGACTCGGACGAAGCTGAGCTGACCCAGTTCCTGCGGGATTGCCCACCCAGCGACAGCCCCAGGAAGGTGGAGCCCCCGGAGAGCCGGCGGGAGCCGGGGCACCCCCTGGGCAGCGTTGGCAGGCTCCCCGCTGACGAAGGCACCAACGAGAGGGACGCCAGGATCTTCTCCCGGTCTCGGCCCTTGGATATCCAGCAGCACATCGCAGCCCCCCCGCCCCCCAGCCCCAACCGCCCGCGGAGCCCCTGGGGGCAGCTGGACCCCTACGACTCCTCCGAGGTGCAGGATGTGTCCCTGGGAAGGGGCGGGGGGACACACACACGGGGTGAGGGGCTGGAGGAGTCACGGTGGAGGGGCTGCCCATCTGGCGACCACCGAGGTTTCGGGCAGGAATGGCCTCATGCTCTGGCACTCCAATTCCTGGGATCCCTCGGGGGGTGGGGGGAAAGGGGGGGCCTGCCAGGATAAAGGGTGGGATGGTGGTGTCCCCTGTCCCACGTCCCCTCTGCCTGCAGGATGACAAGGAGTACGTGGGCTTTGCCACCCTGCCCAATCAGGTACATCGGAAGTCGGTGAAGAAGGGCTTTGATTTCACCCTCATGGTGGCAGGTACGGGAAGGGGGGGGGGGGGGGGGGGGGGG